>VWZG01006988.1:304279-325951 GCA_013396735.1 Grallaria varia
TGGCTTTTTCATTTCCCTTTTTCTTGAAAGTAATCTTTTAGCTGGGGCTTGGGACCTCTGCCTGTCATTGCCCTGCTGAAAAGATCATGTTTGGTTTGCTACATGATGCCTTATCATGATAATTCAGTCATTTTTATATCAGGTTTGTAAAAAAAAACAACCCACAAAGACCCAGTACCCCACCCAAACTCATAAAATTTTCTCTTCATTCTAATTTTCTCATTGGAAAAATACAGATGCACAGGTATCTCGATGAAAGATACCCTTGAAAGAGGATGGAAAGCAGACCAGTGCTCCTATATTCATTCCCAAATGTCTTTTCAAACGAACAAGAACTACATACCAAACTCAAAATCCTCTTAAGAGCAGAGATGACTGGAAAGATAAGTTTTGTGTGTTTGTTAAATGAAAACCCCAACAAATCATGAGCATTAACAAGAAAACACGTGATATCTTTTCATCCTTGATAAGATGATTCTCCAAGTCCTTGTACTAACGGACTTAAAACTGAATTGCTGTGGAGACAGTCCTGTGCCTTTATGTAAACTGTCCTCAGGCCATCACTGTCATCTGAATGCTCGTGGGATTAAAGAACCCCAGCAATAAAATGGCAGCAGAGACAAAGTTCTTCGGGTATCCAAATGTCAGCGCATGCAGAGCCCTTCTCCATCTCCCTCGCAGGCTGCCCAGTGCCATCTCCAAACGCTGAAAATGTCCCTTTTCATGCAGCTCTTCTGCATCAGCACAGGGATTGTGACCTGTCATCCTTGCTGAGAAGCACAGATGTTGGGAAATTTCTTGCAGAAAATGGACATGTGCGTGACCCTAGAACTTTGGGTGCAGCTATGCTGCGAGACCTTTAAGACTGCAGTGAAAAGCTACTTTTAAGAAGCCTCTGTGGAGATCAACAGGGAGAAGAATGTAAACTTAGAGAAGCTGCAGCAGAAGATTGAAAAACAACGGCCACAGAGAGAGATCACAAGGACTTTATTTTACACCAATAGAGTTGTGTGTTGTTTGCATTAACCAGTCCCAGGGTGGTTTGCAGTGTGTGAGCTATCTGGGTTATTTAAGGGGTGTTTTCACAACAATAAACGGCATTACCTTGATCATATTGGTCAGCGAGTGGTGTCCATGAGCATCCTTCGCACAGAGATGGAAGACCATGTCTGTGTTGGGCACAGGGAGTTGGGGTGCTGAGGAAAACACTGGCTTTGTGGCATCTTGTCTCAAGAAGACAACAAACCAATTTTGTGTTTCCATGCTGAGAATTCCAAGCTTGGCCAGGAGTAAGACAAGTATCAACTTTTAATTTGCTGTGTTTTCACTTTTTTTTTTTTTTTTTTTTTTTTGGTCTCTCACAGACAGAGACTTCTAGGCAAACACTTGAGGGCATGTAAGAGAATTACACTTTTAATATTATAGCGCTCATTATTTTAATTAATGGCTGTGAGACATTGCTCTGAGACAATTTTTTAAACTTCCTGAAATGATCATTAATATTTGATGAGAGGAAGAACACTATCTCCTCACGTAATGACTTGGTGTGTTATGAAACCGTGGGTCTGCCACAATTCTGGGGCAAAATGTGCTCCTTTCTTTGACTCACAGTGCTCCCAAGTGACTGGAACCTCCATTCCATGCTGTACTTTCAACCTGCACAGCACCAAGCCATGGTTCGTTGGGTAAATTGGGCTCATTGGCCCCTTTTAGAAGTGGAAGCTGGTGGCTTTAGAACATCTCCTGATTCTGGAAGTTGATGTCAGGTGTGTGGGCAAAGGGAACACCCTCTGGCTGTTGGTGTCGGGTGTGTGGGCAAAGAACACCCCCTGATTCTGGAAGTTGATGTCAGGTGTGTGGGCAAAGGGAACACCCTCTGGCTGTTGGTGTCGGGTGTGTGGGCAAAGAACACCCCCTGATTCTGGAAGTTGATGTCAGGTGTGTGGGCAAAGGGAACACCCTCTGGCTGTTGGTGTCGGGTGTGTGGGCAAAGAACACCCCCTGATTCTGGAAGTTGATGTCAGGTGTGTGGGCAAAGGGAACACCCTCTGGCTGTTGGTGTCGGGTGTGTGGGCAAAGAACACCCCCTGATTCTGGAAGTTGATGTCAGGTGTGTGGGCAAAGGGAACACCCTCTGGCTGTTGGTGTCGGGTGTGTGGGCAAAGAACACCCCCTGATTCTGGAAGTTGATGTCAGGTGTGTGGGCAAAGGGGTTTACGTTCTCTGGGCTAATTTGGGCAGTGAGCCTGTGGGACACTGGGCCAGGCTCCTGGAGCAGCAGCACCTTGCAGACGTGTCCTGTGGAGCAGACGTGTCCTGTGGGGCAGATGAGTCCTGTGGGGCAGACGTGTGCTGTGGGGCAGACATGTTCTGAGGGGCAGATGAGTCCTGGGGGGCAGACGANGACGTGTCCTGTGGAGCAGACGTGTCCTGTGGAGCAGGTGTGTTCCGTGGGGCAGATGTGTTCTGTGGGGCAGACGAGTCCTGGGGGGCAGATGAGTCCTGTGGGGCAGACGAGTCCTGGGGGGCAGACGAGTTCTGTGGGGCAGGCGTGCTCTGTGGGGCAGCCGTGTTCTGTGGGGCAGACGAGTCCTGGGGGGCAGACGAGTTCTGTGGGGCAGGCGTGCTCTGTGGGGCAGCCGTGTTCTGTGGGGCAGACGAGTCCTGGGGGGCAGACGAGTTCTGTGGGGCAGGCGTGCTCTGTGGGGCAGCCGTGTTCTGTGGGGCAGACGAGTCCTGGGGGGCAGACGAGTTCTGTGGGGCAGGCGTGCTCTGTGGGGCAGCCGTGTTCTGTGGGGCAGACGAGTCCTGGGGGGCAGACGAGTTCTGTGGGGCAGGCGTGTTCTGTGGGGCAGATGAGTCCTGTGGGGCAGACGTGCTCTGTGGGACAGATGTCCACTGTGGGGCAGCCGTGTTCTGTGGGGCAGACGTGTTCTGTGGGACAGTCGTGTTCTGTGGGCCAGACGTGTTCTGTGGGACAGTCGTGTTCTGTGGGGCAGACGTGTCCTGTGGGGCAGATGAGTCCTGTGGGGCAGGCGTGCTCTGTGGGGCAGGCGTGCTCTGTGGGGCAGACGTGTCCTGTGGGACAGACGAGTCCCGTGGGGCGGACATGTCCTGTGGGGCAGACGTGTTCTGTGGGATAGACGTGTTCTGTGGGATAGACCTGTTCTGTGGGATGGATGTGTTCTGTGGGACAGGAGTGTTCTGTGGGACAGACGTGTCCTGTGGGACAGACGTGTCCTGTGGGGCAGATGAGTCCTGTGGGGCAGGCGTGCTCTGTGGGGCAGGCGTGCTCTGTGGNGATGTGCTCTGTGGGACAGATGTGCACTGTGGGGCAGCCGTGTTCTGTGGGGCAGACGTGTTCTGTGGGACAGTCGTGTTCTGTGGGCCAGACGTGTTCTGTGGGACAGTCGTGTTCTGTGGGGCAGACGTGTCCTGTGGGGCAGATGAGTCCTGGGGGGCAGACGAATTCTGTGGGGCAGCCGTGTGCTGTGGGGCAGCCATGTGCTGTGGGGCAGCCGTGTGCGTGTTCTGTGGGACAGACGTGCTCCGTGAGGCAGCCGTGTCCTGGGGGGCAGCCGTGTCCTGTGGGGCAGCCGTGTCCTGTGGGTCAGACGTGTTCTGTGGGTCAGACATGTCCTGTGGGGCAGCCGTGTCCTGTGGGGCAGACGGGTTCCGTGGGGCAGATGTGTCCTGTGGGGCAGCTGGAGATGGGACAAAGGTCTGCCCTGCTCAGTACCTGGTCATAAACTCCTTTGAAAATAGGAGTCCTGTAGCTACGTGTGTGGAATTCTTCCAATATGCTTCAGCTTTTGATTTTGTAACCAACTAAATCTACATAGGATTATCAAGAAATACAAGGCCATGAAGAATCTCCCTGCAAGCTCGCCATGACAGCATTCCTCTGCCTCCCTTCCCTGTTCAGCTGAGGTATCTTTATTTTTCTGTCTTCTTTTTTAATTTCCCCCGTTGCTCAGATGGTCCTGTGTGGAGGTCTTCAGTCTCTCAGTCCTCCAGTATCTGCTTAAGGGTTTCACTTTTATCACGTGGTCCATTGTCTGTTCCCTTGTCTACATTCTTTGTTACCTGTTGAACCGGGTTGCTTAGCATTCCTTCTTTGGTTTTCGACTCTTTTTCTATAATGCATAATTAATTTTCTGTTTGATTTTTTTTTTTTTAAAAAAAAAAAAAAACAACCCAAACAAAAAACCAAACAAACCCCCCCCAAAACAAAACAAACACAAAAGAAAACAAAACGAAAAAAGACAAAATAAACCCATGAAATAGACAAGGATTTTGTTGGTGGATTAGGCAGCACAGCCTTATAAAGAGAATGGCTGATTTCAGTGATTGCATGTGGGAGGAAATGCAGGCACGGACCAGGGTCATAAAGCCTTTCTTCAACTCTGGCAGCTGAATTTTTCCTTTAAGGGATGGTGAAGAAGAAAAAAGCATGAACTATACATATTTGTATCATCTGAGCAAGAGAAATACTCATGCCCCAAATTATTGGTCAAGAAAAGCAGTCAGGTTCTTCTTGGATTCAAGGTGATATCTGGGTACCCAATGTAGAGAACATGAAAAAGGTATCCAGTTCAGGAGATTAATTAGTCCAGTTAAGCTGGGCATCCAAATTCAGTGCTATCCAGAATCTGTAACTGTTTTTAAAAGAAATCTGAGTGCACTTTGTTATCTTCAGTATTTCCTATTCATTCAGGTTTTTAAAAATAAACCTTCATTTTCAATTAATCAGGGTTCACAAGGCAAAAAATAAAGAAAATATGAATTTATTGTTCTGTTTTAATGACAATATTTCTTTCTTTGTATGAAACACACAAGTGACTGTACCAGATAAAAGGTATTAACTTCAGAATACCTGAAAATTATTGCAAGAATGATCTTTAATAATTCTACAAGTTATTTTGAATTAATAAGATATGGTTGGTGTTTTGCTACAGTGTTGGTCTCAGTGGACATAATTAATAGTGGAGTTGTTTTTCATTTTTAACAAGAATATTTTCTAGTGCCCCTGAAAGTGAGGGCATTTTTTCTAATTAATAATTCTCTCTGTTTAAAAAAAAATATAATATCCAACTATAATAATGACCACATTCATTGCATGACTGGAAGGCAGCAGCTAAGCATACTGTTAAGTTGTATCTCAAAAACACAATTCTGAATGAAATTCTAGGCTGGTATAAACAGGCATAACTTCATTAAGCTCAGGGGAATTATGTCTGCCTGCTGTAGTCTTGAGATGGCCTTTATTATCCTCTGAGATATCAAGTATAGCAGTAAGTCACTGACTTCCTTGCTTTCCAAAAGTGTTTATAGCTTTTGGATGTCCTGTAAACAAGAATGGGCAGACTGTCAATTTAAAATTGCCTAATGGCACCATTTCACCAAAGGTGTGTTATTAAGCAGCACAAAGGATCTTTGAGGCCATGCAAGGAACTCTGGAGTCCTCGGTGTCCTTTGTTGGGTGAGATGGTCCGACCAATGCAGAGATTCATTTTGCTAATTATATGAACAAAGGAACTGCGGTGGGGGAGACAATAGACTACTTTTCTTTCATTAAAATCTATCACTAAAATGTCCTTTTAGGATTGCGGTTCTCTCAGCGCTTTAGAAAGAACTGTTTGTTCTCCTTGGTGATTTGAAAAGCAGTGTAAGACAAAAGCAAAAGTTTATCCACTAAGCGAGACACTTTCCCCCTCCCCATCTAAGGGGGTACATTTATCAGTCTGTGTAAAAACCAAGGACTGGATACCCAATTGTCCTACTTGGGGTGCCTTTACTTACATTTAAAAATTTGTTGGTTTTGTGAGAGGAAGGGAAAAAAGGCAGTGGAATAAGTTTGGTGAGGAGAGAAATAAAGCCTTTGTCTTACCCTGTTCCAATTACTATTTAAAAGAAACTTATGACTGATTTTATTTTTTTTTTCCTTTCAAATTCTGTGGTATTGAATGTTTTCTGTCCTGGGTGCCTGAGGTGTAACAGGTGTTGTGTTAAATGACTGTCTAAGGTTCTGGCACCACCCTGGGCTAGAAGAAACCTCCTGGCAGAGCTGGGCAGGTTCACTGTGCTCTCTGGAGGCCGTGTGTGGAGACCGGGCTGCGACCACAGATGGAAAAGCACGGAGTGTTCTGGAAAGCTTCTCTCCGGGAGCACGTCAGTCGAGTCTGGAAATGGCAGCTTCAGTAGCCCTGAAAGAGGCTGTAATTGAGTGGTTTGCAGCCTAATGTGACAGGCTTGAGAGGTATGACAAGACTGATGCATTTTGAGCAAATCTTTCTGAGAATTATCAGACTGAGTGGTTACTTGAACCTGACTCTATTCAAAGCCCTGGCAGCTCTCCCAGCACCAGCATCCAACCGCCTGTGCAGGCAGAGTCCGCTTGCGCGGCGCCGCGGCAGGACACGGCACAGCACATGGAGCTGTCATCGTAAACAGATGAGAATTCCATGTTATTGTCCATCCATCTAATTGTCCATCCATCTAATTGTTCTGTTTATGACAGAACGGCCTGATACACAACCCATTGCTGTGAGTCTCTCCCTTGCCTGTAGTGGGTTTTTGACTCCCAAAAAAGAGAAAGAGAGATGAGAGGAAAGAACAAAACGTGTAAAGCAGGGGAGTCTAAAGGCAGCAGAAGGGTCTCTGCCAAGGTCTGAGCATCGAACTGTAGAAAACCCTCACCAGGTATCCTGCCTGGGCTCACAACTGAAAAATATTTACTGAGTACATTTAACCAAATGGATTTAAGTAAACAGAACCCATTTGCAAAATGTCTACAACTATTGGGGAAATTGAGCTCATTGTTTGTGCGGTTGTCTCTGCAATCAAACTGTAATCATGTGTAAACTGTGAGCAACCATGTGCAGTTCATATGCAATTATTTACAAACTGGTTTTGTGAAATCCAATTGTATTACCAGTGGTAATGAACTCCAGCGTGTAATAGTTTATTTTTTTCAACATCTTTAAAACGCTTCGGTGCCTTTCTTCCTATTTCAAGCCCTTCTGAATTTAAAAATATGTTCACATATACCACATATTTCAGGATTACCTTTCATTTAGTGATGAAGTTCATGCCACAAAATGCCATCACCTGCGTTTGCCATGCACACTTGGTCACTTCAACTCCAGCTCGAACCTGGGGTTTGTACTCTAATTCAGAAAAGCAACTCTGTGTGCTGACAAAACAGTGAGAGAAGTTTTAAGTGATGCTACTTTCTTTTCAAGGCTGCTAAAAGTGTTTGTTGTTGGCCTCCTTACCAATCCAGAAGCTTTTGAACCTTGAACCTCAAGCCAGCACAGCTTTGCAGGTGGCAAGAAATGAAAAATAGCATTAATGCACTTTCTTTTAAAATTCCTCTTTCTACTTTCTCTGGGCAGCAAGTCCCAAAAACCTCATGAGGTTGTGAAGCCATATGAAAGTTTCACTGCTATACTTTGGAGAGAACCTCATTAGTCTCCTCTTTGCTGCTTACAGCACAGAACTGCTGAAAGCTCTTATGCCATGTCTCCACAGTGATGTGTCTCCAGCTCATACACATGGAACAATGCTCTCTGATGGGGCTTCTTCATAGTTTCCCCACACCTCATAAAAAGAGCAAAGTTCACAGCCTTATGTCACGATGTCATGGTTTTCACAGGGATTTCGTGTGCTGTAGATCAGAAAGTGATAGGCAGGTGTTGGAGTCATGATTTTTGGAAAGGATGACCCTACAGGCATAAATTCTGAGGTTCTTTCAGACTCTGCCTTCTGTAAGCTACTGACGCCACATCAGTGAGCTTTTTCCTTCCCTCACAACCACCACTGCCGTAGCAAACAGTCCAAAGAAGATGTAAGAAAACAAGTGGCTTTTTTTTATCCCACAAGGAACAACCAACTGTCGAGTTCTACAAAGAAATATTTTCCCTGTCCTAGGTGTAATCATCTCCACTCAGAGAAATTAGCAGAAGAGATCCTGGGGACATGCAGAAGAAGATGGGGAAAAAAATATGCTGAAGCAGGGTCTGAGAAAATATTGGTAAATGTTACACGAGAAAAAGGAGGCAAACCCAGCCTGTTATTAGAAAACTTAGTAGACAAAGCTATGACTAGTCTGAACTGCCTCATTTAAGCAGTAGTTTCTTTCCTTTCATGGGACACAGAATCACAGAATTAAAGAATCACAGAATCACAGAATATGCTGAGTTGGAAGGATCATCAAGTGTAGAAGTTCATTCAGATTCTTCCTGAAAAAAAGATTTTGTCTGGTATGTCTTCAAAGAAAAATGTCACAGGACAATAGTCTGCTGCTAGGGGGAAAATGTCAAGGCGAAGTCTGGCCATACATCATCTCTAAATGCTGAGGCACCAGGATTTCAAGGGGGAAGGTATTTATCATGCGATATTGTTCTATTACAATGACTCTATATTTCTGTTCTGCCAGGTGACTGATGCATGCTGGGTGGACTCATTCTTCTCGTGCACCTCTATGTCAATTGTGCCCCGTGGGGTTGTTAAACAGCTGCGTTTGGATCGACTGCAACCACAGGCTGGTGTTGGCCACGGCCAGTCCGAGAATGGCACGGCACTGACACGGGCTCAGGATTTATTCAACAACAGCCAGGGCAGAAATGCCAGAGGATCCCTCACACTGCCGAGCAGCTTCCCTAAAAGCTTCTGATTGAGATTATTGGACATCATGGACTGGCAGCTTGTGCGAAACACAGAACACAATGTACGCTGGAATAGGGGTGCAGCTTGAGCTTCGTTTGAGGAAGCCTGAGGAGTGTTCTGCAGTCCATTATCTGCCAGGGCTTGTGTTCCAGCCCTGCCCCTCCTCTGAGCAGAACACAGCACAATTCTGGTCCCTAGGAGACGTCAGCAGAGCGGTGTGACACAGATGGAGCAGCATTTATTGTCACAGTCATGTGCTAATGAGTCGCAGTGGTGGATTGGATGAGGGTTTTTTTGGTTTTTTGGAGGGGAATAGGCTTATACCCTGCTTGGTCAGAAATCAAGATAGAGCTAAAACTGGACTCACTACATGTCCCAGGTGCCCCTGATGGCCAGAGAGCGTTAGTGTGAACGCCTGGTCAGTCTGTGACTTCTCGGGGGTGTCAATAAGGACGATCATGCAAATAGCCCAAAAAGCTACTTACATAAATAAATTTTCCTTCATTATGAAGTAGAAAAAATCTAGCAAAAAGAAGGACTTGTAGAAACCTCATTTTTAAAAGAAAGGATACGGTAGTTTTTCATGAGCAAACATGGTGAAGAGATCCTCATTTGTGTGCGTGGCTGCATTTATTCTTGTTTGTGTGCTTACTAGTCAAAGAATTAGTGGCAAACTAGAGTTTGTACTGAACTTCTCTCATGTTTTTGCTAAACCCCACCAATTTATGAAGAAAATATATTTATTTCAGGTACTCATTGATATATTAATGACTTAACTTTAATGCTAAAAAATGTCACAATTTAATAGAACACAGCTATTTTTATGAATATATGGAGACTGTGTAAATATGAATAAGTTTATTCAAGGCAGACTGGAGTCAACTACATACAGTTATATAAATATCTATACTTCTTTGGTTTTATTCACTGAGCTGTAACTGTTAGGTATTATAGGTTTTTCACAGCTTTGGTACTTTGGAACAAAAAATCTCAATAGTTTTTTACTTTCCCACGGTGTGATTGGTTGAGATTTGGGACTTCACATAAAAGCACTCCCTGTACACTTTTGGGAGACGGTGGAAGAATCACCAAAGAAAAATTATACGTGTAATAGAGCACAGCTGAAAATTAATTTGAAGGAAATTGTATTCCCTCCTCTTTGCATCAGCTTCTTTGAGTTTTACTTTGAACCATATTGTAATTGCTAATTGTTACCCCCCAGCACAGAATTCCCTGCTCCACTGAGCACTGGGGACATTGCTCCAGAGGCATTGCCTGAATGGACAATCTGGTGTGCAGAGGGAGCACATCCATTGCATCCTTCAAGACAGGGAAGAAAGCCTTCCTTGCTGGAAGCTGGAGACTTTTTTTTGGCTGGCTCTGCATGTATAGAGACTGTCTTAACTGCCACGTAATTTTCTCCTGGCAAACAGTCACAGAGAGAAAATTTTCAGGGAACTACCCCGTGGTTCCCCAAATCCACTTAGCAAGGAGTACAAGAGAGGGTGAAATGTTTCTTTGTCTTTATTGCCCCCACTGCTGTTCAAGTCAGGACCAGCTACGCTTTTGCCTTGTGTAAAAATCATGCACTGACTACCAGAAAACTGTAATGGATGTATTTCATTCCATTTAAAAGTGACCTTGCTAGAGAGGGCTTCAAATCTATCAAAATATGCATTTCTATCATCCTTAAGAGACACTGTTCTTAAATAATTTGATTGTAATGGAGATAATAGGAAAATGATTTGAATCTTTGCTTTTGCAGAGGTATGTTTGACTATTATTCTGCCTTTCTGCGTCAAGAACTCATTCAAAAGTAATATGTAAAATGGATTGTTCAGGAAAGAAGGTCAGTTTATTTTATTTCAACAACATATTCAGACAGCTACGCTGATATGACTTCTGTAATACTGCTTTTGTTCTACTACAAGGCAGGAGCTATGAATTTAGGTTGGGGTTTTCTTACAGGTAGTTTGCTTCTTTTTTTTTTAATGCCATGCATTTTCTTAATTTATAAAGTTTGGAAAATATTTGCAAACACTTAATCCATCTTCTAACAACATAAATTAATTAGATGCAGTAACTAAGGTAAAGTAAAAATGTGGAGTTTCAGGCTAGACTGAAAATGCCACAACCCAAAACTTCAAAATGGAAAACCTGCATATGCTCACTTGGACTTCCAAAAACTTTCATACATGCTCTTTTCACAAATTAACTTTCCTTGCAGTGAAGAGTCATCAGTCTGTGAGACTCCAGTCTAATGTGGGATTAAGCCCCTTCTCTGCTGCTGTACCTGTACTAAGCTCAACTAAACTCGAGATTAGACACAACTTTGCATTACTGACATTGCTGCAAGGTGCTGCCAAACGGGGCGTTATCTGTCCTCCAGCCTTGCCTTTAAACCTCGTCATTGCAATCAGGGGAATTCCCTGTCTGTGGAATCGGGGAAAAGTGTATGAACCTGGAAGGACTTTTGGTTTAGGACTAGTTGCCAGTTGGACGTGTGGGTCAGAGTTCTGGGCTGTCCTTTTGGCTGCAGGCCACGATTGTAGAAGATTAAGAAATAATGAAATACGTCACTTAGTTCTGCCAGAACATTTCAGAGCAGCTTTGGGTGCAAATTCACATCCTTCTCGTTTATTTCTGCTTTGTTAGTGGAAGGCTTAAAGTATCAAAAAGCAAATGAGACTCTGGTCTTTGGGTCAGGCTGAAGATTTCAGTGAGATCCATCACGTAGCTTCATGTTTCTCATCTGGTTTTCTCATTGTCTCATGCAGAGATGTTGAACTTCCAACTTTCTAAAAGAAGGGCTTTCTTATACTACTATTTTCTTCCTGTATCTTTGCACAATACAGTTTCAGTCCCACTGGGCTGGCACCAATTGCAAGAATATGTTACTTACAATCATTTTTTTTGTTTTACCGCATGCTCTCTCAGGAATTTTCAAGCTTGCAAGGCTATGAAGCTATAAAAATGAAAAAGATTGTGAGTTTTAGGCTGCATCAAACGTACTTTTCATGGCTTGTGCTCTCTGAAAGTCATGCACAATCAGGTTTCAGGCAGTGCTCAAATATATCTGGAGTCGATATTATATTGCTGACTCCATTATCGGCTGTTACAGTCCCAGGGTAGGAAAAGGAGGCCACATCTTTTTGCTCATGCAGACATCTTAAAATGTTGGCTGTTGTGGGATTTCATTTAAATCACACTGTGGAAGAACAGGCGGCCTGGAAAAATAGATCTGTTTTGTCTGTTGGCAAGTTACAATTTCGTTGATTTCTCTGGGAACTTTTGACCCACTGTTCCTGCTCCTCTTGCCAAAAGAGGGGGAGTGCTCTTGTGTTTGCATTTTCTAGACCATTACACCAGAAGTCAAGAGGAGTGTGGGGAGGAGTAAACCTTGTGTTCCCATTGGAATAGAGCTGATGATTCAGACCAGAGTTGCAAACTCAAGAGTTGTTTCTAGAGGGCAGGGCAACATTTGTATTGTTGCAGTGGCTGGGGTGAGTATTCTCTTACTCACAGAGAGATGTCCACCGGAGTGAGGTTTGACCCTCAGCATCTGAGTTGGCTACTTGGAAAGCACATTTAGATGTCCAAAGTGGAACACTGCTTTTCTCCTGAGTCGCTATTTCCACTAGAATCTTGCAAGGCAAATAAACCACATTTTTGATGTATTAAAGGACATGACAGGGATGTGAGAGATGCAAGTGCACACTGCTGGGGTGAGTCACTGGGGTGAAGCTCAACCTGAGAACAAACATACAGCCAGTGCCCACCACGTCAGCTCCCAGAGCGAGACGCCCTGTCTGGCTTGGCTGGAGTGTCTGAAGGAGTGCCTTTGCAAACAAGACCTTGGATCACAGACTCACTGAATGGTTCAGACAAGAAGGGACCTCTGGCGTCATCTTCACCCACCTCACTGCCCCAGCAGGGGTGCCCAGAGCAGGCTGGCAGAACCAGAAGGCACTTGAATATTTCCAAGGATGTCAAATCCACAACTTCCTTGGGCAACCTGTGTCAGTGCTTGGTCACTCTCACAGTGAAAAAGTGGCTCTTGTTTATAGTAGAACCTCCTGTGTTTGACTTTGGGTCCATGGCCTGTTGTCTTGTCACTGAGCACCTTGTCCTGGCTCCATCTTTATGTTCTCCTTTTAGATCTTCATGTACATTGAAGGGATGTCCCAGCCCAACTCTCTCAGCCTTTCCTGGTATGAGAGGGTGGTATTGTCAGGGTGTCTGTGCAGGGCCAGGAGCTGGACTGGGTGGTCCCTGTGGGTCCCTTCCAGCTCAGGGTATTCTGTGATTCTGTTTTGATGAAATGAAATCAGTTTATACAACGGCAAACATCCCAGTTTTTACAAAACTTGTACCCCTGTTAGAATGGAATGCTGGAAAATTTAATAAGCATTAAATGTTTAGCACATCAGTTTGAATCAAAACAAAAATTTTGGCATTTTTCTAGGTACATAGATTGAGTAGAATTACTACCTCCAGATTTTTGATCTGAGTACAGGAATGCCTTTTCCATCTGACAGAAACTCTTTGAACAATTGTTCTGACTTTAAACCCTCCAATGGTATCTTCAACAGACAATAACGTTTTGGAGTGAAAAATCATTGTAATGGAATTGACCTTTCCCTATAGCAATAGGTTCAATCACTTCTATCTGTCACAATCTCTTTGCAGGATTTTAATTGATGGTGAAAAATATTTCCTCCCCATGTCAATGAGTTATTGAGAATCCCAAATACCTGAGTGCTTCATAACATTCTGGCAGTACAAAAAAAAAAAAAAGAAAAAAAAAGGGAAAAAAACAAGAACCTTCTCAGATCAGGACAGATTTCCTGGGGAAAAATCTGGATATCAGTGGAACCTCTATCTTCTTCCAGCTGGTCTTGAAGCCAGAAAATAATGACAAGTCATCAGTCTTCCTCAGCAGGCCAGGAACTGATGAATTCAGCTTTCCAAAGAGCAGCTTGGCAGCAATGGCCACATCCTTTCAGAGAGCTGTGTGAATTACACACATATGAAAATGGGTTATTCTTTTTTTGCCACCCACATCCTAAAACTGCTGGTGTTATCAGCAGCAGTAACCAGACTGCTGCCAGGGAACTGCAGTCAGATCTGTCTTCAATAGTCAGCTGCAGGATCCTCCCTATACCTTGTTGCCTTTTATGCTATTCCTGTTTTCTCTGGAGGGAAGGCACACGCTCAAGGATAGCTCATATCCTCCTCCTGGGCAGCCCAGAGATGAGTTGGCCACGGAGGGTGAGCGTGGGAATCATTGCCCACTCTGCAGGGCTGGGTGGGCACCACAAAGCTGGAGCAAACTGTGTGTCTGCGCCGCCCCCTCAAAAACTCCAGCAAGAAGGTTTCTTCATGAGCTCTGTGGATATGGCACGTCCCTTCCATGGATGCCAGAGTGTAAATGCCACGAGCTGCCTGCAGCGTTGTGCTCTTGTGTATTGACATTAAATGGCAAATGCAATCTCTCCCTTGCTTACATTTCCGTTCCTGCAGAGCACAGCAGGTGACTTATGGCTATTTTAATACCAGCTGCTGCTGCCCAGCTCTCTGGTAGTTCATTATCCCTGTATTTAAGCTGGGATTACTTAAACTTTCATAGCTGTTTACAAACACCAGTCCAATAAGAGTTCTTACAGTTGTCCTCTACACGAGTACAGATGTATTTCCAAGCTCTGGTACTGGAGTCAGGCTGCCCTCCCTCAGTGGCTCAGCGATGCTCCAAGGCAGCCACTGCCACATGCCCTGAGCACTCTCACCAGGTGAAAGCACAGCAGCTATAGAGCCCTCTGCTTCCAGGTGTGGCTGGGGGGGTTCACTGCCTCCTCCTTAGCCCCTCTAATACCCTCTGCTCTCCTGTTCAGGTGCATCCCAGCGGGCTCAGGTGGTGTGCTCAGAGGGGGCTGTGCTCTGCTCTTGTACCTGCGCTCGCAAAAGTCAGGCTGGCGGCGTAACGAGACAGCGAGGAGGGTTCAGTTCAGACCCAATTGTGGTTATTGAGCAAATAGCAGCAGTGCTGCCAGCCTTCATTACATCCAGAAACAGATGGTCTGGACTCGGAGACCAGCAATTAATGTACAATGTGTTCTTTGTTGGCACTTGGCGCAAAGCGGGTTTTTTTTGTGTATAAATTGTCTCATTCTTAAAACTTATTTTGTTTGGTGACTCCAGTGTCTATATGGAGCTGGAGGGAAATAATAATTCCATGTGGGCATTAAGTGGAGGAGGTGTTCACTTTCTCTCAGCTTTCATTCAACATTGTAATGATTGAACATAGTTTTTAAGTTTTTAAATGCTCCTTGTTATTGTAGTCAATTCTCCCTAATGTATATTCAGCATCAAAATGAGTTGCTTGCCCTCTAGTATTCCTGTTAAACTGGGAATTTTAGAATTCCCATCAGGAAAACATATTTCTCCTTCATGCATGAGATGGAGCAATTTAAGACATTGGAGTGCCTGTATGCATTTGGTCCAGATGTTTCCCTGGATGAGAACCACTGAAGTTTTGTACTCAACTAACGAGATGAGAACTTTACTGATTATGTTTTTCATTATTTTTATTCTCCAGCTCTATTATCAGACCCTTAATTCATTCCCTAAAGCAAATACAATATAAAATGAGCCAGATGAGTGACCCAAAGCCACACCTGGCTCCTTGAACCTGCCTCAACTATTTTATATCCTGAATGCAAGCTCTTCGGGTCAGAGCTGTGTCATTCCATGTATCATTCCCAAACTTGCAAATCAGAAGACTCCAACTTTTCAGGATTCCTGTTAAAGCCAGAATGCCTTGGGAGGTGAGTCAGCACTTGACCGTCTGTTGGGTTTTTTTGCCAGGTTTGGGCTGTAATTAGAAGCCGAGGTGATGATCTGCAAAGATTTTTCATTCTAATACACCTGCCTCATTTACTTGGTAACTATCAATTCTTTTGGTGAAGTTGGGAGATTTTTTTAGCTCTCCCTTTGAGGTATTTGGGAACTTATTTGAACAAGATGGCAAGCCTCAGATGCTGAGGATATAAATATGTGATCATGTAATCAGAGTCTGCATCATGCGCAAGACATGAGATAATGTTCTGGGATTCATTTTCTGAGATGTATCCCTCCAACCTTTTCACTGTTTTTTTCACTTTTAAAATTGATTTTTAGAAATGCAGTGGAGAAAACTAGGCAGAGAAAAGATTGCACTGTAAGTATGAACTGTTAGAGATAAAATTCCAGCTTTCCATTCAATATGGCAAATTTTCCTGGGAAAATCCTTTAGCATCACAGATAGATGCTATTTATTTTCTACCACACTAATTTGCACTAGCTTTTGTAGGGAAAACACTGTTAATACCACTAGGAATAGTTCTTTTTTGAGCATTTGTGGTGCAATCTTCAGATTAGATGTTATACTAGGAATGTTCTTCCCCTGTATTGAGCATTTCTGCACCACAATTCTTCACTATCAGTCTGTGGCTGGTCTTTCTAAACTACAACGATTGTTGTGTAGTAAAGAGAGAAATAAATACTCAATGCTGGGAGATGCTGCTGATATGGCTTTTTCTAACATCACTTGTATCTTTGAAGACTCTGTGTGTGGTGAGGGTTTTTTGTTTTGTTTTGATTTAGGGTTATGTTTCGTTGGTTTTATTGGGGTTTTGTGTTTACTTTTTTTTTTTTTTTTTTATAATTTCTCCATAAATTCTCAGCTTTTCTTAGGTATTCCTTGGAAAAAAAAGGTGCTCAAATACCAGACATATCTTACTATAGCGGTGCTCTTCAGCTCATGTCACACTGTTCATTGTTTCACGGAAGAGATGCTTTTTGTGCCTAGGAACTGTTTCTTGTAATTATTTTTTTCCCCTCCCCTCTAGCCCTTTCTCCAGAATTGCTTGGTTCAGACCCGCAACTCTCAGGCTCCTAAGAAAGCATTTAAATTTCTTTGAGTGATACAGTTTTTCACTTACTTTCTCCCTCGCTGTCTTGTTCTGCAGGAGCCTGAAATAAGAGCATCAGCTGGGTGGAGGTGCTCTGTTTGTCCCAGCAGTGCATTCCCTCCATCCCTCCCCTGTAACCACAGCACTGGCTGGTCCTTGGGGTGCTCCTGATGCTCGGAACACTAATGAACTCTGTGAGCACTAATGAATTATCAGTCCTGCAACAGCCTCACATGTACATTTCCCACCCCTTGGACAGGGAGAAAAAGAGGACAAAGGAGATACTGCCTCATAAATCAATCTAGCTAAGCTATCCTCACAGATTCCTCATGAAAAGTAATATTTGTCTCTACTTCTCTTCCACATTATGCAAGTCTTTGTGGTTCTGTGCTGCTTAAAATGTAACTTCAGGACTGTGGTAATTTATGGTGATCTGCAGTGAAGCCCTCCAGGACTGAGATGATCTACAAGACCTCAAAGACATCTCTTGTGTTTCCTGCACATGGCATAGAAAATATCTGGCCAGGGACTAAACTGCTTGGGGAGATCTTTACATTTATGAGCAGTAACTCTAATTTCTAAAATACTTCCAGAATCCAAAGCCCATGAAAATATTAATTTATTAATTACACTGTAGAATCCTCTTCAAATATTCGGTAAATGGGAAGTTTTGGTTTGTTTGTTTTTGTTTTTCTCTGCAGAATGAGCCCTTAAATGCCTTTATCAGCCCTGGGTAGCAAAAACCTGAATAGTAAGTGCCTCTTCCTCTCTGATAACACTTCAGGCATTAGCCTGTCCTTAACCTCTTGATCTTCAGTCCACGTGCTCAGGGATTTTGAGACTCAACCACAGCTTGATTTCAGTGCGTTTGAAACATCTGGATTTCGTTTGTACAAAGGAGTTAGAAATTGTCATCGGGGTCGTTTATTCACAAAAAGCAAAGCGAGATGCCCAATGCCAGGAGTTCCCACCTCATTCTCTCAGTAAAGGGGGTTGTTCCCAGTGCCCCGGATCTCTGCCAGAGCCGCAGGAACTTGCTAAGCCTGATTTGAGCGGATGCGATGGGGGAAGCCAACCTGGGAATGCCAGGAAGCACCCAGTGGTTTGTATAAAAGTGAAACCACGCTGTTAATGTGGGATGAGGAAGAATTTACAGGTTAAATTGCTCTTTTTCCCAAGTTTATCGAGCTTTCTGTGAACAATGAAATAAACTTGAAACGTGTGGATTCTGCTCAGTGCTACGTGCTTGCCCTTCTCCCTTCCCTTGCAGCTGATTTGCAGCTACTATTTGTTATTACTCATATTAATTACTGATTATCTCCAGTCTCTTGTTGTGCTCTTCCCACACTACCTGACAAAATCCAAACCCAAACTGACCCAGTGATTTCATACTAGGATTCAAACTCTCTTTTTATGCCTAGGGCAGTCAGCAAAGAACTGGATCTCTCTGAATTATCTGGATGACTGACAATCCCTTCCTCATTACAGACTAATTTACTACGCTGGGATCTCAATACCCTCTGTTTTACTACCACTGCTCTCTGTAGTAGTTGGCAGGAGCATTAATTCAGCTGTTGCCACTTGGAGCGTTCGCCTCATTGCGAAGGGCAGTAATTCAGGGCTGGGAGCTGAGCTCAGCTCTGTGTGCTGGGATGTAGTTTTAAAATTCCTACAATTCAGCCTTAAATTTCTGTTTAGGTCAGGATAACTAGCATTTTAATTTATTTTTTTTTTTTAATGGTAGGAATTACAGCAGGTTTTCCCCATATTGCCTGTTGTTGAAATAGCATTTCATATTTTTAGAATAAAAAAGTTTGATGTATATTGTGTTTAGTTTTATTTAGGTAAAAAAAAACCAACAAGACCACTGTTTTCTACCCTGTACTTTCACTATATGAAGTGGGAGGCCCAAACTGTAATGTTTTAAAGGAAATAATGAACGAAAAGAGTATTGAGTCTTCCTTCGAGCACTAAAGGACATCTTTGCCATTGATTTAGAGCCTGCTGCATAAATAAATAAAGTTGGCTTTTTAAAATGTTTTGGATCGTCACCAGGGCATGAGAAATAGAAATTCTGTAATGGGATCTGTTTTATTTTGAGATCATTCCAACCTGAGTCTGCCCGAGAAAGGCAAGATTACCAAGGCTTTGTTTCTGTGTCTCTTTTGCAGTTGAGGCACCTTTTTGAGTTCTCACTCTGTGCAATCCTTGCCTGGCAGGTCTGGAAAGCTGCCGGGCATCCTGGCACAGCCACAGCTCCCACACTTCTCAGGGGCAGCTTCTGCCCATTTGATCCGTTTTGGATGTAGGTTGTTTGTTGTTGTTGTTGTGCTGCATTTATCTGGTCTAAAAGAAACAGAAACATAATAGCTATGAGCAAAAATATATTTTGGGAGAGAGAAGTAATTCGCTTTCTTAGTAGCAGTGTATGGATGGATTCTGTAGGGGTGTGAACATTCGTAAGCTCAAAGATCAAAGCTGTAGGGCCACTTAAAAGCAGTTGAAATTTTTAACAATGCCTTAAAATGACTGGTCATCAACACGGTAGAAGGCATATCAAACAGGATTTAATGCTTTTGAAATGTCAAATAACAATGATGCCTTAAAACAATACGAGTGTTTTAATTTCTGTGGCATTTTAAAGAAGGTAACTTTGCAGTTTTATTACAGGATGTAATGTGCAATTGTTAAAACATCATCAAACTGATTGCTTTATTTGATTTAAAATGTCATATTCAGTACAGTGATTTTCGCTCATTAACATTAAACTCGGGGAACCATATGTTAAAACAATCTTGTCTATTGAATGAGTACACTCAGTTAAATAATATGAGCAGAAAAAATGTGAGACTTTCTACTAAGCATTTTTATCCCCATTTTTAAAATCCTTTAAAATTCATTAGGACGAACCTAATCCTGCAAATGGTAAATCATTCTATTTATAGATTGCATGGCATTTTGATATTAAAATGCATAAAATCTGCCAATAGTTTAGAAATGGAGCATCAGCAAAGAGGATTATTGGTCTACCTAAATAATAATACAACCATTAAGAGGATAACATTTTCCAATTGCAATTACATGCCTTAATTTTAAAGAAGCTATCATTTACAATAATTTGGCAGATTCAGTCCATATTTCTTTCACAAATTTATTTCTTCATTACGCCTCAAAACAAATTTATGGTGCATTTATGTTTGTGAAGATAATTTGCTTAGTTTATTGTGAATGGAAATCAGTAATTACATACAATCTCATTTTCTACAGACATAAAGTTAATTCATGGTAGTAATTTTACACAGAATATTAGCCTGTGTTAGTTATGATGAAAATGTTACTGTGGCAAATGCTCGATTACTGTATAATTTCCTTGGACTTGGTGAAAAGAAAATACTGACTTAGTAAATAACATTTAAGACATTGATTTTGTGATAATTTGGGGTGATTCTAAAGATTTATTAATGATTATGGGAAAAATCCTTATCTGGCCCTAAAATCAGAACTTCTTTTGTGAGTGGGGAATGGAAGCTTATTAAAGGAAAAATAAACACTTCAAGAAGTCCACCAGCTTATATGCACTGCCAGATTCTGGAAGTAAGTCTTTGATGCTGGTGATGAAAGCAATAGATCCCATTTTCTAAGGAATTTAGATGGAATTCCTTGATTTAGAGATCTAAAATGGCCAAAGCTAAATAAGATGTCTGGAGGCAATGATTTTATATTAACATTCAAGACGATTTTTTTGTTATAACCAGTCTTTTCAAGAACGTGATGTCTGAGCCTTTTGTGGCAGACATTAAAGGAACATATATTAAATGAAAAAAAAAGAAAAAAGCAAAAAAGGGATGTCTTATTTTGCTCATATCCTGGACATTTTTCCAGAAACAGTAGTTCAGTGTACACCTAAATGTTTTGCTCTGGACATTTGGATTTACAGCACATTCCTCCAGTTCTCTGAGGGATGTTCCACCTGAGCGGAGTGAGAGAAAACCAAATTATTCATTTCCTCCCCCAACCATCCCACCCCAATAAAAACAGTTGAAACACAAGCATTTCTCAGGGGGTGGGGAAACAGCAAAGGAAGGAGTGGCATTTTCTTTGATGGCCATGCAGAACTCTCTGCACTGGGGCTCTGGCCTTTGGGGGTCGTGCTATCCAGGGGCACAACTTGGAGGTCCTGTGATACAGCCAAGGGAAAAAAACCAACTCATTAAGCTGCTACGAGAATTCTAATATCCGTGGTTTTCTGAAACAGTTAAATAAAGATAATTTGCTATTTTGAAACAAACTTCCTTGGGGATTGGGTAATCGCAGTCCTCCAAATAGGATGTTACAAGGAGCGTGTGCACTCCCAGCTGAGCAGAAGGAACACAAATCTGTAATTAGCCCTTATATCACAAAATGTATAAAAATGTTATACACTGTAAAATATCTCCCATCTCATTAAAAGTAAATGAGGTCTGGCAAACTCTGGATGTTTAGAATAAGATTATTACCAAAGTGTTTATGCTGTTGAGAACAAGTAAGTCCCGGAATTTTTAAAGGAATTTCAGATTTCAAGGACTATCATAGGTATTGTTGCACATAATCCATAAATTGCTATTGCATAGGATTAATGAAACTATTAAAACATTTAGACTGAACTTGCATTTAAAACGAAGCATGTGAAGCTCTCATGGCTTTTGAAAAAAGTTGATTTTTAGGTTTTCAGTTGATGTTTGATTTTCAGGTTTTCAGTTGATGTCATAAAGTATTTCTGACCCAAAGTAGCGCTACTGAAAATAATAAATTCCAAAACGAGGAGTTTCTTTGAATCTGCACTAGTTTTTAAATGTCCAGCTGAAGACTTGGCCCAGATTTCAGCAGGCCATGCTCCCCCCACAAAGGTTGGGTGGGAACCTGCTGAAAGAAGCCAAGTGGTGTCACTGGACATTGTCTCACTTGGTCATTGAGACTGGTTTGTTCTCTTGTCATAGAATCCCTGAGGTTGGAAAAGCCCTCCCAGCCCACGGAGCCCACCCTGAGCCTCCTTTTTCTCTGGGCTGAGCCCCCC
>VWZG01006988.1:325959-439536 GCA_013396735.1 Grallaria varia
CTTTTGCTCTGGGCTGAGCCCCCCCCCAGCTCCCCCAGCCCCTCCTCACAGGACTTATCCTTTGACTGATCAAAAAGTGGGAGATCAGAAGGATATTTAAATAAAGTGCATGCTTATTAACTGTTGGACACTTGATGAACTCCAGAGGGAATTCCAGACACCGTTAACTGAGAGTTCACTATTGAAAAAATTTGCTGCCAGGCTGTAACTTCACAGATCATTGTATGGAAAGTCCATCTGTGCACGTCAAACAGACCGAGAAAGCATTCATATTCTGGAGGAAGATACACACAAAATGATTCTTGTAGCCCTGTATTTGGGCAAGTGCTAAAGGAAAAAAAAGTTCTATTAAGGTTTGTAAGACCACATGAATGTTTATAAAAAATATTGCTCCCTTTAAAGGAAGTTTAAAAAGTTCTGTGCCTTGGTTTTCTTGGATTGATAGGAAACAAATTCACTTTTGTAGGACCAAAGCCCTTTATTTAGCTTAAAACTCGATCGTTTCCACTTTGAATAGAGACAGTGTTTTTTTTGGTTGGTTGGTTGGTTGGTTGGGGCTTTTTTCGCCTTTCCTGGTTTTGCATTTTTTTGGGTATCACGTAAAATATGGTTCTATGGCAGAGAAGGTCCTCTAACAAGTTCATGCTGTTGCTATCTGACTCTGTCATTGATTTTGTTTGGAACTTCTAAGTGCTCCTGAAACACAAATTAAGAACAATCGTTAAATTCTGTATCTGTGCATCCTCTTCCAGTAAGTTCTTAAAACCTTTAAATCATGTACAAATATACATACTGCCAAACACAAAGAGCCTAATATTGGTTAAATGCTGCTATAGCAGTAGAAAGAAATAGTACCATTAACCAGCTGCTTTATAACCTGGCATTTGGGCACAGCGTAAAACTGAGAAGGCAATGACTGATCCAAAGGTAGAATTTCTTATTTTATAAAATAATAATTAGCAGCAGAGAGTTTTCAGTCTTTTGTATTGCCTGTCAGTGTTCCCTTTGTGCTTAGAATTTGAGACTTTGTATGGGAGGTTTGAATGGTTAAGGGAAATATCTTTAAATGGCTTGTGCCTGAGACCAATCGTTGTGGAAGCTTAAACCTGACAATTAAAATCATGAATATCACCTTGGTGGGATCAAATAGAAGCCTTAAAAAACAAACAAGCAAACAAACAAACAGCCCCACCCCAAAACCTTAAAGTTAAATTTGTCTTACAGAAGTTTGTATGTGTATGTATAAAAAGGTATACTGAGATATTTTTCAGTTTCAGATTCCTGATGAGTTCTGGTTTTGCCAGTAGGAATGAATTTCCAAGTGTACAATATTCTGCTCCATTTTTAGGGGGAATATTGAGGTGGCAGATGTCAGTCTGTTTCTTAAATCTTCAGTCAGTGGCTTTTTTTCATCCAAACTCCTATATTGCTGCATATTCAGAGCTCTTAAGATGTGAGGTTGTCTTTTGAAAGGAATTTTGTGTATATAAGTATATATACACTTAGTAAGACGCTAGATAAAATATTATGTAAATCAGAATATCTCAAGGGGAAGATGAAAGTAGCTGGAGACTGCAACACGTCATTCCAGAATAACTTTTTGTTCAAAGAAATACTTACATTATTAGTTCAAAATTAACTCAGAAGCGAATATTACTTTGAGGAAAGGCCACATGGACTTTGAAATGATGCAGTAGAGCATCAGAACAGTTGCAGTAAAGGATTGTGATGATATGGGTAGTAACAGAGAGGGCTTCTGCTATTAAAGGAGATCTTTCAAATGTAGTGATTTATTTCTTTTTAACAATTACCGAAAAGACTTATAACTGAAAAGTAGTTCAAGAGAAACCAAACGAGGCAATCCACCTCTGCAATGATCAAAAGATTTACCATTCTAAAGCAGTCATTTCACCTTCAGAAAAAAAAAAGGGAGGAAAAACTCTGAAGAATGATTGAAATCAAATTTTCAGCCTATTAACAACTTTAAAAATCATGCCATCATGACATAAAGCTCATTTCTTCTTGCTTCTCATTTTCAAATGAAGTACCGTAATTTCTATTAAGGTAGGAGGATTTTTTTCTCTAGGAAACAGTTTGGAATGGGCAAACTACAGTTTGGCTGGGAATATAAAGGAATGCCACTTGTTCTACCCCTCTTTCTGCTGGGGCTGTAAAAGCAGCAGTTCCTTTGTGGTGCCACCCTAACTTCTCCAGACTAGGAAGAACTGGAAATACTCCACGGAGCCATTACTGGGTTGATTCCAAAGTTATTGAACTTGCTGGAGTTTTCTCATCTATTTCATTTCCACATTGTCTGCCGAGGTTAGTCTCATTTGTTAGCAAGCTGTGTTGTGGTGCTGCAGTACCTGGTAACCTCAGTCATGGATCAATGTGTGATACAATGAGCAATCAGGAACAAATGGATGGGCTGTGCCCAGAGAGTTTCAAATCCCAGTGCTTAAATTGCATAATTTAGCCGGTGTTAAATGTGTCCTACAGAAAACACTTCATGGCAAACCTGGGCAGGGTAACAACAGACCCAGTCCTGTTGTGTATTGCTAAGTGCACAGAAGCAACATCTGTCTCCAAAAGCCCCATCTAATACACAAATGGTTGCAGACTGAAGGAAAGTTTGGGGAAAATACCTCATATCCTTGCCCCTTTTTTATCCTCATTTGGGAGGCTCCGGCCCCACTGGATCTTTTGACATGACACGGTTTTTGTGTTCTTATGTTGCTCTCCTTGAAAGATATTCTATAACGAAGTCCCTCACAAAGGCAATGGGTTTTGGGGTAGTGAATCCGAGAAGTGCAGAAAAAAGACAAAACATTCCTGTGAGTTCAAAGAGGAGTTGTGTGCCAAAAGAACAGGTACACAGAAGTCTTGCTGCCTCGCAGCCACTTTGACTTTCATTAGTTTATTGATTGCTCCCAACTGTGGCAGAAGCAGTTTTGGACTGGAGGCTCAGGCGCTGTGAAATGGCTGTTCGATTGCAAACAATTGAGGAATTCTGGTGGCTGGCTAAGTGAGCAGGCTGAAACTGAGAGTTTTTGCCGCAGTATTCGGGGAGGCTCTGAGATGAATATGCCCAGGTTTTGGCCACAAACACGTTTGTCAGGAGGCCAGTGTATGGCAGCAGTGGGACACTGCTGTTGCTGCAGCCCCTTCCTGCTCTGGTGTATTGTCGTGTACAGCAAACGACCAAACTGGTGCTAGGGGAGAACCTGACTCCCACTTACTTCATTAAGACCTGGGATATTTTCATGGGAGATTGTGAACCAACAATTCCTCCGTTCAGGAGGTGGATGTACACTTAGGTATTCTGCACCTGAGAGTTTAGCTACTGTCCCCCTGCATATATGAAGCTTTATTAGCTTTCTTCGGTGAGGGCTTACATACACTCAGTTTACCAGCTGGTTGGAACCAATTGGGCTGAATATGAGCAGTGTAGAAAAGTTCTAGCAGCAGTGCAAGGCCAGAATTTAGTTTTTTATGCTCGTGCACATTATTAAAAACATTTTACTATTCACCAGCAGAAGCTTAAAATGTGTTTCTGTGTCACAGTGCACTGCTGTGTAGATCCCCATGTAGCTGGGAGGGAGCTGAGGCACAGAGCCAATATATCTGCACTAATAAAGTGCTTTGCCCAAGCAAAACTGGAGCAAGCAAAAGAACAAGCTCAGGTGTCTCCTCAAAATAGGGCATCAAAACACTCTGTCAAGAAGCTCTAGGGGAATTTCATACTGTCAGGATTAGAAAGGGAATTTGCAAATGATAGAGGGATATAAAAGCTGAAGATATAAAAGCTGAAGTTTGCGACTCAGGCACTCAAATCCAGTCTCCTCAGTCTGCTCTGGTGCTGAGAATGTGAGACTCTCTGAGTGGCAGCTCCAGAACTACTTCTAGGAATCTGTAATTGGTTTTCCTACTCTTACAACACTTGCAGACTTTCCCTGAACATGGATAAGTTTCAGGCAGGTCACAGAGAGATTTTAAAATCAGTAAAATGGAAAAATACTTTTACTTTTGCTGTGTCTTTCTTAGATTCCCCCCNAAATTTTGCTAAAGTTGGTATGCTCTCCTTCTTGGGAATTTCAGGCTAGATCTTAGATGGGAGTCTGACAGCCTGTATTGCAATTGGGTAGAAGGTATGGTCTGTCTCTGTGCCACAATTCACCTTAGGAGTTTGTGAGCTACCTGGAACAAAACTCCTAGTCTGATTTGGGATGGTTTCTAATAACAGCTGCAACAAAAATACCCGTCAACTTATTACTAGTTTGTAATATTAGTAGCCTTTAATCCATGCTTTTCTGGTTTCCTGCCCCCTGTTGTAGTTTCCTTAGGTTAGCTGAGTCCTGTTCCCAGGCCTCCTCCAAAGCACGTGCTTCCCTTTCCCATAGTTATGTGCACACGTGCCCGTGCTGTAGGTCAGGGATATTCCCTTCCCACGTTATGCAAATGATGTGTAATATCTTTGTGGCAGCCTGAGAACTACAGACAGCCTTGTCATAAATACTTTAAACTTGGCTACACCAGTTAGGGGTTTCAGTGCAACTGAAGAGAGTCTTTAATGGCTGGTACAGCCCTTATTATGGGATTCTGATTTCTCCACAGAATACAAACATGTTTCCTAATTAGGACTAAGACTGTGAACAGGCCATTATTTTTCAGGTTGCCAGGAGTCTATTCTGCTGGAGAATAATAAAAGGGCACTGGAAAATGGGTATCAACAAATGAATATAGTGCAGTAGCCTACAGCAAATGCTAAGTAAATATGAGCAGACAAATCCTAGGTGGTGATGAAAACTGTATAGCATTTGGGGTAGGTGGCAATGCACTGATGAGTTTGGGAGCTGCTAGGTTGGAAAATGCTGCAAGAAGGAAGCTTGAGGCAGCCTGTCATAGGGCCAGCATCCGTGCAGACCGATGCTGTGATCCCAGGCAGATCCTCTCTGACCCTCCCTGTCTGGGTTGTCAGTGCTTGAAAGTGGGGATTGTCTCTCAGGATGTACTTAGTCACTGCACAAGCTTGGTCTCTTCTGGGTCCCTCCCATCTGCAGTGCCTGTGATAGCTGAGTGGTGGTCTTGGCTACAGATGACCTCTGCCACAGTGAAACTGTCTGTGCACCCTGTGCCCAGGGCAGGATTAACACGTTAACCTATGTTTTATAACACTTTTTTCCTTCTGTCCGTATGCCATTTACCCAGCAGAAGTGCGTTCTTTGAGCTCACCATTATGGTGTGTGGGAGGGCCCTTGTTTGTTGTTCTCAGCTGGGATGGGGGATGATTCCTTCAGAGCAACAATCTGTGCGCCAGGCTGGGCTCTTGATTTAGTGTGATGCATCAAAGGAGTCCAGGAGACCTGAAGAGACACATTCTGACAGTATCAGCATGTGAAACATGAAGCTCTATGTCTTTCTTTTTAGGTGTCTAAATACTTAAATATTAGAGGAGAAAAAAAGCAAAGATAATCAAGGCAACAGCATTTAGCTCATTCCAGCTTGCCCTTTTCTCTGTCTGGGCTTAAAGAACAGGAGAGGGATAACAGGGAATTCAGCTTGCTCAGTGCAGAGAAGGAATACTCGTCTGATCTTTGGTTGTGCTGCTGGGAACTTTTTGAAGATGATCCCTCCCTGCTTCCCATGTACAGCGAGAGATCTTCTTTGTCTGGGAGCCTCAGCCTTGGCATGGAGTTCATAAACCTTCTGCCTGAGGATTGGGAGCCTTCAATCTCCAGCCTGCTGCACTAATGTTGCTCTTTACTGCAATGCACAGGGAGCCACAAGGCTCCTGTCTCATCAGAGTGGAATGGGCTGTCTCTGTAACACAGAGCATTGTACAAAATGCACAAGAAAGAGCCTCATCCTCTCCATTTTGAAGGAGTCTCTGGCAAAGAATAAGGCAAGGGTTTCACTGTTTTCCCCTCTTGTTTTGGCATCACATCGTCGATGCCAAGATCTTTCTGCAGCATCAGAGATTTGTTTGGGTTTATTGGGGATGAAATAAGTACAAATACTCAGAGGATTTCATTCAGGTTTTATCACTAAAGCACTTGCACCTCTTTTGTCTTTTAATTGAGTTTGACCCATTTATACAGAGACAACCAAAATTTTTATAAAACTGGAAAAAATTGTAATTATTTTAGCCACCTCTATTATTTCCTTTAGCAGAGTTGTGCTTTGTAAGGAGATATCCTGCTTGAGGATTCCTCAGAAGCTGTAACTATTGTCTTGGAAAAGCAGAAGAATAACACAGTGTTGAGGTTTTGGTGTGTAAATTTGGTGCCACCTGCTAAAAGGCAAATCAAGCTAAACAAAGACAAATGATTCAGACCAAAGCTGCCCTTTCTGTCTCTGGCATTAGCAATAGAGCACAAGCTCAGCTCATACTCTGGGACCAGGCAGACTTGTACTGTCACTGTTGTTAATACTGGTGGAGCTTTGTTAGTCTCTGGGCTGCAGTAAAAGCCAGAGACTGCAGCTAAGCTGGCATTGCTAAGTAGAAGGAAAACCCAGCTGGAAAAAGAAGGAATAATGAAGGAAAATGACATAGAGGAGAGGCTGACAGGAGTTAATATCTCATATTTCAAATTTGAGGAATAACTGAATCTGGAAACATCAGGTGAGTTCAAAATACATTGATGGGAAACAAGACTGCAGTGTCAGGGCTTCATGCTGCTTGCCAGACTTCACTCTTCATATTTCTCTCTGTTGTGTATTGTGCTTTTCAGATAAACAATGCTTCCCAAAAGCTTCATATTTTCCCACAGTCTGCCAATCAGAATTTGTTTTGGTGCTTTTGTTATGAGCCTCTCTCCCAGTTTCAAAAACCTTTCAGCTCCTTTGCCTTGTGCCATCTGATTTGAAACAGCATCTTTCATTTCTCCTACTTTTCCAACCATATGACTGAACTTGGCTCAGTCTGAATGTGTTTAATTTGCCTTAACTCTCACAACAATTTGTGTGACAGTGCAAATGAGATAATAGGGCTGTTTTGAAGCGCAGGCAGCGACTCGACAGCTCTGGATGCTGGGCTGCATCCCCCCAACCTGTGCTCGGCGAGGTTGGGTACCACTTGTGGCAGTCCTTTCTGAAACAAGAGCACGATGCAATTTGGGGTTATCAAACTGCATTATATGTGAAAGAAGGTTGGTCAGGGACTTTTCGCAAGGGCATGTGGTGATAGAACAAAGGGGAAGGGCCTTAAACTGAAGGATGCTGAGTTTAGTTTAGATATTGGGAAGGAATTTCTGGCTGGGAGGGTGGGCAGGCCCTGGCACAGGGTGCCCAAAGAAGCTGTGGCTGCCCCTGGAGCCCTGGAAGTGTCCAAGGCCAGGTTGGACGGGGCTTGGAGCAACCTGGGCTGGTGGAAGGAGTCCCTGCCCATGGCAGGGAGTTGGACAGGGTGATCTTTGAGGTCCCTTCCAACCCAAACCATTCTGTGATTCTATTGTGTGTGGTCATTTGGAACTGACATGTCAGGAGGAAACAAGGAACTGGGAGGGAGGGTGACATCATAATGCAAGAATTCAAAATTCAAAATTTTCATTTGATTTAGATTTCTTCACCAGTGGAAGAAACAGAGGTACATAAAATATTTTGCTCCCAAGTGCAAGCAGAAATCTAGCTTTTATGATGGTACTTCATTTACTGACAACCTTTACAGGTAAGTGTATGAAAAGCCATGGTCTTTTTTCCTCTAGGGGAGAAATTTCAGGGCTGTCTTATTCCCTAATTGAAGTGAATTTTGCTGGTCTCAGCTCACTTCCTAGTAACTCTATTCCATATTAGATATTACTATATAAAAAAAAAAAAAAAAGGGACAAATTGACAGCATCTGATAGTGAGAGTCCTTGGAATTGAATTAGATCCTCAGTCAGGACTGAGGTCATTGCTGGGACAATGTGACAAAATCATTTTGCTCCGTGGCCTTTCACAGGAGCTGGATCTGAGCACCAAAAAAGCCCCTGTGCTTTGTGTTCAGCGATTTCAGGGAATGCCAGAGCAGAGATGCACAGTACATTGGAGCAAATAAAAAGTTATCCATAACGAGGATTAATTACACTGAGGTTTGTTTTCAGGATGGGGGAGGTTTGTCCTAGTCTGGAGGAAAATGGGGCTTGTGTTTTGCAACTTCATAATTGTAAATGAGACACCAATGACATCAGAATGACTCTGATTTATTCTTCATTCATATAAACTATCCCTGGACTTTAGTTCTCCTGCTCTGCTGTTTTCCATTGTTTAGAACCAGAATTAAATAAAAGAGACTCTTAGGGTAACATACCTTAAAATATAAGGCAGATACCTCCTCTCTTTAAGAATTAGACACTGAAGTGAGCAAAGAGCTAAAACACGTAAACCAGCAGCTCTGACCCTCACAGAAGGTCCACATTCACCTTTCATCTTGTTGGGGTTTTTTGCTGTCTTTTTTTTGGAGGCTTTAAACCTACTTAACACAGAAGAGACTAATATTTTGCACAGGACTTTACAAGCTGTCTTACCTCAGTAGCTCCCAGTGATTTGTAGCTGAAGAAGATTTGTCTTTCAGGAGCCTTGATCTAAAGCTTTCTGCCTTCATTGACTCATCAATACTCCAAAGAATATGATTCAGGATGTTAAAACACAGGCTGTTACAGTCCGTCTTTCTTCTTGGTCTAACTTTCAAAACAAAAAAACACCAACCAAACAAACTAAAATCCCTCACCTGTAAACATGGGACTAACCTGCTGTGCTTAGGCATTGCAGGCATGTCAAATACAGTGACTATATTCTTTCTGTAGCTAATAATTTACTACTCATGTGTATAACTTTTATCTCTATTTGATGTACTTGGAATAAAATTTTTATTTCATATTATCCACATGGCAGAAATATTGACATCCTTTTGCATACCATCTAGAAGTAAAACAGAGCTGGTTCAAATTCTACCAAAGAATAAAACCAGCAAGTCACCTGCTGAAATTTCAGAATTAGTTGTTTGTTTTTTACCTTGAGCCTGGTACAAAACAGAAAATTAATTACTGCAACATAAACTTGAATGGTTTTCTCATCTGTGCTGTTCTATCAAAATGGAAGTGTCAAAATGAGAGATTTGTGAAATGTTTAACTTACAAAGAAAATACTCTTCTGGGACATGCTTAATTTAGAAAAATCTTACTGGTAGTAAAACACAAGGCAGACAATACTGATCTGGCATTTCAGTCTCTAGAAATGGCATGTCAGTCACCTGGTAAAACTGCTCTGCTGGAATTACCCGCTCAGTTAATTTCTGGCAAGTATTATTGATGCAAACTTAAAAATTCTTATTGCTGTCAAAGCGTGCAAAGCTCCCCGTCTCCACTGGGACTTGAATCCCCTTCTGTCCATTTATACCTATATCAAGGCAATAATGCAACCCTGGATTTAGTTCCAAGCCTTGTTCTTTTAATCTCCTTTCTGAGTGCATTGAGAAAAAAAGCAATAGCCGGTGTTTAATTATCTCCTGCGCCAGCAGTTGTGCCCTGGGCGAGCAGAGGATGACTTGCCTCTCATCAGCAATGCAGTGGGTTCCCTGTGCGCTCTGGGACCCACCTGCTGAGAATCTGCAATGACAACACAAACACGGGACCAGAAAACATTTTTAAAAAAATAAACAAAACAAAACAAAACAAAACAAAACAAGGTGTTAGCGTCACTAGCACTGGCGTGAAAAGAGAATGTGGTGTTTTCTCACTTTTGGGGCTGTTTTTCATTTTCCTGTGGAGGTTTGCACAGTTACAAAGATTGGGGGAGCGGCAGCGGAGCATCCACTCAGCTTAAACCCTGAAGCCCAGAAACCCTCCGACCTGGAGGGCTTTTCTGCTGTGCCTGGCCTTTGTTAAACTGGTTTCAGCTAATCTCTCTGGGATGTTGTCAAGTGAAGTGTTCACACTGCACTTTGTATTTTTCATATTTAAAAGTAAGGACTTTTGCACTGTGAGGCACTGCTCTCCTGGCTGTTCCTGGGCTAGCAGTCATATTAATTTAGTTCAAGGCAAAATGTGTACTGCTAATTTGTTCAGGGTTAGCCTTCTTCCAGTTCAGTTACTGGTGAAAGTCAGCTTTCTGTCAACTCATTTATGGTACAAAAAGGTGAAGGAAAGCTACGTGTGGGAGTGGGAAAAATTCCGGATAATTTAAGTCATCTTAATGAAAAGAGGAAAGAGAGATGAGATTTTCATTTTGTCTTTAAAATTAAAGCTATAAGGCAGAGGTTGAAGTGCTAAGAACAAGTTTCAGATGAGAAGAATAGTTATGAACTCGATGAATTAATTAGGGTCAAAAATTAAAGTATGACTGTAATGCGGTACTTCTGAGTCATCTGAGTGTTCTTGGAATGGCAGTGAATAAAATACTTGGGCTTACCCAAGCTAAAAACGCCTTCATTTTTGGCGGACATAGGGAATATAGCTTAAAATGCATATGTCATTTAAATGCCAGAAATGTCTGCTAATTCACAGGAAAATTAAGGCACTTACAATGACAGAGCTCTTTTATCGGAGTGATGCTGAGAATGGAACCTCAGCCCAGTCATCAAAGCGGTTCAGCAGCCTCACACCTTCAGCTGTACTTGTTGTTCCAGTTCTCCCAATGGCAGTCGCTCGGGGACTCCGGGACGGGACATCATTGTCACTTGTACAGTAAATCCAGACATCCTTTAGCGGCTCCTCTGCAGGTAAGAACGGCTGTTTTGGTTCTTCCCTCCCTTGTCAGACACATGTGACAGGTTAGCACCGATTTTTGAGCACCCTCCTCGTTCTCACTGCGTGCCGAGGCAATTTGCTGTGAGTGCTCTTCGTTATTTCGCCGCTCTGTGTCCGTGACCTGCTCGGAGCTGCTCGGCAGTGGCTGCTCTTCGAAGGCGCACACGCCGCCGCTCCCGGGGCCGCTCGCTGTCGCTGCCAGTTTGTACTGAGGTTTTCATCTGCCACAACTGGATTTGTGCTTAAGTACCTTCCTCTGGCTGCAGGCCACGTCGCTGTTGTTGAATGCTCAGGTGTCCACTGAGAAGCGGAACCTCCAAATGATCACGGCTGGGCGAGCTCAGGAGACACAAGTTGTCCTGGAGCATCTTTGCTCCTCCCGCATCCCTACGGACTCACCTGGAGAACGCTCCAGTGTCATCTCATCTGCTGGTCTCCCAACCTTGAAAAAAGGGCAGGAAAGGGTGGACTCACCATCCCTTGAGGTTTTTCAGCTGAGACTGGACGTGGCACTCAGTGCCATGATCTGGTAATCACAGCGGTGTTGGATCCAGGGTTGGACTTCATGATCTCGGCAGTCTTGTCCAACCTGGTTGATTCTGTGATTGTATGAAAGCCTCCCTTGAAGGCACACTGTATTTTTAGTTGCTAAAGGAGATATTTTTGTTGCTTTTTGGGTTTTACAGAAGTCATTTATTTGGGAGCATTAATGTACTTTTAAGGCAACGGGAGAGAAAGAAACTATAATGATTACTCTGTTTTCTACAGGAGCTCAGGGAAAACAACCAAAATGAAGATAAAGCTCTGCTAATGTTACTAATAATACACTTGAAAATGTTTTCCTTCAATCTATCTTCTTTTCTTCTATTGCCTATAAAGCTGAGTTAATAGGTTTGTTCACTTAAGACATATGTGTGGGTTTTTTTATACATTCTGGTTGTTTCTCCCATTATTTTGTCCATGATACACCAATCAATTTTCAGAGCTGGGCTTGTTGGGTTTTTTTTTCTTTCCCTTGGTGGTGGTTTCTCTTTTTCCAATCTGCTCTTTCAAAATATCTGAGTGGCCAGGAGTGTTTCCTGGTAGACTCTTTAGGGGCTCAGTGACATGACAGGGATAGATTTGTGTGGGGACATTCTAAGCAGGCCCTGGACTTTATAAGTGGAGATTTTCAAAAATTAAAAATAGTTAACCAAGATTTTGCACATCTAGAAATTGAAGTCAGATGATTTTAATCCCTTATGTAATGCACACCCCTTTGTATCCAGCCTAAGTGACATGGAGCATATTTAAATAAAATTAATAAGTAGGTAATACCTTTAAATGGTGGTATTCCAAGGAAGACGTGGCTCACTGGTGAAACTGTAGAACCTTTACACTGCAGTTTGATACGAAAATCTCTTTTATTTAGTATTGTCATATATGAAGTAACAAAGTTCTTGTACTCAGTGGCAGAGCTGGAATCTAAACCTACCCATCCCAATTTCATAACCCCTCTTGTAGCCACTAGATCCCACTGCTTTCTTCTGGTTTCAGCAGTCAGTAATTCTTTGCTCCAAAATATGTAAGTGTTTCAATAAATGCATGTATATTGCAAGAGAAATGTACAGGCATCTGCAGACCCACCCAGTGAAACAGCCCCAGCAATGCAAATCTGCAGCCCAACAAAGTCAAGCCACTTCACTCTGCCCTGACTCACTCAGCGATGCTGAAGCTGAACAGCATCACCAGCTCCAGCAGCTGCTCTTTTGTTCAGCCACGCTCTGAAATACAGGAGGCAAACAAGAACGGCGCTGAAAGCCCGGCAGCAAAGCTTGATGGGGGCTTTATTTTGCCTCTGAACTCACATCTCCCCCTCCTGTCGAGCCTTTATTGCTTCAGTGCCCACCGAGGCAAGAGCCACGCGCGTTTGTTGGGGACTCGGTGGGCACCTCCTCTTTAACCAGGGGGTGTCACTTACTCAGGGAATGTTTCCAGAGGCTTTTGCTGACTGTTTCTTTTCCCCAGACACACAGACTTTGAGGAGGGAAAGGATCAAACCAACCCCACAGTCCTGGACTGTGCAGCAGAGTATTTATTGCATTGCCTTGCACAGGGTCCTGTAGAACAGACACACCCTCACTGATTTTGGCACTTTTGTTGTCCAGTGATGGGGATTATCCTTATTATTCAAGCTTTATGATAGCTGGCAGTCAGCTGTCCTGTGGGAAGGCAAGACATAGCATTTTCAGCTTTATTTGGAGTAAAAGATCCTGTTAACCCAATGCTTAATGATGAAAGATCTCTTTCAAGAATAAAAAGGATGGAAAGAAGACGGTGTATTTTGAATCTTACCCATAATATAACTGCTTATTTTCTTTGTGAATAAAATTATATTCTGTCAAGGATTTAAGTATTATGCAGACATCTGTACATTCAGGTACAAACAGCTGATTTTTTTTTCCTATAATTGACTTTATTTAAATAAAAACTCAGTAATAATAATAGATCCCAAAAAGGTTTTAGCTGGGAAACTCCTTTAACAGAGCAAATTCAATAATTTGCTGGAGGGCTCATGTTTGTAATGTAATGCTTATGGCCAGATAGATTTACTATTGACATAGTTTTTATTAAAAACAACAGAGCAGGTATCAGCAGCTTGTTTGTTGTTAGCCAGTTATCTGAGCAAGGCATCCAACCCTTATATCAAAAAGGGCATGAGTTCTGAACGTGAGAATTATTGATTCTTAAATGAAATACTTTTAATATTTCATGGGAAGGATTTGTTTTGTGGCCAAGTAGCACTTAACCACAATAAATGTCTGCTGGGCAGAAAGCAAATTTGTTTGTTAAAACTTGTTTTCTTTTCTAGAAATTTGGGCTTTTTCTACTCCAGCTCTGACCTGTAGCAAACATTTCTTCCATCTGCAGCCAACAAACATCACCATAGCAGAGAGTGGGGCTGCACTGGGGAAATATTGGTCGCAGCTGGTGCTGCTCCTGATTTCCAGAGCAACCACCTGGGCAGCTGCTGAAGGTCTCTTATAAAGGCCTGCGTTAATTCAGAGTCAGAGAACTGACTATGGGAGAAAGCAACAAGTAAGTGATCTCATTCCAATAACCTGAGAAGGGGTAGGAAATCTGCATTACAGGAATTAAGTTGCTGTTGCAAGTGAAATTCTTTTCCTTCGTACCAGCTCTTTAACTTCTGGCTCTTTCCCAGCACTGACTGTAAACTTGTATTATGTGCGTGTATTTGTTGCCAGTCTTCCTCGCACTTCCATAGTTTCAAGGATGGGAAAGGTGATGTGTAGGAATTTCATAGGCCTAAGAGGAATGTAAATGTATAAAAAAGGACCTTGCATAGGGAAAGAAATGCCCTTTTACACTGGAGTAGATATTTTAATGACATCAAATATGATTGCAGTAGAATTTTTTGCAGTCCATTGCAGAGCCACGAGAGTCTGTTTTCATTCCAATTTAAGAAGCTAAAGTTTCTTCAAACACATACCACTACTATCATATTTATAATACTTCTCCAGAGTGGGAGTGTGTCCTGATAGAAACTAATTGCTATGGATTAAAGGAACAAGCTTGCAGGCTCCACCAATTACATCAGAACAGACAGGAAAGCTTTTTATGAGAAGGAAATTACATTTGAAGTACCCTTGATATTCATAATATCTCAGGCTCTCTCCAAACCAGGGTGGGGTGTTATTTTAATGGGGTGCAGTGATTGGTTGTGTGGAGGAGGCAAAATTGGTTTGTCACAGGTCCAGAGGTGATAAAGCTGATTTTGAGATGGAGATTAAGGCCTTGCGGAGGGGGAAATGACACTTTTCTTTAATAGAAGAAATATTTAAGGCAGTAATGCTCATTCATCTTCATTTTTATGTGCTTGCTCCGTTCCAGCCTGGTACGACAGAGGTCAAATACCCTCAGACACATTTTCTGAAGGATTTTGTTTTCATACTTATCTCTGGACAGAAAGTTTTGCTCAAAGTATGAGCAAAATTTGGGGATTCGTGGCTCTTTGTAGTCAGCTTCGAACCTCCAGCAGCCCATGATCTTGGACTGCTTGTGAATGATTAGCCTCAGACGTGGGAAGGGGCAGGAACAGATGTGAGCTTCACTAATGGTTCCTGTAAATAATGGCCCAAACCAGAGTGGGACCTGTGCATGTGAATGCATCATTGCTTTTTGGTAGGTTTTTATCTCGCTCCCAAGGAAAATTTAACTGTGCAAAGGAGATTTGGACATTTCTGACCATTTATAATCTGTATGAAAATCCTCAGTGCAATTAAAAAGAGGTATATTGACTCTTAATTAAGAGAAAACCCTCTGCTATTTAATGCTATTTTTAAGATTAAACATTGAAATTACTCAGTTTAGGGAAAAATAGGCAAATATATTCCCAGTGAAGTGAGACCATGGCAAAGTCATCAGTTCAGTTACTTGAACATTTTATTTTTTTTTCATTTTTTCACCATCCCATCAGGCAAAGTATATGAGGCTGTTAAAAAAACCCAGAATATGCAAAGACAATCCCACAGAATGAAAAGGAAACTTCCTCTGAAGGCATCCACATGCAAAGGCAGAGGGAAATGGAACTTCAGCTTTATCAGCCATATCAATATTTTACTGCAGTTACAAATTCACACAGATGCCAAGATATTTTATGTTGCCAAATGGTGCTTTTATTTTGCAGCACATGTTGTGCATTCTTTTTTAGAAGTGAACACATCTGCTGTGGCTTCTTCCAATATCCATTTCTCCTTCCCTGCAATTTGGGACAAGGAAGATTGCAGAGCCATAAATCAGAGCCCTGGTGAATGCAAGGGCTCTGATTTACAAACGTGGTTAATCTTTGCCTCTGTGGATGCTGCAAGAGGTGCAGGGAGCCTGGGCCACCCTTGGCTTTGGAAGGTGGCATTTCCTTTGTGCCACAGGTTTCCATGGAGAGAAATTGGGGAAATTTAAGCCTATTTCCTCAAAAGTTTTTAGATTTTAGACAGAGTCTGAAAACAACTGCTGCACTCCAAAGTCTAGGGAGAGAAAGGCAGGTGTCCATAGAAATTTCATAGAATTCCAGAATGGTTGGAGGTTGGAAGGGACATTAAAGACCACCCACCCCCTGCCATGGGCAGGGACACCTTCCACCAGCCCAGGTTGCTCCAAGCCCCATCCAACCTGCCCTTGGACACTTGCAGGGATCCAGGGGCAGCCACAGCTTCTCTGGGCACCCTGTGCCAGGGCCTGCCCACCCTCCCAGGGAGGGATTTCTTTCTGACATCCATCCTAACCCTGCCCTCTGGCAGTGGGAACCCATCCCCCTTGTCCTGTCACTTCATGCCCTTGTAAAATGTTTGTTGTCATCCTGCTGGTCTCCGTCTTTCTTTCTCACAGTTCCTGATTTGTCATGAGTAGAATGTCAACAGAATAACTTTACACAGAATCCTCTATACTGCAAAATACTGAAGCATTTCTTGATTCAACACACCTTCTGTTGTTTCTTTCATGTGCCATCAGCCAAAATTCTTTCAAACTGTTGAGTCTTTGCTACAGTCTCATTTTTGAGGAACACAAAGAAGGGCCCTCTTGAGTGTGCTGGTGACAAGGGATAAGAAACAGGATGTGGCTTTTGGGGGTTTGCAGGAAACTGTTAGAAAAATTGACTTATTGGATTTATTTTTTTTTTTGCTAAATGAATGTGTAAGACAAATTGGGGTACTTGATAACCTCAGAATTTGTTTGGAAGATCTAAATTTCATTATAAGACAATTCATGTTACAGTGACATGCAAATGATGATTTGACATTTAAATACAGTTTATATAATGATATCTCCTTCTTAACAGTAGATCTACCACCTCTTTTGTGAGTTTGAGTGGAGAGTCTCATCCTTACGTATTTCTGGGTCCCAGTCCATAAAATAAAGATATTCCATGTCACTCTCGTGCTCCAGAGAGACTGGCTTGAATTGTAATGGTTAGATTTTGGTTTCTAAAGGCCTATTCTGCTTTTCCTGTCCCCTTATTAGCCTGTCTGCAAGTCCTCCTGGCTTCCAGGAGAAGGGGAGGGAGTTGTGGCTTTCAGGACTTGGAACAAATAGGAAGGGAAAATGTTTTTTAGCTTTCCCATGTCACTGTCATCCTCCCACGCTCCTTTCCCATAATATTTGTGTTCTTAAAAAGAGTGTTTTCCCTTCCTGTGGTGTAGAAAGATATTTAAGCTGCATAACTTGGTTCAGTTTCTTAAGTTTCAAAAAGAGGGGCATGGCATTGGCTTAGCTAATCCAAATGTGGAGGTAAGGCAGCTAATAACAATGAAATATTAACATCAAGTCTTTATCATTTCAGAACTAATAGTATCTCTATCAGAGGCTAGAGCAGCTACTCTCTGCTAAACACTAATGACCAGTAACCACTGGCTATTTTTGTTTTAGCTGGTTTGTTTACATTTGGCTCTTTGCTGCTGAAATGCGTGAGGAGCCGGAGGATTTTTCCCCACAATGCCTCAAGTCAGAATTAAAGTTGCAGCAGTCTGAGCAGGAGCTAATTCATTCTGCTATTAAGCCTTCAGTTACACTGAGGCTTTATCATTCACTGCTAATAAATGGTATTTATAGTTGGCACATACCTCCTGTAGCAACAATAACAAATGTGTTGCCTGAGATAACCTACTTTATACAGCTGTTAAAAGGCACTTTTCATTCAAGTTTCACAATTTTAAAAATTCATTATAAACCTCTTGAATCCTCCAAGGACTGAAACAATGCATGAGGCTGGATCTTAAAGTGCAGACCAGATTTTGAAAAGGGCTCAGAAGAGCCCATGATAGAGGTCTGATCCTTAAGTATGCTAAGCACACAGCAGCCCCTAATGCCATACTTAGATCTGGAGTCTCAAAAGAGTTCAGAAGAGCCTAGTGTGCTGTGAGCTTTTGAAACACTGGCCATGTCACAACAGCTACTGCTGGGGACTTCACACTCCTCAAAATCCACGAACTCTGCCTTTGATTTCTTTGTCTCTTAAGCACTTTTGAATGCCTGGACCTAAACAAAGATCCAGGCTTTATGTGGGATCATTTCCTTTTATCTAAGAATATCATTATTCCATCCTTTTGTAAAATAAAATAATTAAATAAAATAAAACGCATGGCATGATGTAAGATGCCTCTAATCTTATGAGAACTGGGTACTATTCTTCTCACCACTGTGTAGCCTCTCAGGTGTCAGAAAGCAGCCAGAACAGGGTTGTTAATTTTGTCGTGTGAGCACAGCTTTGTGTTTGAGCAAAGCACAGGTTGGTGACTCCTGCCTTGCTTCTGGAATTGTCAGTTTCTGGAGCACTTTGTGCAGCTGAGGGTAAAAATAAATGTGTTCTGTGATTTGTAAATAAGGTGGGAGATATTTCTGTTCCAAAGGTGTCCGTCACACTCTAAGCAGTCCCCCAGGAGCTTGTGGGGAGGTGAGGGTTGGCTTCTGCTCCCGGGCAGCTGGTGACAGGAGAGGGTAAGGTTGGACATCAGGAGGAATTTCTGCCTGGAAAGGGTGGTGGGGCATTGGCAGGGGCTGCCCAGGGAGGTTTGGAGTGCCCAGCCCTGGAGGTGCCCAAGGCAGGACTGGCCATGGCACTGAGTGCTCTGGGCTGGGGGACAAGGTGGGCATCGGGCACAGGGTGGGCTTGATGACCTTGGATGTATTTTCCAACCTTAATGATTCTGGGACTCTGTTGCCAGGTCTCCATCAGCTCTCCAGGCATTGCCCAGTCCAGAAGGTGCAGATTTTCTGGGCCAGTCAAAGAAGTGAGCAAAGGGCACAGAAACTTCTGAAAACACACCAAAAACTGCAGAAACCCCCCACGCCCCCCCAAAAAAGTAAAATCCCTGACTATTGGCTGTGGAACCAAACCCTGATTAGTTGAGTTGGCTGCTGTTTTCACAGCTCTAGGCCAGAGGAGCAGCAAGTGTAGGTGGGTGGGCCTGGCTCATTGGGTGTCCTCATTGGAACTGCACTGTGCCCGTCAGATAAAAAGCAAAGCTCAGCCCGTGGTAAAGAGAAAGGGCTGGAGTTCTCCTCTTTGCTCTGCCTGATAGTGGGGATTTCATTTGGACGATTCAGCTTACCACTTCTACATTTGCTGTGAATCAGGATTGAAGTGTCATGTTGTAGGAGCTGCCTATTGATGGGAACTTAAATTAGCATTAAGGAGCAGCCACAGACTTTGCAAGATAATCTGGCTTTATTTGTGCCTTCCCTTCTTGGCTTCTCTGTGTGTATATCTTATTACTAGGGAAAATTACTTTTCTTTGTGCTGCCCTTTAGAATTGTGAAGAAATTACACCAGTCCATTGACTGAACAGCAGCGCAGAGATTAAACACGGAGGGTGTCAAACTGCTGAAAGTTGGTGTGCTAAACAGCCCAAAAAAGCTGTGAAAGCGAAGGAGATACTGAATTAATCTCAGCATTGTGTGTGACAGTGCAAGGACTTTAATTTGGGGGAGATATGTTCTGTCAGACGAGGCAAAGGAGAGTTTTGTACCCCTCGGACGAGGTGCTGGAGAGTCACTTATTGGTGTGCAGGAGGAGACACCTCTTGATGGGGCTGCTGGTTCCAAACTCAGTGAAGCAGAACAAGCATCCTGGGAATGCGAGTGTGGGAGTGTGGAGAACAAAGCTCCAAAAAGCCTGTTTGATTAAATGCAGCAAACAGAGGTGCTGGGGATTGGGTGCACATTTACAGCTGCAGGATTGGGGTTTGCTTGTTACGTTTCTGCCTTTCAAATCCCTTAAAGACCTGGGGCCAAGTTATCCTGTGGTGTAAACTGGGAAATTTCATTTACATTCAGAGCTACCTTGAGGTGGGGTGAGCAAAGGGTCTGATCTCAGACTAACAATAAGATGATGTCTACCATGTTTTGGTGTTCTTTTTTTTTCCCTGGCGTCCAGTGGCACTTCTGGAAAATTAAACACATTGTTCCTACACGTGTCTGGACCGTTTGGGAACGGAGTGCTAATGGGATGTGGTTCCCTTTATAGAAGAGCCCTTCTGTAAGAGGGGTTGAGGCTGATGCTTAGTGACTGCTGTGCTCGTAATTAGCAGAGCACCGCAGAGGTTTGTGCCGCTGTCCTGGACTCAGAGGCACTGCCAGCAGTGCCAGGCACTGGCAGCTGGCTCCACTCACCGCCCAGCATTTGGCTTCAGACCCCGAATTTCAAGCCTTGATGTATGAGGCAAAGCGTTGGGGAAGTTTGATTGACTTTCTGGTTATTACTGAGATCAAAGGCTTGGCTGGTTTATTTATTTGTTTGATTTTTTTGCATCAGACTTCTTTGTTCCGCCACCTGGGCTGGGTTATTTGCTGAAAGAACTTCATGCAGAGATGTTAAATTCCAGGGAAAACTCAGTGATCCAACATCACTCTCTATTAGGTAACAGCTGAGTGCTCTGCCATTCTAGGAACTTAAGCACGAGTTTATCTATTTGTCCTGGGGACAAGATTTAGCTTTCTGGGTCATCCTTTTATGCAGGCAAATTGTGGGTTTCTCCTTTAGCAGTGGAAGACTGGAGCTTTCTGCAGGGTGGGTGGGAAGTTCTACCACTATTAATAACATTGCTCCAATCCTGACTCAGAGTGAACAAGCAGCACCTTAATACTGTGACAATTGCCAGTAGTTGGGGTGCTGGTGAGTCCTTCGGGATCCTGGTGAATATTTACATATTTTTAACATAAACAAAACTAAAATCTCATCTTTTCAGAGGCTTACCTCTCAGCCAGCCCACCGAGGTGGATTAGGCTTTTTGTTTTCAAAAATATTTTGAATTTATAAAGCAAAAGACCCTCTGTTAATTTCTATTTGCCAGGTATATTCTGTGTCTGAAGTTGGTGCCTCTCCAAAAGACATGACTGCTTATGGAGCTTCTAATAACATGTTGTGGTGATGCTAATGATAACTCATATTTAACTAGGCAGTACCTGTCAGGTTGGTTCTTTTCTGAACCTCGGAGGGTAGTTGAGCTTTGCAGCACACTGAAAAACTGCCTGGGCTGCACCGTGATTTGTAGATCTCACTCTGAGGACTCCAACACTTCCATTTGGCTTTGCAAGTAATAATTTTTCCCTACTATGATGTCTCCATGACAGAAAATCCCAGTAACTCCTACTCTGCACAGAGATATTTCCAGTATTGCCTGAAATCAGGAATAGATTAGTAGTGTGGAGTGTTTGTGATAGTATTGGAGGTGGGAAAATGTTTACAATTTTTAAATAAAATATGGTCCTTTGACAACCTAAAACCACTACTTGCTGATGTCAAACATTGTTTTAATGGATCTGAAAATGTTTCCTTTTCAAAAGAAATATTTATAAGTGAAATTTAACTGAATGTACATTGCAAGCATGCAAACTATGCTGAATTTGCTAGATTTCAAACACCTGAATTTTTTCAGGTAAAATAAAGGGCTGTGGCCAAAAGCTATTTCAGCAATTTTTTTTTTTTTTTTTTTATTATTAATGAAGGTTATGGGATGTGATGTGAATTGGCTTGTGGCCAAACCCTTCAGATTTTCTCAGCTATCCAAAATAAAGTATAGTGAGATAATGGAGATGATCTCCTCAACCTATCACTGTGTCTTCAAATAGAAACTGGTTCAGAACATTTGCATGGAACCAGGAATCTGCAGAGGAGCTTTCAGTGTGGAATACGTTACATGGCCGAGGATCAGACTGCTGCTAAGTAACTTTAAAACTGCTGTTTGAAACATAGACTTTCACAATAAAATGTCCCAAATATTCCAGCTGTTGAGTAAGCAACAGCAAACTCTACTGTTTGTTTCCTCTGTGCTGGTGCTCCCCCAGGCACTGCCAATGCAATTTTTTTGGCCGAAAAAACCACATCGTCATTCTGAGAGAGGCAAAAGGCAACTCTGACTGCAGTTTGGGGCTTTCAAATTGCTGAAGTGAAGGATCCCTTTCCAGAAGGGTCTGTCAGCATGGCTGGAATTGTTTGTAACCCACCTTTGTATTGTGTTCTTACCTCTTTGCCTGTTTGGATTATCCTTCTTGTCCTGACTACCTGGGGTTTGTTTGTCCTTATTTACTTCAGGCGCTTGCATTTGATTTTCAGATAATCATTCTGTAGAAAAACATGAACCTGTGCCATTATAAGAGGATAAAAAGAATAACTTCTATGGGAATTTGTTAGCAGGGTGTAATCTACCTTTTAATCCTGCTACTGGTTTCTTTCCCTCAGAGTATTTACTTTTCCTTTCCCTGATTTTGTGATGTGTTCCCAAGACCTTTAATATCATCATGATTAATTCTTGTTGTACTCTTGAAGAAGGACGGTGAAGCAAAACAGAAAGCATTTTTATCCAGAATCTAAATCTATGGCTTTTGCAGTTGTGAGGATTTGAGTGTCTTAATTAGACCGAAAATAGAGCAGATCACAGAACACAGGCTATCAGAGGTAAGCAGAGGAACCTGAGGAAAGCTATTAAGGGCAAAATTATGCCTAACACTACGTGATCATAGATAGACAGATGTTAGCAGCAAGGTAGCAGATGTCCTACTAGACAGCAATAAACACACTGGAGGCAAGTACACGTTTCATAACATGGCATTAAAAAATAAGTGGAAGATGCAGAAGATGTTCCTACTCTTTGGTTAGCAAAAAAATGACCTTTATCCCTTGTGTGAGAATTCTGCATGGTGTAGATTTTCTAACGCTGTTTTGAAAAATTAATGAGATTGAAGAATTTTTTTCAGATGTGAATATTAATTTGTGCTTTGTGATTAAGATAAGTTCTAATGGTGCTCCTGTTACAAATCAAATTCTGCCTTGCTATAGGGCCAACAAAACCCCCAATGAGTAAAGCTAAAAGACTAGAAATGGCAGTAAGGTTTTCATGGTAGATGAGCATTATCCTAAGCTTGCTTTTGTTACCCTAGAGATATATCACCTTAATGGGTGCTGCTCCTTCCCCTGGGAGAAGAGAGCCAGGAGAGGTACCAGTTGCAGTAGGTTTTGGATTTTACCTGGTGAAGTTGAGAAAATTGAAATATTAAGGAGAGGGAAAAACAGGAGGAATATTTTGAATTAGTCTGAAACATTTATTTTGTATCTACAAGACAAACAGTGTCCGAGAAAAGGAAATCTTTCTTTGGTAACATACTGCTAACCCGTGATTTTAAACAAAGAAGTAAAAATATTCTTCAAGTTACAAGTGATTAATTACTGGGGGTTTTTTAGGCCTATGTAGTAATCTGAATAAAAATCTGGTGAGGTTGTTTCTTGACAGAAATTATAAGAGAGCTCTGGTGCTGCAGATCAGCTTGGCTGAAAACCAGTTCTGTCACAGTCCAGAGAGCAAAACAGACTGTCCAAAATCTGCCCGAGTGGCGTGGATGTCTTACAGCCACTGTTACATCAAACAAACATCAGCTGTCACTTGTTAGGACCATTAACCAGACAAGTCCAAAATAAAACACGGACCAGAAAAGATACATCTTACATTCTATAAATTGTGTGGTCTGAAATCTATTAAAGCTGACAGAGAAGAGGGCTCTGAATCGGTGAGCAGGCTGATTACACCTCGTTCTTTATTCCCTATTGACTTTGGGTATGCCATACCTTTCCATTTCCTAGAGAAATAAATTAGAAGTCAGAAGTAATTTGCCTGATGGAGGGTGCAGGTGGAATTTTGCTCAGATGAGCATTTGCACATTGTGAAATCCAATTTAACCCCTTGATGGGGTATAGTTTATTTTCTTTTGTTGACAGCTTTGTGGCAGCTAAAATAGGAACCTGATTAAATAGAGACAGTGAGAGATTGAGGTCTTGTTCTAACAGCAGGAGGATCAAGGCCTCTAATCTTATCTCCCTGAGCACTGAGATGAGCTGAGGATGCTGGCAGAGAGATAAGCTTGGCTATTTTGAGCTATAAAAGACCCCAAGAAAAGAGAAGAGGTGTGAGGTAGGGGGGAGATATTTTTCACACACACAGGTAATACTGCCTTGTTTAAATACATTTGGGTCAAGTGCTTGGAATGTATAGGGTGCATAAAAGCAGTGCTGTTGTTTTACTGCATAGGCATCCATCAATAATATACACAAATAATAAGCACTTTCTCCTTCTTCACAAAGAAAATACACGTCTGCAAATTCTTAAATACAATTCATAATTTATAATCTACCAGGAGCACAGTAATAACTGTAGAGGCCAAGTGGGAGGAGACCACTTCTGGCAGAAGGGGAATTGCTGCTTCTGTCAGTCAAACTTTTAACATGTTTTGAATGCAGCAATAACATCAAATCACCGAGGATAGCCTTTTGTCAGGTTTAATGTAGAGCTGTCCGCCCAAGACTCTGTGTTTACTCTTTTGCTCATTTGTTTGGAATTAACCAAAGAAATTATAGAAGTTCTGTTCCTCTTTTTGTTGTATTGGGTTTTTACACATTCTTGTGTAATACTTTGTTCCATTTAAAATTTCAGAATATTAAATAAAATTGGGAAAGAATGAAGAAAGGAAAAGGAGACAACACTGGGCTTATAATTAGTTCTCCTTGATTTACTGGGAGAATAAAATGGAAAGGAAAGACTAGACACAAACATACAAAATACACAAGTAATTTTTTGTGTGTGTAATATAATTTTTTTACCATATTACATAGTCAAAGCTCCCCATCAGAATGTGCATTTTTATTTCTAGCATGTATTGCGCAGGAGGTGGGTTTATTCAAAATGATCTTTCATAAATATATTTTAAAGGGTTTAAATACTTTTTAAGGGGTTAAATCTTTGGCTATGGCCAAGTTGTACTCTCAGATCCTTGTGATGGTTTTTCACACTGATGTACATTTTAAATATCCAAACTCAAGGAGTATTTCATTGCACAGTTCAACTGGACCAGTTGCAATGGTGCACTGAGAGCCAAAACTTGGAATTTTCTTATGAAGGTTGTTGCAAGAGCAGAACAGAAGATCCTACACAAGAACCATGAGGACAGAGCTTTTCTGGATTGCCATATTTCTTTTAAAGTGTCTTTAAAAAAATTGTCAACAAACACTTGTAAAGTGGTTTCCTGTAAGTTTTTTTTGGAAAAAAAAAAAAAGGAAATATGTTTAGCATTAATAACAACATCAAATTTCATAAGAGACTTAACTTTTGTTGCTTCTTGGCATAATTTGGGAGTAGTGCAGTAACAAATTACTGACAGTGTCTTGACTGGAGAGGTGCTAGAGCTAAGTAAATTCAGCTTGTCATTTAACATTGAATTACTGCACTCATATTAGAAGTTTGGTGCTTATTTATATTGCTTTTCATTGGGCCTTGTTGAGATTGAGAAAAATCCATTGATTTCTTAAAAAAAACAAAACAAACAAACAAACAAAAAACAATCAGCAAAAAAGGGAAGATTTGAAGCCAGCAACTGGTCTCTTTCCCAGAATGGGATGCATTAGGGTGATGTTCATTAAAAAATGCTGTAATTATCTATTAGCTACAGCAAAACCACTCTTTGGCCACTGTCACTTCCCCCATTGTCCTCCAAATGCTTTGCTGCAGGGAATTTCAGTCAGAAGAGCAGCACGTTTAAAAAGCTGGGGCAGATGTGATGTAACCAGGCTGAAATGCATACACCTGCTGATGGGTTATCCTGGGTGATCCAGGGGCGGGGTTTGTGCTGTTCCCTGGAACTCAGAGCCCGGGGGATGCTGAGCCCAGGCTGAGCTTGAAGGGTGGAAGGGAAGGCAGGAGGGACTCCACCTAAAGATGCATTTCCCAGAGTTGGGATATCAGGGTGCCACACGTGCCTGCTGCTTGGAAATTCAGCTCTAAGAACAGATGCAGAAAAACAAGAATATCAGGAACTCTCCTTTTCACTAAATCAATTTTCTTGAGGCTAGAGGTTATTCTGGTTCTCCTCCAGATGACGTGTCGTGCTTAAGGGAATTGAAAGTCTTTGGCTGACTTTTTACAGGGATAAATAGACAGCAAACACTTCTTTCTCACCCCATTAAGTATTTTTCACACACACTGACATTAATTTGACCCTTAGTTTGAAAGGAGGGGTATTAGGGAAGGTAGAAGGTAATACATTACTTAAGTGCTATTTAGTTTTAATTACTAATGGAATTGCTACATAGTAATCATATGAGAGTTAAATATTATTAGGAGTTTGCTCATCATTATTGGAGTTTTGCCACAATCTTAAATGGAAAAATTACTTAATCTATTATTTCTGTAAGAAAATTTATGCATTAGGCTCTTATTAATTCTGTGCTAGGTCTGAAAAGAGATTACACCCTTTAAGTGATAATTATGGGGTATGTTGATTAGTAAATAATTTTCAAGGATTGAAATTGCAATATCATAGTAGCTTTGAAAAAGAACCCATTTTCATATGCACTGAGAGCGCACTTGAAGCGAAAACTGGAGTTTATTTTGGGTTTTGTTTATTGAAATAAAAGTCAGAAGCAGAATGCTTGACCAGTTTTGTTCAGGAAGGTTGTAAATTACTCTTTAAAGGATGCTGCTGGTAGGCTGTCTTAAAATATGGACATCAATGCCATCGATGAGTTTTTGCCAGATGCAAAACTTATTTTGGGGGTTTCTTTATTTTAGATAGATTTCAAACAGTCGTTCTTAGCAGGCCTCAGGTGGGATGCTGAAGTACTGAGTGAAGCTGCCAGTTTGGCCTCAATGCCCTGTGGACAATTGTTCTTGGGCCTGAACTGCAGCAAGAGATTAACCATTTCTTTACACAACCACCATTGGCTACAATAAAGTGGGTTTTTTCAGGGTTTTTTTTTCTCATTATGTTGTCCTCGATGTGCAAGCTGCTTTTTTTTTTTTTTACAGAGCGCAGGAGTTCTGCTGTTATCACAATCAGTAGTGTATTATTACCTAGGAGGGTCAACACTTCTCTGACAGTCTTTGCTCTTCATTCTCATGGAAATGGCATTATGAAAATGGCAGCTGCAATGGGAGATGATAACATCTCTGCAATATCCATTCAAACCATAATTACTGAGACAATGCAAACCTGCTTACAGGTGCTGTGAGAAACCTCCCTGCTCTGTTCCATGCATTGCTCAGAACGCTCTGCCTTGCCCTGGGAAGTTAATAATTCCCTCTAAAAGAGAAGGGAGAGATTAAAGCAGGTGTGATTATACCAGCTGATTAGCATTCATTTCTCATTGTCACATCCTGAGAGAGGAATTTTTTACACTCCTTTTTTTCCCCAGCTTTTGCTTGTTTGATGTAGCAATCCTAGCAACACCCTCGCAGTACCATCTTTCCTTCTGTCTGTAATTTTCAAATCAATATCATCATCATCATGGCTGCGCTTCGTGAATGAAGATTTGGGCAGGGCTCTCCCCACGCTTGCTGTGAGCACGTTGATGGCTAAAGAGGCCAATGCGAGATGGGCAAGTCCGGTTGCAAAAGGCACAGCAGAAAGTCTCCATAGGCGGTGTTGGTGAGGCACGGTTCGTTCTGCGTTGTCTTTTCTCCTCCAGACTGATTCTGCGTGTGTTCTCAAAGGAATCAGCAGCGTTATGGATGGTGTGTCTCCATGGCTCCCAATTGGAGGCCAAAGTGGACCATTGATGGTAGTCAATGTGGCCAAGGCTGAGGTGTTGTTTCAGCGAGTCCTTGTATCTCCTCTTCGGGGCTCCTCTCTTGCGGCAGCCGGTGGCAAGTTCACCATAGAGCACGATCTTAGGGAGGTGGTGATCCTCCATCCTGGAGGATATATGGCTGTAATATAGGTCTGAGAATATCCCGTTTGATTTTTTCGTGTTCTATTTATTTAGTGGTGTGTGTGCCCACAGCCAAACTCCTGCACACAAGTACCTACAGACATCTGAGCATGGAGAGGAGCGAGAGGTGGCATTGCCTTGCCTGGTGGTGTAAGTAGGCTGAAGTGACACCCAGCCCAGGAGCTGGATTTCCAGGGTCCTTGTGAGTCTCTTCCAATTCAGGTTATTCTGTGATTTGGAATACCCGGTGACTTTCGACAGTTCTGGATGAAGGCCAGTGCAGAAGATTCAAAGAAGTTAATCAAAAGAAAAAAAAGGAGTAATAAGCCGATTTAATGTGTAATCTCCTTGTGACAGATGCATGAAGTCTGTGGAAGAGGATCCACATGGGCTGTATGGCATCTCATTGCTCGTTGTGTCATCTTTTGTGAGTGTGAAGGACACGCTAGTGGTTTCTAGCATTTCTTTATTCATCCATCAATAATTGTTTAAATGAATCACTCTTCATTATGCAACCATAGATCACTGTATTCCTAATCATACTTTGCTGAGTGCCATTTTTATTCTGATTAAATTTTAAATCTCATACAGAAGGACCTTTTCCTCTTATAAGCAAACAAATATGTTACTTTAGAAAGATCCCAAACCCTCAGTGCACGAGTCAGATTTGGAAGCAGATTTACAACATAACAACCATTGCCATTGTTTGTTTGCATTACAGCATATTTTATGCATAATATCCTATAAAATAAAGCATTCACTTGATAACAATAAAACTTCCAACAAATTAATTTGCTAGAAGCCTCTGAAAGATAAAGAACATACAAGTGATGGCAGATGACTCTTTATCCCTCTCTTTAATTTGTTTTGGCCATGGATTGTAGTGTTTTAATCAGTGGAAGCACTGTTGAGAGTTGCATTGGCTGTGGGCAAGTGCTATGGAAGAGTGATTTTACTGAATTCTATTGTGCAGGAGCCCAAATAGCCTGGGGTGGAGCTTTGAGGAGAATGACTGAAAGCTTGTAACAGATCCCTTCATAATAGGGTTTTGATATTAATTCACCTCAATATTGGGTTGACCCTGAGCCCACTCCCTCCTTTCTGGATACAGGTCGTGCTCCATTTAAACTTGGGTGTGTCCAAGTAGAATTGCTGTGCTGTAGACTATGAACTACGCCGTTTTCCAGATGGAACCACTGAGGGGGTGTATAGAAAAGCTTGACAGCTGAACAGGAATTCTCAGGTTTATGACTAGTTAACAAGATCGAGGAAACTAAACAGGGCTCTAGAGCTTGAAGGTATTTGCACACCCCCGAGCTGTGTGTTTAAAATTGTTTTGATTTGCTCTGAGTGTTCATTGATCATGAATGGACGGTGCCCTCTACATGCTCCTTATCAAGATGATGGAAACACTGGAGTCAAGGATGACAAATGGAGGTGTGTGAGCCAGTGGGATGATAAAGGCCAGGCTGTGTGTGATGTGAACCTTCCCAGTCAGTTCCTTCTCCCATTGACTTCAAAACAGGCAATGAACTTGTTCACCAACTGTAGCTCCCAAGCTCATTTGCAAACAAATATCTAGTGAAGTTATAGAAAAGAAAAATATCTCTTTTTCTAACAGCCTGGTCCCTGTAGCTTTTTGGAAATGTGATAATTATGATTAGAGGGAGCACACTGGAGTATTAGACGTGTTTTGGAGTTAATTACCTACAGTTTCAAATCAAAGGACAGTTTAAAACATGGGAATGTGTGATTTGGTTATATAGGAAAAAATAATTCCAGATTCACTCCTTCCGTTCTGGTGGTGGGGGTTAAAGCTGGAACATACACAGGGTTTGGGTGTAGCTTGCTTTGTGAGTGTCACCTTTGGGGTGACCCCAGGCAGCTCCCCTGGCCCTCCAGCTGATCCATGGCACCAGCTGGCTCTCCGTTGGGTGTGTGCCCCCGTGTCTGCCCTGTCCTGTCCATGTCACATGTCCCTGCAACGCCTGTCTCAACACACAGGCTCCCCAGGTGAAAAACAGCCACAGACTTGATTTAAAATAGACGTGCACGGCGACAGTTCAAACCACAGCTATTTCTGGGGAAAAGGCTCTTGAGGCTGCGGAGTTAACATGGAACTTTCTAAATGGATTTAAACTGTCTGGCAAGGCAATTACAACTGGGGAATCGCTACCAAGTCGAATCTTCTGGGAGTCTTGAAAATGCAGATTCTGGCTTCTACTTCACTTTTTTTTTTTTTTTGAATTATCAATTCAGAAATGCACAAAATCCGTAACGGAAAAGTTTGGACATGCTGAAAAAGATGAGCGATTAAGATGGGCCTAATTCCAAAGCAACCCAGGACACTTGGCAAAGTAGGTGAAAAAAACAGTTTGTTTTTCGCTTCTGATCAGAGGCATTTCAATATGCTTTCAGCATCAGAGACTTCCAACACAGGAAAAAAAGGGGTTCTGAAGGTCTTGGAGATCTTGATGCAAAGCCAGTGCCGTGTGTGCTCACACTATGCTGTTGTGTGCAACTGGGGGGCACAAGGACCGAGGGATGCTTGATCAGGGTAGGAAATGCTGCGGGATAAATAACGTGAGGTCTGGCAGACGACACTGAAACCCAAAAGGCACACCCTGTCTCTTAGCACCCGTTTTTCCAGGAGAATCTGTTGTTCCAATCTAGTTGCTGATTTCCCCAGCGGGCAGGTGGGTTGGGTTTTCCATGAGAATTTCCCAACATCCGAGCCCAAAGTGCAGAGCTGCCGGAGCACCGGGAAACCACGAGGGAGAGGCGGAATTTGGGTCGTTTTTCTGGCTGGTAAGATTTAAGTTTACTCCAATGTCTATATTTTCTGGAAGGTGGAATTGTGGCTTTGGAATCCCTTGGGGACCTGCGTGTGCTGCTTCTGGGTTTGTGTGTTCAGGCACACAGAGGGGAAACAGGAGCTCTGCTCCTTTCTCAGCCCCTCCTGCCCTTTAAAAGAATGGCAGCTGTCACTGCGCTCTCTGTGGGATTTATCCTGCATTTTTGGGGAAGGAATGATTTACGAACCCTTCCAAAGCAAGACCCACTGGCAATCTAGATGAAGGGGCAGCTCCATTTTGTGTCCACATAGGGGCTTTTCAGTCAGCTAGGAATTAAATTGCTTAATTCTAGAGATACACAGAGGTTCATTCTGGGCATCAGTAAAAATAAACAGTTAAAGTTTCTGTGGAATAAGTGATTTTGGTATTAACAGTTAAGATGTTGCCAGCATTTAGATGCCTAAATTTTACATTTTTACTTTCACATTTTGGCCTTCTATTATTTCTGTCACTGTATGTTACTGGAGTTCCTTGTGTTTCTCTGAGGTCTGAACTTTTTCACTTAATTAATTCAACATATTAAGGGACTTGGTCAGAGTCAATAAGTATCTAGGAGGGGTATTTGGCTTCTCAGTCAAGGAGACAAAAGATACAATGAGATTCAATGGATGATGTCAAAGCTTGCGAAGTTTAGTTTACAAGCAGGGTGATTTTTGTTTTTCCGAGAAGGTAAGTAACAACTGAATCAATTTTTCAACAGTTTATTTCATTCTATGTCAGTCTGAGTTTGGGTTTTTGGTTGTTTTGGTTTTGAGTCTGTCGTGGTTGGGGTTTTTGGTTTAGTTTTTTTTTTTAATTGAACAATTTTAAGGATTTGGAAACCTCACCTTTAAAAAGGTATTTATTGAAGGAATCCTGTGGTCTGTCAGTCAGATGTTACTGCAACACATCTGGGCTTTGTCATTTCTGAATTTCTAAGTGCCATCCGTTCTAGTGGCTGAAGGACTGACTTTTAAGGCCCCAGCCCTTTAAAGCTTGTAGGTACATGAATTGAGAGGGACCTCCAGGCCTGGGATTAAGTTGTTTATCTGTATGTATTTATAACAATTATTACTGTGGAGATGAAACTTGGTGTGTGTTAAGAGAGTGTCGGTACGATCTTGGTGAAAATTAACTTGTAGCTGTTTATTAAAATGTTCTCCCTGAAGCATTGTGTTGGTTGCTGTGTGAGGAGGACGTCTGGACCAGATGGACTTTGGTCTGAGTGTGACACAGTGTTCAGTTCTTCTCTGCAGCGTTCTGTCCAGCACATCTGCCAGGCAACACTCTCAGAAGAGGGCTTGCATTAAAGGATTTAGTTCTTTGTTTTATATCGACCCATTTTTTGCTTTGGTAGCAACCCTTTTCCTTGTTAGGAAAATGATATTATTTGTGTAAGAAATTTGCAGGTTAAAATAGTATTTTTAAACAATAGTATTTATAATACAATAGCCTGTTCCACGCTTTTGGGAATGACTGGAATAATATAAATATTAACTTTGGTGTAGGGCGTAATGGGAATTATTGTTCTCATAAGCTGTGTCATGTGCAGCTGAATAAGTTCAGGTGCATTTTGGAAGTAACTTCAACTTCTGAGCCTTCCTTTCTGGAGAAGGAATATTGAACATCCTGTAGTGGTGCTGTCTGCTAATATAGAAACCTGTTTTTTTCTTAATTTAATTTCTAGTATATACCCATTTTATGAGACTCAAAACCAAACACTCAAAGCAAAAAATTTTCAGGGAATGCAGGTCTCTTTTTGAGTGTTATCTCCCCAATAGTCAGAAACGTAGGCAACAATAATTCTGGATGCCTTCTACAACAACTTGTAATTAGAAGCATGGTATCGCAGAATGGTTTGGGTGGAAGGGATCTTAAAGTTCATCCCATCCCCCCCCCTGCCATGGGCAGGGACACCTTCCACCAGCCCAGGTTGCTCCAAGCCCTGTCCAACCTGGCCTTGGGCACTCCCAGGGCTCCAGGGGCAGCCACAGCTCCTCTGGGCACCCTGTGCCAGGGCCTGCCCACCCTCCCAGGGAAGGATTCCTTCCCAATCTCTAACCTGACTGGACACAGAGGTGATACTGATTTAGGCTTAACAGTTATGTGAGAAGCACGCACTCAGTTCCGGTTTTTAGATACAAATCAATCAGTTTTGCCTCAGCGTAGTTTTATAATTTGTAAATCAGTGTACAGGGTAGCTCCTGCCCTGAATTGCGTGGCTGGGGTATACCCCTTCCCCTTCCCTGTCCTCTGTTCCCCCAGGAGAGCAGCCACCGCAGGACAACCAGCGCCGTGATGTCCATGTCAACTTGGCCACCGCAGACCCCCAAGTGGCCGTTCAGCCAAACGAAGGTTGATAATTTGGCTGGCAAGGAGCTCAGTGGTGGGAATGAAAACAGCATCAGCTTTTCAGATCACACCCTGCCCTAATGTAATTAAATTCTGAGTCACAGACCTGGGGCGAGGCACGATTCCAAGTGGGGCTGCGCTTCCTCAAGGTTGGCTGGAGAGCACTGATTTCAGCAAGTGCAGCCCAGAGAGATGCAAGTTCCCTGGTTAGGGTTGCATTTGAAGAGCTTCCCAAGGCCTAACTTAGTCGGGAAATTGCCCATTTAAGCAATAAAGCATAATAACATACAACACTGCTGCTTAAAGTTATCATATATGGAAGAGTGCGTGTGAAATAGAAAGAAAAAGTGATTCAGATTCTCCTTTTGCCAGGTTTTGTTAAATAGTAGGGTCAGTATTCTGGCTTACATTATTGCTCTTCTAAAATAATGAGTTTGATGAATATTCAAAATATCTTTGATTCATCTCCCCTTACTTATAGGTGTGGATTTAGTATTAAACCTTGTCAGCTCTTCTTTTGTTTCCTCCTTGATTTCCAGAACATCCTATTCCTGCTTTTGTTGGGTTTTATCACTTAGCTGCAGGTGCTGGAGGTGATGGATAGATGCAGGTGATGGAATTGCTGTCTCCCCCACTGGGTGAGAGAATCCAGCTGATCCTCAGGATCCGAGGTATGGCCTCACCAGTGCCAAGCTCAGAGGGACAGTCACTTCCCTAATTCTGCTCGTTATGGTATGGATGTGTGTGTGTGTGTATACATACATACATATATATATATAAAATGCTCCATCATGCCTTCATCTTATTCTTATTCCATAAGTCCCAGGTCCTTCAAAACAGGCTTATCCTTGCAAGCTGCTTCCCATCTTTGACTTGTGCTCAAAGTACTGAGAGCAAAACCTGAAAACCCGCACCAAAATAAGTATCTATACATTCCATGTCCATAGGAAAAGAGGTTTGGAGGTATTTAAATAGGTACAGTTGAGACTTAAGACTGACAGTTCTCTGTGCCAAGAGAAACAGTTGTTAAACATTATGGGATACTCTTCTTACTCTTAGTACAGGTTCCCTAAAATGTATATAGTTAAGAACTGGATCTTAACCAAACTTGGAAGTGACCAACATTTCCTTTTGCTTTGAAATAGAAAGAGAAATTTGTATTTTCTGAGATAGAAATATTCTGGAAGACAGAGAAATAAGTGTTACTTTGACACTTTCATATAAAATCAAACATTTTGGGATCCCTGAACTAGAAATAATTGTTTTTTACTGAAATAGAGTGGATTTTTAAAAATCAGTTCAACATATTTTAGGTGTCCAGGTCCTATGGAACTTTAATAACATTTAGGAATCATTTTATATTTATGAAAACTTATTTGGTTTCTAAATAAATGTGTCCATTTTTTAATAAATGTTGAGCAATTGATAGTTCCTTAACAATGTGTCTCCTAACTCAGTTAACCCAAAAATATTACCTTCAGTACATGGGGATTTCTGTAAAGTGAGATGGTCTGGGGGAACATCAATGAACCTGGATGTGACTGTGCCTGAGTAACAGGTGACACTGACACTTGTGTCACTGCCAGGAAGTGATTTATAGGGTAAAGAGAAAAAGCTTCTGACCACATCTGAATATGTTGCAGTCAGTCTTTAGGAGCTGCTTACAAACCTCATGGTGAAGGCTTACTGTGATTTTTCAGAACCGCCTAATTTCTTTACAAATAATCCGTTTGCCTCTGACAAGTGCCTGTTGTATCCTAAAATAAATATTTTAAATTAAATTAGACCTAGGTTCTCATGCAATTACCTCTTTTGCAACGTTCATCCCAGCTTCCATGGATGTTGGGGCTTTATAGATGTAGCGGGCAGTGAAAAAACAGCTTTTCATTCATAGCTTCACTGGGAACCATTGACAGTCCAACGTTCCAGTGTGCTTACAGTCATTCTGTTGTATGTTTGGTCACGATCACGTGGCCTTTTCTCCCCCATTTAACGTCTCTGAGGAAGGGTTCACCAAACAAATTGTTCAGCACGGCCTAACCAGCACCCTAGGAGGCTGCTCAGTACCTTAATTGATGTCCATTAAAAGTGCAAAGCTGTTGTGCTGTGATCAGACACCCTGAGATGCACCTACAAAGGATCTTGGTTCCATCAATTCCGTGGATGCTGCTTCATAGGCAATGAAAAATCAAGCAAGCTTTGACCAAACCTGGGGAACATAACTCAGCAGTTAGCAATGGAAACCCAATTAAAATACTTTCCATATACTTGTTTTTAAATATTCATGCTATTGAACCATTAATGCATAAATGACAACATAATATCCAACTGTAACAGTTGGTGGAAGCCATTTTAAGAAGCAGTTTAGCAAACAGGGATGGATTTTAATTTGCAATGCCAGTTGAGCTGTAATAAAAAGTAGTATTCCAGCTGTGAAACAAAAAAATAAAACCCAGCTTGGTTTAGAGTTGTTTACAGATGTGTAAGGATTTTTATTTTTTTCCTTAAGCCATAGAATGGAATCATTTGGTCATTATTCCCTTCCAGAGCCATTTGTATCGGATGCCCTTCCCACCCCTAATTTCTGAAATCAAACTCCTGAGAAAATGCACATTAAAATATTATGGCAATTCTTAAGTGTTCATTGATTACAGAATTCAATTTCTTGTCAGAAATGTTACTGTTCAGTTTTAATATAGCTGTTTACTTGTTTTTATGGGCTGTGATGAGCTTCTGTTGACTTTGAGATAAATCCTATACCTCTGCCTTTGAGTGATTTCCGTGTGTTGGCATTGTTGCTGCCTCCTGGAGTCTTAGTAGGATTCTTGCAGCTTTGATTTCTATTTGTTTGTCCTTCTCAGAATATCACTTGCTGGAATCATGGTATTTCGTAAAAGTGTTAAGTGTTTTTCCTTTAATACTGAGATTCCCACTTGGGTGACAGAAAAGACTGCAAGTAAGGGCCAAGCACATCCTTGAAATCTCTTCAGAAATTCCAAAGAAACAAAAAATTCCAAGCTTTCCTAACATTAGGTTGGGGCAAGGAGAAGACAGGATCACGTAGTCTAAAGCAAGCCTGGAGGAGCAGCTCTTGGTGCATTCCAAGGAGCAAGAGAAGTTGTCACTAACTAGAACAGTGACCTTTGTGCCCTGCTTTGTGGCTTTGTTTAATACACGCAACAATATGAGCCCCGAAGATTCATCTGTAGCTAAAGATAAGCTCTCAAAACGTCCACAGTCCTGGCATGGGTTAGATAAAACACTTTTATTATTTGGATGAAGGAATTTAACCAGTTTTCTTGCTCTGCAGTTAGTTTTTTTTTGTTTGTATTGTCGTAGCCCTATTAGAGTTCAAACAAAGACTGTTTTATAAACCGAGCGCTCAGGGGGCCTGAAGGTCTGCAAACAACAGGCAGAGCAGCAAAGATCCCAGGGAGGAGAATTTGCAGAACTCATAAAGCCTGAAGTGCTGTAATGAAAGAGTAAAGTTCAGAAAATAAACGGGGGCAGCTCCAAAGACGCTACAAAGTTGGGAGTAGAGGTTTGAAATACACAGATAAAGAAGGGAGAAAGAAAACAGGTATGGTGTTGGGATTCTGGCTCTCTTAGAGGACTGGAGAGTGACATGTGTCAAGAGGAGAAGAGGGTGGGCAGCAGGTCAGGGAGAGGATCCCACCCCTTTGCTCAGCCCTGCTGAGGCCACATCTGGAGTGCTGGGATCATTTCTGGGCTCCGCAGACCAAGAAAGAGGGTCCAGCAGAGCCCACAAAGATGATGAGGGGTCTGGCCCATCTCTCTTCCAAGGAGACACTGAGGGAGCTGGGCCTGGTCAGTCTGGAGAAAAGAAGACTGAGAGTGGATCTCCTTAATGCATGGATCTATCTCAGAGGTGGGTGTCAGAGGATGCTGCTGGATGAGTCGGTGGCGCCCAGTGACAGGACAAGGAGCAATGGCCATAAACTAAACCACAAGAAGTTCCACCTCAACACGAGGAAGCACTTTTTCCCATGGAGGGTGGCAGAGCACTGGAAGAGCTGCCCAGGGAGGGTGAGGATTGTCCCCTCTGGAGGCATTCCAAACCCACCTGGACACCTTCTTGTATCACCTGCTCCAGGTGACCCTGCCTTGGCAGGGGCATTGGACTGGAGGAACTCCAGAGGTCCCTTCCCACCCTAACGATTCTGTGACTCTGTGTAGGAAATCACATTAATCATGTCAGCCTGAGATTCAAGGCTTCTTAATTTTAACTAAAATTTTTAGAACGGTCGCGGGTTTCACTCTAAACAGCTCAAGTGAAAGCGCAGGACTGTGGAGAATATTTCAGTGACAAATGGAGAAGCTGCAAGCAAATGTCTGAATTATAGGCTGCTTAATTGGTAATGACATCAGGAAGGTTTGAGATGAGCCCCTGTCATCTGAGCTGCGTGTGCGTTGAGCAGATGAAGAGCACAGCAGAAACTTGACGTGCTCATGGATTGTTTGGGGGGAAGGGAGGATTATGGGGAAAGGTTGACTTGCAGCACAGTGTGTGTAAAATCCTGAAATATTCTCAAACACTTCAGCCTGCTGCAGTAAAATTGATGGTGCATCTTGTGAAGGACAGAAAGGTTAAAAAAAAAAAAAATCCCCTGAGAAAAGAGTTTTGAAGAATGCAACTTTCATAAAGTGCAAAGTATTTCAGTTCCACCCCACAAGCAACTATAAAGAGGTTTTTGGTTTTTTTATTTTCTCAAGGGTATTTTCTTGGCCTTCAATTTAATTGCCTTTTCAAAAAAGAAAAAAGGAAAAAAAGAAAAGGAGGAAAAAAAAGGACAACGGAGCATTTTGCAGTAGTGCCCATCAGGTAAGCAGAGTCCTCAAGTGCTCCAACATGTGTCAGAGGTGTGTTGTGGTGTGCTGTGCAGCCCCAGAGCCCAGGGGACTTTATCAGACAAGCAGAAGCCAGGGTGGACTGGTCCTTACAGGAGCCCAGCCCTGCACTGGAGGTGGGTGGTGGCTGCCCCTGGATCTGGGGACCGATTGGAAGGTGGTCACTGTCGCACATGTGTGAGCTCTCTCTGAAGGGCTCCAGTAGAAAGGCTAAAGAGTGATGGCTGATGTCTGCAACCAGGATAGATACTTCTTTGCCTCAGTTTCCTTTCCTTTTGAAGTCCCGGATATCAGTACTGGGTGATTCTTTTGGGAAGAGACTGAGAGCAACACTTGTACAGGAGGACTAACAAATATAAGAGTGAAAAGCATGAAATCTTGACTTGGATGTCAAGATGTAGAAAAGATGAAGGAAACCCAAGGTCAAATTCCCTTCCATCTTTTATTTTCTGGACCTCAAGACTAAATACCCACCTTCTGGGAAGGTGCTTGCTCATATACATTCACTGAAAACACTAACTCGCCATCCATCACTATCACCTCTCTCCTTTCTGGCTTAAACCTTTTGATATTCCAGGAGAAACTTTTTCAGATTGGAGCTGTTGGCTTTGCTGCCTTCGGGGCTGGATTTCTGTCACTCTTGGTTAAAAGCTGGTGGCAGGGCATTTTTGCAGAGGGCAACAGTATTGCTGCTATGCAGATCACTTAATTATTCCGAGTGTTAGGAGTGCAAGTCTCTGAAGGTGCCAGAGCGGCGCGGGGAGAGCTGAAATGAGAGGGAATGGGAGGGAAGGAAAAGGCAGAGGTGGACAAGATGATCCCGGGACGTGAGGTCAAACAAAACAAAACACTTCATAAAGCACCGTGGAGCTGGAATTAGCCAATATTGCTGAACGGGCCGGCGGTGTCACCAAAGCAATACAGTCCCTGGCAGTGGGGGACGTGGAGTGGCAGTGCAGGGCAGAGCCAACACCTCGCGCTCCCCGGGGGCTCCAAAACCAACAGAGCACCTGCTGGGAAAGATTTCTCCCGTATTCAGCTGCTGTGGGTTAAAGGAAAGAGGAGGCTCCTTGAGGACAGTGACAGAGCAAACACCAAATGACTGTCACCTCCCCCCCACCAAAAGAAAAGGGCCGTGTCACAATTACAGGATTTCCTCAATGAAGGGTGCAGTCACAGGCATGGACAACTCCAGGGTATCTTTCACCCCAACCCAAAATGTTATATTAGAAGCTTTTGCAGAAAATAAATCAAGTTCGCCTGATTATTCAGATCCAGGACAAAACTATTCATCATCAGAATTTTACTTAATGCCCAGGACTAGAATGTTGGGGAATTTCTTTCAGAAAATGGACATGTGAGCGACCTCAGTGCTTTAGACGCAGTCATGCTGCAAGGGCTTTAAGACTGCAGGGAAAAGCTGCTTTTAAGAAGCCTCTGTGGAGATCAACAGGGAGAAGAATGTAAACTTAGAGAAGCTGCAGCAGAAGATTGAAAAACAACGGCCACGGAGAGAGATCACGAGGACTTTATTTTACACCAATAGAGTTGTGTGTTATTTACATCACAAGGACTTTATTTGACACCAATAGAGTTGTGTGTTATTTACTTCACAAGGACTTTATTTGACACCAATAGAGTTGTGTGTTATTGGCATTAACCAGTCCCGGGGTGGTTTGCAGTGTGTGTGCAGTGTGTGAGCTCTCTGGGTTATTTAAGGGGTGTTTGCACAACAATAAACGGCATTACCTTGATCATATTGGTCAGTTTGTAGCGTCCATGAGTTTCCCTCGCAATACTAGAATATTGAGTTTACAGGGAAGAGACTATAAGAAACCCTCCCACATTGCCTTCCTTCTGAACCTCCCCGCCAGGGAACTTTTTGGTGTCAATTATTGTATTTATCGCTTGAACAGAGGAAAAACAGCAGTATCTTTTTTGGCTTGGACGGTGACCATCCTGCGTTAGGTATTTTACGAACAAAAAATTAACAAGGCACTCCCTGTCCTAAATCACTTTTAAACAGATAACAGATGGATACAGGCAGATGGCAGGGAAAAAAAAAGTAAAATTGTGACTAGGTCTGATCAAGAATTTTCTCATCAATCCCATGGTGATTGATAAGCTCTCCTTTAAGCAATTTGGATTTGACAGTCCTGACCAAAGTTTTGATGAAAAGTAAAGAAAATTTCCAGTTAAGGTAAGGGGACCAGCAGGGAATAATAATGACATTGTCAATTAAGTGGGCTGTGGCAGATCAAAGTTCAAGAGTTTTCTCTGAATTAGGTATGATTAAAATCAGGCTTTCTTACTTTCTGTGTGACTACCCCTTAAATTAATCTGGAAGAGACCCCTGCTTGTTTTAAATGGACACCCACACATATATATGCATAGGCACAGGGACATACACACATCCACACGGTAATGAAAAATATGTAACACGAAAGGCAAATATTTGAAGTTTTACTCCCTGATTTGGCTCAGACCGGGGTAAATTGCAGCTCACCCAGCTGCAATGGAGATGCTCCAGTTTAAATCCTCGGGTCTTGGGGTCCACACTTCAATTTCTTTCAAAACTTTGGGCAATAGGGTGGACTTGTCGGGATCCCTTAGAGAGGAAGGGGCTGTGTCAGGGACTTCCCTATGGATTGCTGCTCTCAGAACTCTCCCACCTGAGTTTGCTTCCTTCTCTTTCTCACCTCGAAAGAACGTTGCATTTCCTCCTCTGCAGAGGGGGCTCCAGCAGCCTCCTGAGTGTCCTTCGCTGACAGTGAGAATGGTCCAAGGAGGTTAAACTGAGAGGTGAGAGGAATGGGTACAATGCTGCGTGCCATAGAATCATTTACCTTTCCATTTAAAACTGTGTAAGAAAGGTGGTTTTGGAACCTTCAGAGGGTGAAATCTCTCAGACGCCCAAGAAAAATGTTTCGTTTAATATGAAATAAGCTCTCAAATAATCGCACTGACAATAAAACAGCTTCATTTTTAGGAAGTGTGCCATACACTGCAAAGCAAGGGAAAACCAAGCAGGGGTCTCTCTGTCTCATCCCCTGCAATTATCCCAAAGTAAAGTTATTTTAAGGCAAATTTTTAGAAGGAAATTTTATTTGCATATAAATGCGCATCTCATTCAGTACTAAACTGGCAATATCAAAGCTAATTGAGGGTAAGTACTAATTGGAAGCCCGATTTGCATAGTTTAACAGTGGAATAGTGTAAATATATGTTGAGATGCAAAATACAATATGAATCTTAATTCAGGACCGGTATCCCTTGCAGTGATGTGTAGATACAATCTATTGATGAATCGCTGTCCCTTCTGTTTTGGTAAGATCAATTTTAATATGTTGAAGCTCCCATAAAATAGTTTGATTCCTACTCGTGAGGTTTTTTTTTTTATGAAATCACACATGTCGTGGCTTAGATTAGTTATATTTCTTACATATTTATGATGTTCAAAGTTTTACTGACTTAAAAATGCAGCTTGAATTTACTTTGCTGGTCATTTTACCATGGACAGAAAATATAAAATTAAATATGAATAGAAAATATAAATAGAAAATATTAGCTAAATATAGAAAATGAGATTCACCTCATTACACTGGCATTTTTTTCAGTTTTTAAATTATTTCCATTTGATAAGAAACTTTTTATTTCTTAAAGCTTTAGTTATTGAATTTTGAAGATTACAAAAAAATTCTTGTTGCAATTAAAAAAAAAAAAAAACAACAAAAAAACCCCCAAACAAAACCAAACCTTTCAGTCTTTATTTGAACTTAATTACCCCAGCAAGAAAATCTTTAATTTTAACTTTTCCTTTTAAGGATGGAAGTCTGCTTCTGTAATTTAGAAATATGTCTTGTGAAGTAAATTAAAACCAACACCAGTGTACAGAAAGAGGCACATAATGAGAAATTTAGATGTTTTTCCTATAGTCTCTGAATTTTGAAGTGTTACTAATTTCCTCAGTATAAGATTGAGAATGGGAATAATATAATATCAACTTTTCTCCAGTGTAGCCATTTAAAATTGGTTAGCAGGCTACATTCTATCTAAATACTTAACTGAAGACGGAAGGAAAACTTCCAGTGTTGACTAGAAGTAAAGATATTTAGTGACAGAATAAGGAACAAACAATAACAACAAAAAAACCCCAAAACATACACAAATCAAACCCCAAATAAACCCAAATTGTAAAACCAAACCAACAAACAAAAACACCCCAAAATCAAACATCAAAAACAAAAGAAAAGTTTAACTGCCCAAAAATAGAGACTTTGGATTTTTGGAAGGGGCTAATCCTGGGAATTTAACTAGAAAGGGACCCGGGTTATAAAAGGAGTCTCTTTTTTTATCCTGCCAGATAGTTTTAAGGCTTAAAATCCCTGTAAGTGATCCCAAATATCATTTAACTTACATAGTGACAAAGAGACAGTAAGAATAATTCATAATAAATAATATTTATTCTGTCTCTGGAGAACTTTCTTCACCATCTCTTCTCTTGCTGGACTGACTTTTTTAGTGTTCAGCCAATATTTTTTCCCTAAAATCGTGGCCGAGTAAGAGCCATGAGGTTTAATGGCCCTCCTTGTCTTTCACCTGGGACTTACCCAGGCCCCCATATGGTGACATATTTTGTGATACAGCAATTTTTAACTTGTACGTTAAAAAATTGCCTGAACTGTCACAGAAGTAATCCTTTTTCTATCTCTGTTAAAAAGCAAAATAATAAAAATGCATTTCTGTTAGAGCTGAAGTTTTAGCCAGTATATTTGGAATAAAACCAAAATCGTTATGATAGTTTGCCTTTGTGGCAGTATAAGAAGGATTAACACACTGTATGAGCGTACTGGATGATAATAAAATAGAATAATTAAAATCACTTCAACACATTGTAGATAAACCTTTGAAAATAAGTAAAAATTCGGTTTTAAGTATCAGAATAATTGGAAAAAGTGAGTACAAGTAAGTTTTCCTAAGAAAAGCTACTTTCTAAAATGCTCATTATCAGGGTGTAACAGAAGGGAGCATTGCATTGGCAGAGATAATACGTACAGAGGGATGAGAAATTGGAAAGGTGGAGAGTCTGCAGAAGGTCAGGGAGGGGGGGAAAGATGATCCATCTATCATTTCTGTCACAACGCACCTCCCTTTTTTTCTGAGAGAACAGTGTGACCCAAGAACAATGAGAACAAAATTGCTCTGCTCTGCTATTTCCAGTGTCTCAGCAGCACCGAGGAAGTGTTTCTGATCATGAGCAGCTCATGTTTTATAAGGGCTCATTGTCACAGGAAACACCAACCCTGTGTTTTAGCACAGGGCACCGAACATTTCTATTTCTGGCAAAGGCCGAATGGCCGAAAAAGAAAAAGGATTGTATTTAATACAAAATGAAATCACAAAATAGAAAAAAAAATAATATGAAATGTGCAGGATCATCTCTTTAGCCAGTAGGTGTCTGTTACTCATCAAACCAGAATTTGATAGAAAGTCCTTTTTGTAATTTGTTTTAAAATAGCCACAGCAGACACAAACACCAAAGAAGTACCTGGTGATGGAGGGATGGCAGTGCACCTGCAAAAATCATGTGCCATCCCAGTCTGGAGGTGCCAGACTCTGAACATGGAAGGTATGACAGAAAATGTGTTATGGGGCTACTGTAGATGTGGGAAAATGGCATGGATGGGTTTGCGAAACACTAAAGAAATTAAAGCACGATTACATTTTAAAAAACATCTTTATAGAGAAAACCTAAGAATCTGAGTAGCCTCTTGTTTTGATGGGGAAAATTTGTATACATGGCACACAGTATATTAAAAGTCATAAATAGCATAACTGCTGATCATAATTAATATTAAAAGACACAAACAGATCTAAAGACTTGCATTAATCTGCTTTTCTAAGTACTGGAAGTTGCTCTGTGCTTAATTAAGGGGTAGAATAATCTTGTCTTTATGGCTATGCTGAGCTGGGCAGGTTTTGCAGTCCTAACTCTGCCACATGTTTCCTTTATGATGTTCCTCAGAATGCTTTTATCTCTATTTTTTTTTTTTTTTGTATTTGAAAATTGGACATAACTGTTCCTTTTCCCACAAGAGGAAATATTGTATCTTACGCTAATTTTATAGTGAACATTTATGGAGTAAAGCAATTTTATTTCCACTGTATGTGTAGCTGGGGAGACAAGGATTTTTGAATATTGGCCAATACTAGAAAAGAAATAAAATTTGAAAGATGAATAAAAAAAATCTAAGAGCTCAGAAAAGAGTTGAAGGAGAAAGCTGATAAAACAGATCATAGCAGGGAAGGCAAGAAAATGCCAAACTGTTTAACTTTTGAAAAAGAGGAGACTTAACTTTACCTTGTTTTGGTGTCCAAGGATTTTCTGGTTGCTCTTTAATTTGTAAAAAAGGGATGGGGACATACAGTGAGTGGAAACCAAACCCAGACCCTTTTGGAGGAGAAAGAGAGGGACTGTTTTAAAAGGCCAGCAAGGCAATTGCAGGCAGATCAGAATTTCTATCAGCTCTAATCTTTTAATGAAGGCTAAACAATATTCTGGATGAGATTTTATAGCTCAGCAGAAGTGACAGACTTGATGCAGAAATTGTTGCTGTGCATCAAGGGGAAGGTCAGTCTGGACTCTCCCGCACGTTCATTCTGGCCTTGCAATCCATAAATCTGTGAATTAAGGCTTGGGAGTGATGCTGGTCCCACAATGATGGGGGCACAGGAACGGGTGGGTTGTGGTACCACAATGATGGGGGCACAGGAACGGGTGAGTTGTGGTGCCACAATGATGGGGGCACAGGAACGGGTGAGTTGTGGTACCACAATGATGGGGGCACAGGAACGGGTGGGTTGTGGTGCCTCTCTGCGGGTCTCGGAAACGGGCAGGAAGAGAGAACGCTTCCCAAAAGCTCCCTCCCAACAGATCATTGCAGGCTTTTTCACAAGTTAATTCCGTGAAGGGCGTCTTATGTTCTGTAATGACAAGTTCTTGTGCATGACTGTGAATCCATCTGCTTTGTTCTGCGGGTTAGCTGACGAGGGAAAATTGGATTTGTTGGTACAGGGGGTTATGTCTTAAATGAGTGGTACAAAAATAGGTCACCAAAGTGAGAACTAGGCTTGATGTTTATTTTATTTATTTATTTATTTATCTCTTTATTTTAATCACCCCATACTACTAATTTGCAAAGCATAAACTCTGTAGCTTTTCTGCTCACAGAACTGGTCATATTTACTGATAATCTCAAAGAGGAGGGAAAATGGTTGTCGGCGCTCGATGTTCTGGATGGAGATGTGGGAGAACAGCCTTTTTCCTGGTGTCCAGGAACTCAGCTGATATGGAATTCATCAGGAATATGGCAAACCTGAGACCCTCCCGCCTGGAAGAAGTTCAGTTCCAGTTTCTAACCTTCCAGGGAAATGACCTACCCAGGACAGAAGCAGAGCCATGTCCAGGTGAGCTTTCTGATTATCTGGTTCTCAATGTTGCTTTTGGGATTAATGACTATTGAGGAAGAAGAACTGAAAGCCTTTCCTTAAGCACACCATTTTCTCCTGGCAGTAGAGACAGCTTTGGGTTTCCTGTGCTCCTCTGTGCCTTAGACATGCATGACTATATATATATAATTGGATAAGTAGCTTGTCTGGAAATACTGTATATTTTAGTTTTCTTTTTCTTCCTTTTTTCTTATTTTCCCCCAAGCTTTTCTTAAGCTATTACTCCAATACTTTATTTTCTTTAGCCATTACTCCAATACCTCATTTTAGGAATAGAATGATGCTTATCGGGTGAAATTGATTTGGTGAATTATTTTTCTATTTCCACGCAAAAAAAAAAAAAAAAAAAAAAGCAAATTTTTTAAAACCCATTTGACCTAAAAAAATACATTGTTTCTTTTTTTTCCTTAATTTTTTTTTTTGCTTCATTTGCTGACCTGAAAATATTTTTATAGTTTTGTGAGTTCTTGGGCATAGTGAAAATGGAAATAGCCAAAGAGTTGCTGTTAAAATTCAAGAATGTGACTAGTCCTTGTGTCTAAATAGACACTGACTTTAGTGGGATTATTTGCATGTTTGAGTATCTCACTAAACTGAGCAGAACAGGCTGGAGCTGATTTGTGTATTGTATTACTGTATTGAAATAACCAGTGGTTTGGATGAAAGTAGTTTCTCAGTGTAATGAATCATATCCATAATATTTTAAGCTATTTTTTCAAAGAAGGTCTGTGGTAGAATTAATGGCTCTTCATCTTGCCCCTGTGAGAAGCACAGTTTAACATACAACCAGGGGAAAAAATAAATGCCTTTGTCTGGGTTTCTGACTGCTTGAAGCCCTCGCACACTGAAGGTCACATGCACCTTCATTCATCCCTTATCTTCTGACATTTTTCAAGGCATACGTTGTGTTCCTGCCTGGGGCATCAGATGTCCTTAGCACAACTTCCAGGGCGATGCACAGCTCTCTGCTCTGCCTTGGTTCACTGGCAAGCTCCGCACTGCGGACTGAGAGGAGGCTGAAAAGCCCAGGGAAGGCACAGAAATCCCACCCTTCACATGGATCTTCCTTTCTCTTGGCCTGGGCTGCATCATTTCTTCTCTTGTTTCCTGTCTGTGCATTGCACGCTTGGAATTATTTTAAATCTCACCGTTTCCAGAAGGAAAACACACAAAACAGAACACAAACATGTAAGCTAGAATACACTTTGCAAAACAATTTGGGGGACTTTTGTTCTTTGTAGAGTACAAGTCACTGACTGTTGTCCATACTTTAAAAAAAGACCAAAAAATACGTCAAACGTGATGTTTGTCCCACTCTGAATTTTTAGTAATTGCATTACAGACATTGATGGATGAACTACAGTTTTAAACAAAACCTTTATTTAAAACATTACATTGAAATAGGTAAAGTTGTTGAAAATGTTTAAAATCTTTTCCGAGGCAGATTTATTTTCTTGACCATCCTTCACATAACTTCAAGTTTTGGTGGAGTTGAAGCTGCATTTGCTTGGGTGGGCGGACTTTGTTGTGGGTGGCAGGAGGATTGTGTGCATGTGCTGCAGCAGGTCAACAAGAACCGAAGGAGTCAAATAAATTGATGCCAAAAGTCACTTCAATTACTTTAAACAATAGACTTCACTCTATGAAAATTGGAGACCCTGCTATTTTTAGGAAATAAATTTTCCCTGCAACTCTTATGTGTACTCTGTATTTTTAACATGCCCTCACTAACATGCACACAGGCATTGTTATTGTCCTTCTGTACTTCAGAATACATTACTTAGGCAACTTATAACAGATGTAAAATCTAGGCAAGATACTGCATTATTCACTCCAGTCAGTTCGAGTTATTGATTATGGCATTTTGAGGTATTTCTGTACTTGCTTTTTTTCTTCTCCCTCCTAGACCGATAATCTAGAAAATGAACAGGAGAAAATAAGAGCATAGTTTTGGTTTCAATTTTATTTCTTTGTCCAATTGAATAGCACATTAATGAGGCTTTTGTTTTCCTTCCTAGTATGCCCATTTCTGTACCCTGCACATGGCCATCCCTCAGAGAAGCCTGGCTGCACACATCGTGTCAGCCTTGGCATGATATGAAAGTGCAGAATTCTCATTCATAGAGACGCAGCATCTTTTCCCTTTGTAAATGCCAAACTGCATGAAAAATACTCCTTAGAGAATTAGAAAATAATGAATGATTGGCATTTGGTGTACAATTTCTTATTCTAGTGAGATTTTGGCATGCCATTCACTGGGAAATTCGGAGTATTGAATGACATCCCCATTTACCAGATGGGCTGTCAAGGCGTGCTGTGTGTCAACACCTTTGCAGAATATCTCTTGAAGCCTAATTCCTCTTGTTTATGGGCATCTGATTTGGTGCTTCTGAAGGAAGGATTGTATATATTTTCTTCCCACTCTCCAACTGTTCTTGTTACTAAGGCTTGGCTCTGTCTCTTCACCCACAAAGGGTATCCGTGTGTGGGGATAGGGTTTGGGGCGGTCCATGGGATCACACATGTACTCAGTATCCCCAAGTCCATGAGTTTCTCCTCATTCATATGTTGGAACCTTAAGGAATTATGGATCTATGGCAACCAGTAACTTACAGGAATAGGTTCAAAGTCTAGCTGGTGATCAGCGAGATGTTATGTTCCTTAGGAGTCAACACTATAGTGGGCTACTGTTGTTTAAGTGTTCAGTAATGACCTGTTGAGATGAAATCCTCAGCAAGTTGGTGGATGACACCAGCTGGGGTGGAACAGTCGATCTGCTTCATTGCAGAACAAAAGGACATGACTGGGATGAAGAAATGAGCTGAGAAAAACTTCCGTGGGGTTCACTAAAGACAAAAGCACCATTCTGTGCCTGGGATGCAGCAAAAGATGTGGTGCAGGAGGTGGGTTGTCTGAGAGAAGAACAGCTCTCTCTGCGTGAGTACTTTGATAACACAGCCCCAAGTGTGTGGGAGAGAGATGGGTACTGGTTTGCCAGTACTTCTTACTTTGTGAACATTGGTGGTCACTGTGAGGTCCTATCAGGAGTAGGCTGCTCTGTGAAATACATAAATGATGATTCAGGTTTCATCATACCAGATACCAGCAATTTCCAGCAGGCTGCACTTCTGGGAAGCACCACGAAATCAAGGGGAACTGTGTCATTCCAGTGTCCTCTGTGTTCCTTGCAACAGGATGGGTCTCAAATGAATGAGTTTCACCCCTTTATTGTTACCCTTTCTGGAGGTTTTCTCTGCTGTCCATGCAATCCCGTATTTGCTGCGATGTAATCCCTCAGCTTGTTGCCCTGTTCCTCACAGCTTGGAAAGCAGATTGAATTCTCCATTTCATGTTTGTGGGGTTTTTTTTTTGGGTTTTTTTTTTTTTCAGTTGTGTTTCTCAGTCTCTGATCTTTTTTTTTTTTTTTTTTTCCTCACTTCTGGGTCCTCTCAAATTGATTCGTGTCTCTCCAAGTGTGTTGCCCAAAAGTGGACTTAAATTAACTGAGGACTTGTGAGTGCTGAGCTGAGCTGAGAGATTTCTCTCTGTATCCTGCAGGTCGTGGTTTTGCTTCTAATCCCAGTATGGTGTTTCCCTTTGTGCAACACCTAAGTGGTGATTCGTGTTCATCTCACAATCCAGTGTAACTCCCAAGTCCCTTCATAAGAAACTGCTATCCAGCCACTTCATAATGTGGTGATTTATGCAGATTTCTGAAGAGCAGAACAGCAGAGTGGTGATCACAGCTGCCTGGAATAGGTATTCTTGGCCACAGACCATCTAAATAAATATCTTTAGAAGGTCATACCAGCTGCTTGTTAGAGCAAATAGCCAAGAACTAGGAAAATTCCGAGATCAAATCCTAATTAAACTACTGACTTGCTGCATGACCTTGGGTGGCTGCACTCTTTGTGTAGCCATGAGCCCCAGATCAAAACCTCTCTGCTGAACTTCTCTCTGAAGAGAGATTAAACAGCCACACAAAACAGAACCAGTGTCCATCACCGATGGTGGCGTTCTGTTGGCATTGAACTCCTAACCTGACCCCTGACGCTTAATGCAAAATACATCTGTACCTTCCTGTATTCTTGTTCATATTTGTTTGTTTGCGTTTGTGGATGCGTTATGATTAACACAGATACATCCACACGCAATTACTGACGGCAGGTTTTTGCATGTCCAATTGCCTGTTTTATCTTACAGGGATGTGGACACTTTTCTGATGCAGCCTGTACAAAATGTTGCATTTCTAGAGGAAGTGCATTGACTATAGTGTTCCCTGTCTGAGCTCCAATGCAGAGGTTTTACTGCTTAGTACTCCGCTAATAAACACTAATTTCTTAAGTTACACTGGTCTTTGTGTGAAGAAGGCAGAGTTTGGGAAACACTGGAGGTGAATGACCAGTGCACTGCCTGCCTGCGAAACTTGGTCTGCAGCAGGAAAGCAAAGGGAGGGTGTGTGGTTGCAAATGTGAAAAAATCAAAGCTCACATCTTTGCTTGTGTGTTGCAAAGGACCCTGTCTGGAATGTGTTCTAAATACTAACCCTTCACCCAAAGAAACCTGTGCCGTGCCAGTTTGCAGAGCACCAGGGGATGGATCAGGCAGCTGAACTGGCTGGAAGTCTCCGTGAGGTTTGCAGCATTCCCAGTGCCAGGGGAGCACCAGCTGGAGGCACAGCTGGCCAGCTGGAGCCCTGCGGTGTGTCCAGCTGATGAACATCTCTGGCTTGGTAGTACTGAACTTCCCAAGCCTGAAGGAGATGTTTGCATCTGGAGAGCTCACAGAGATGCCCCAAATGGTGATGAGCCAACCCAGCTTCAAAGGTCAGACCATTCTCAGAGCCAAATCCTGGCGCACTGGCTTCCTGACATTGCTGCAAGAGTGGCACTTTCTCGTTGAGTGTAAACCATGGAAATCAGTGTTCACCTCTGAAACTCAGTTTATTATATGCCCCACAAGGAATTAAGAGGTAAATTAATAAATAAGATGCTCCAGTCTAACAAAATTTCTGAAATTCTATAGAAACACAGGGAAGTGAGGACAGAGTAGGACAATGGCTGCAAAGGCAAGCACTATTCTTTTACCAGGTTTGCAGTTCCCTGAGGTGGTTGTTTGGCTGGTTAGTTTTTGGCAGGCTGAGCAATTTTTTTTCAGGTGTTGAATGGCACCTCATGGTCATTGTGCTGCTAGGAGCTGTGGGGAACCCATCATGTTGATAAGGGAAATGGAGCAGCACCCCTGTGGAGACAGGTTGGGACAGTTGGGGCTGCTCATCCTGGAGAAGAGAAGGTTGTGTGGAGACCTCAGAGCACCTTCCAGCATGTGAAGGGGCTGCAGGGAAGTCAGAGAGGGGCTGTTCATCAGGACCTGGAGTGACAGGACAAGCGGGAATGGCTTCACACTGACAGACGACAGGGGTAGGGGGGATATTGGGAAGGAATTGTTCCCTGGGAGGGTGGGCAGGCCCTGGCACAGGGTGCCCAGAGAAGCTGTGGCTGCCCCTGGAGCCCTGGAAGTGTCCAAGGCCAGGTTGGATGGGGCTTGGAGCAACCTGGGCTGGTGGGAGGTGTCCCTGCCCATGGCAGGGGGTGGAAGGAGATCGTCTTTAAGGTCCCTCCCAATCCAGGGCGTTCCAAGGTCCTGTGCTGAAGGAGGTGCTCCAGTGTGAAGATGCCCAGCCAATCTTCTGTACAGAAGGTTCTTTCTTGGGGGGTGGAAGTGGCTCTTCGAACAACAAGGTTCATACAATGGTGTTTCCTTGCACACTGGTTGTATAACACAGTTCATCTGTAGCAGTAGAAAATTATTAATTGCCCCTTATCCAAGCTGTTTTATCCATCAAATAAAGAGGACTTAGAGAACTCTACAGACGTCTGTGCCATGGATGGTTTCAGCATAATTTTTATGACAGCAATTAAAGTTTGACATTGAAACACATTTTTAATGTTTATTACACAAACTCATGCTACAAAGCAAATGAAAAGTGATGTTTTTCTTTGTATTGTATGAAATCTGTGAAAAATGAAAATTTCACCCCAAAAGCTTTTTTCACCATCGCACTGTGAATAGTGCAGTAGTAACTATTTCTCATGCAGTTCAAGAATCTCATGCTGAATTTTTCTTGCTATTAGGCTGAAAACACTTACTTATCAAACTGTTGCTGTCACTGAATTTAATTTTAATTTATAGCAGCGAAATCTGAGGCAATTGGTAAGACTTCTAATATTCTTGGAGAATATTATTCTATCACTCAAAAAAGCACCATGGAAAATCTCTTGAAGAGCGAGTGGCTTTATTTATCATTCTTTTCCATAGGCACCATTGAACAGTTTTCACTAAAAGAGTCAGTTCCTTTCCCAAGGCAGGATTAAGGCCTCAGGAAGCCTCTTGGCCAAACCACAACTTCGAAGGACGAATATAATACGAGTCAAGATAAGAGCCTGTGATAATGTATCTCTAAGAGCAGGTAACGTGCAAAAAACTTTAATGACAGATGTAGAGTATAGAGACACCACACAAATAATGCTGAGGTTCCAGATGGATAACAGCCAGGCATGCACAGCTAAGAAATTACCCAAGGTAAACACCCAAAGACAGCCCTCCTGCAAATAACAGAGAATTTCTAGGCAAAACATGAAAGAGAGGGAATGTTCCCCCTCAGTACTTCACACACTATAAGGAAGAATGGAAAACTATTGAGAGATGAGGTTGTTTCACCAGAAGACCTGATTTCCCGACCAAAGCTGTTTACACACCCCCTTGCAGAGTCCACTCTGTGCACAAAATTTTCTTGCTGCTCTGTTTGGTTATTTACATCTCTGATTACATCAACTCAATCGCAATAAAAGCATGAACTCCATAGTCAGCTTCCATAGATTCAAACATCTAAACTGATTAAAGGATACGAAATGTCACGGAAGTCAGAGTTTAGCATTTTGTGCTTTCGGAATCCCAAGTTTCATGAATACTTTGCAGGCAATCCTAGAATCTCATAGTTATTCCAAACCCAGCAGTAGCTGCAGGTCCTGGCTTTTGGCTCTGTCTTTTATTTCACTTAGTAATTTTTTAGAATTAAATTTACAGACTTTCATCCTTGTCTGAAAAAGAATCAGTCACCTCAAGTCTGTTTTTTGTGCTAGATATACGAGATTTAGTAGGTAAAAATACATTAACTGAGCATAGACAAATTGTTTTGCAGTATAAAGGAAACAGAAGGCTTTCCAACTTATGTACACAGTAGGAAATAATATGTTATTCAAGGCAATTGCCTTCCCCTTGTTTCAAAACCCTGGCAATGAAGCTGATGTAAAAAATATGTAAAGACAACTGAGTCTCAGACAGAGGCAGGTTTTCTGGAACACCTATTTAAGCCAGTACGCATAGCAATTGCTCATTATCTCTCAGCATTTGACCCCTCAGACGAACTGTAAAACTATAAAAGGCACGATATACAGGGCAAACTAAAAGAGAAAACAGGAGGTCTCGCATGAAGTGGAAAAAGAACTGCACTTTGCCAATAGGGATGAGAAGAAGGATGTGCTTTCACTCCAGCTGACCTGTTGGAAATAGCAGTACACCTGATGTTTTCACTGATGCCTCTGAGCAAGGTGAAATTCCCAACTCCTCTGAGTGCTCAGCGCTCATTGTTGTCCCAAATAGCCACACACGGCTCTGCTTCATCCAGCCCAAATGATCACAGATGGATTGCAGTTGAGATTTTCAAAACTGTTTATGTTGGCAGCAGCTGATAACTCTGAATAAAATGTGTCAAATCGCTTTGAGGACCAACCACTTCACTCCAACACAAAGGCAAACCTTTGGGTCTATTTGCAGCTGGCAGATCTCCCCTTGGAGCAGAGCAGTTGGAAGAGCCATTATTCAGATGTCGATTGAGTGGCCCCGAGGAGAACCCCTCTCCCTCTACCCCCCAAACGATGGCCTCGTTTTCTAATCTTTACCCGGGTGTTTTGTGTGTGCCTGACCAAAGTCCAGCCCATTAAAGTAAACAGGGCACTGCCCTTTGCTCGAATCAAGATTACTTGAAAATCCTCTTGACAACCCTTGAGAGCAGCAGTTACTGAACATCTCTCAGCTCTGCCTGAAGAAGAATTGGAAGAATATCAAATGAGCCTATTTAGAGATTAAGCAGACTTTAAAGGCACCCTTAGATGCTGGTTTGTCTCTAGTCCGGGATACAAAAATAGGACTTGTGTTCCTTTAATTCAGAATTCCTTCTTCAGGGCATCTTTTGAAGCAGGGTTCATGCTGCCTTGAGACTTCAGTCCCGGGAGATTAAATTGGGAATGGAACTATGGAAACTTCTCTTTACGCAAGGTCAAATGTGTAGATAGACATTTTACTTCATTCTCCTGAAATACATGGCTCAGCTCCAAGGATTGGGTTGTGTTTAGAGCTAAGCTGATGTGGCAGCTGTTTGGGTTTGGGTTTTTTCAGTTTTCATATTACTAAAGAAACCTTAATGGAAATCAGATTTTTAATTTTATGTTTTTTTTTTTTTTTTTAGTTAAACTTACTACAAATTTTGCATCACTAGGGCATTAAATTTTCATTCGTTCCTTAGAAAGTGGTAAAGGTTGTGCTCAGACTGGGTGAACTCCTGTGTGTCTCTGAGTCTCAGCCTGAACAACCAGAGCAGCAGGTTGGGGGAGAAGATGTTTATACCATAATTTTTGCTTGCATTCAGGCACTGTCACACCCTGGGACTGCCCGGGACAGGCTCTGGATATCACTGGGGAATTCAGAGTCATCCTCATCTGAAGCAGAGTAAGAAAAAGCAAACAAACACCTCAAAAACTGACTTTGGTTCATACAATTTGTATGAAATAATATCTCAGAGTTGTCCTGTGTGCTGCTGTAGCTGAGGTTGAAAAGGATTTAGCAATATAAACTTCATTTTCTGGAGGGTTTACGAGTGAGATGAGTTGTTCTGAGTGGAAAAGGAGTCTGCCAGATCCTCCTCCAGAGCTGTGTACGTATTTGCCATTTTAAAACCAGGAAGAATTCATACCATGCACATTTGAGTGTATAAATATGAAGGACCAGATTTTCCCCTGCTTACTAAAAGCACAGGCATATGTTAGAGCCCAAAATTTGTGTGCATGTCTGTTTTATCTAAATAGTGCACATCTTACATATCTAAAATATATATTTGCACAAGCCCCTGGAACCAACTCAGGAAGAACCATTCCTTTCATCATCGACTGTATGGATTTTAAAGCATTTAGAAATAGGTATGCAGCCATCAGACCAGAACTGCTCCCTCAGAAACCATGTACAAATAATACACATTTATAGGACTTCTCTTTAAATGCATTGTTTATCAGGGGGAGACAGGAAATTGTTTCTTCTATGTACAAACATATAATTTACCTGAAAAGAGCTGTTAAAATATTACTCATTTCCGCTTGAGCCATTTTAGTCCTGCAATTAAACCTCAGCCTCACGTGTGGAAAGTTGTGACATCAACTCTATTAGTGTATTTTCCTTGAAGAGAAATGAGAATAAATGAAAGATACAATAAAATTAACTCTATGCTCACCCAGCTATAAGGTACCCATGACACAGGTTTTCTTAGATCTAAATCTTTACACAGATATGAAAACAAATTCTTCCAGGACATTAATACACCTCATTATTTTACACTCAATGTTTAAAATCATTTGCACGTGTTCCTGTGACTGCTGGTACACCCACGTTGTCACATTCTGAATTGCTGAGCCCGGCCCTGCTGTAACAAGGAGGGAATTTTATAATCTTTCTCCTGCAGTTCAGACCTTCACTGTTGAAACCACTGAGGACTATTTTTAGAAGATGGGAAGTGTTAACCACTCTTTTAATGCTACACATTTTCTATGAGTGACTGTTTTCCAAAGATGCTTTGCATGTAGAAATATTCTATATCAAAAATTTCTGACAAATTTTTTTTTTTCATCAGGAATATTGGCTACTCAAAACCAGGGATCTGAAAGAAACTCCTTTGGATTGGAAAAATATTTTCCAGGTTTGAATTGCAGTATGAAAATCAAAGCAGGCATTTAATCTCAGCTCTTTCTCATTCCAGATCAATGTTGTGATAAGAAAACTACAAGTGGACACTTTTCATGAGGTTTCCCTTTTCTTTTCTTTTCTTTTCTTTTCTTTTCTTTTCTTTTCTTTTCTTTTCTTTTCTTTTCTTTTCTTTTCTTTTCTTTTCTTTTCTTTTCTTTTCTTTTCTTTTCTTTTCTTTTCTTTTCTTTTCTTTTCTTTTCTTTTCTTTTCTTTTCTTTTCTTTTCTTTTCTTTTCTTTTCTTTTCTTTTCTTTTCTTTTCTTTTCTTTTCTTTTCTTTTCTTTTCTTTTCTTTTCTTTTCTTTTCTTTTCTTTTCTTTTCTTTTCTTTTCTTTTCTTTTCTTTTCTTTTCTTTTCTTTTCTTTTCTTTTCTTTTCTTTTCCTTTTCCTTTCCTTTCCTTTTTAAAATTTATTTATTTTATTTTATTTCTTTTGAATGATTTCCAGTTCTTGGTTTCCTAAGACTGCTGCTTCAGGGGGAGGATTTTGAAATCTCGGTGCTCTGTGTGACACTAAAGTGTGTGTTCCTTTCAAACCTGTTTCCAGTAGTTTTTCCTCGCTTGAATCGCTCTCTGAGATGCCTCAGATGTGGGACAGTTCAGTCGAGCAGAGGTGTGGCTCACATCTCCTGGGGGATTTTTAAAGTGCCCACCATGGCTGGTGAGAGGTGAATGCCCTGGGATGAGGATTAAATAACGAGAATGCTTTTTAACTTGTGGAATTATCTCTGGTAAAAACCTAGCAAATTATTCTCAGGCAATTTGTACTGATTAGCTCTGGATTCTCTTCCTGTGTACAGCAGCTCTCCCTTGAGTGTGCATCCATGGAGTTTTCAGTTCATTCCAGTCCTGCATTCCCATTACAATCTCGATGTGTCCAATCCGAGCACCACGGGATCTTGCAAACTCCTGAATTGTCCTTCTCCTTCCCCTGGTGATGCCACTGCACCCGAGCTGCTGAACTGGGTCATTTGTTCAATAAAAATAACCATCTTTTAGTTATTCCATGAACTAACTATGATGGTTTCCCTTAAGTAGCTTATTATTACTATTTAGGAAGGAATCCTTCCCTAGGAGGATGGCACAGTGTGTGGGGTAGACTCCAGCTGGCCTGAAGTCTCTGTGGAATAGTTGGACTATGCCAGGAACCTTCTGCACACGTCAGGGTGACATTCACGGAAGGAAAAGCTGTGACACTTGGAACAGAAATCTGGTTTCTAAAGGGATGAGTAATGTTTTCTGACATGCACGGTTTGTGTGTCCAATTAGGAATTATTTATGTATAGAGAAACCAATGGCCCTTGGACATGTGTCCAGACTCAGGTCTATAAGAATCGCAGCCTCTGATACTCTGAGACAACACCAATGCAATAAAGTTCCTGTCCTGTTTTTTGGAATAATACAATGTCATTTCTTTGACCTGCCTCTAACTTCACGATGACAGCACAGGGTGCCCAGAGAAGCTGTGGCTGCCCCTGGAGCCCTGGAAGTGTCTAAGGCCAGGTTGGACGGGGCTTGGAGCAACCTGGGCTGGTGGGAGGTGTCCCTGCCCATGGCAGGGGGTGGGATGGGATGAGCTTTAAAATTCCCTCTGATTGTGGCCGTTCTATGATTATCCCAACATAGGAATTCTGGAATGGTGGCTGCAGCCCTAGGGCTGAAGTGCTTGTCTTCAAAGGCAGGAGCTGGTGGTTGCCCCATAAAGCGCTGCCTCCCAGCAGCATCACTGATCAAGGTGTGTAAAAACATGTAAGTTTTAAGTATCATTTAGTTGCTGCATGTTCTTTTTCCCACTTCCACTGTGTTCATTATTCTTAAACCGCTTTCCAGCCCTGAACAGATTTGAACCTAATGAGACGGATACTCATGGACACCACGAACTGACCAATATGATCAAGGTAATGCCATTTATTGTTGTGCAAACACCCCTTAAATAACCCAGATAGCTCACACACTGCACACACACTGCAAACCACCCCGGGACTGGTTAATGCCAATAACACACAACTCTGTTGGTGTAAAATAAAGTCCTCGTGATCTCTCTCTGTGGCTGATGTTTTTCAATCTTCTGCTGCAGCTTCTCTAAGTTGACATTCTTCTCCCTGTTGATCTCCACAGAGGCTTCTTAAAAGTAGCTTCTCACTGCAGTCTTAAAGGCCTCGCAGCAGAACTGCATCTGAAGCACTGAGGTCGCTCACATGTCCATTTTCTGCAAGAAATTTCCCAACATGAACCCACTCCCTTGCCCTTTATCTATATTGATTTTTTTTTAATTGAACCAAATTCTAATGCTCTCTTAACAGCCCCCTTAACCTACTTCCAGTGTTCTCCAGTCTTGCCCCTCATCCTCCTCTGCCTGGTGTTTGTTCCTTTGCTACCTGCATTATTTCGCTGTCACTCCCATCCACACCTCTGTCTCTACTTTTTCACCTCCTCTATTGCTGTCTGTGTGTCAGTCCTTGAACCCATCCTCGTCCTCTGCATTCGGACACCACTCAGCTATTCCTAGAAAGAGTGCTCTGTCTCACTCCAGCTGCTCTCTAGGAAAAGAAACGAATCTACTTCTAAATGCAGGCGGACAGTTTGTTTTGACAGCAGCAATTATCTGTAGTATTTGTGCATAATTATTTGGTATTACTGAAATTAGGAATAAGAATCAGTAGTTCAGACATGACAGCCACATACAAATACTGCTGTTAAATAGTTTTTTAGATATTCCAGGAAAAAGGGAGAAGCTTGGGGTTTTATTTTATAACAGTGATTAATAGATTATATGCAGATTCTGGTTTATTCCTGGATTATTTGGGATTAAAAGACCTTGAAAAAAATGCCTTTGTTCTCTCACATAATTGAGTTGAGAATGTTCCAGCAGACAGTTACAACATGTGGACTGTGATGGTATAGAACCCTTTAGCTGCTCAAGAAAATAACCCACCTAGAGATTGTGCTACTAATGCGTTCGGGTGTTTGATAATAGATATTATCTTTAGATTAAATCCATCTAGCTGAAACAGATCTGACTTCATTTATTAGCTTTAATGTTTGCCCAAATCTCCTTTTTCTTTTTTTTTTTTTTTTTCTTTTTTCAATTTAAATTTGGTATCTTATTCTCAGAAAAATTCCATTTTGTGAGCTTCGGAATTGGCATTATGAATATGAAAAAGTGTTTTGTACTTTAATAAAGAACTGTTTTACAGCTGATTTCTACATTACAAATACTGCATGTAGTGTGAGTGCACCATCATGAAACCTTTAAATGTATTCCTAATAATATGGTTCGTTTTTTTCACCTAACAATCCATCCAAAAGAGAAAATCCTATCAGCATCACTAAACTCCACTTTAAGGTTTATTGATCTAGCCTTAGAACAAGATTATAAAACCAGTCCTACACAGAGATAATGTCTAGAGAATTTTGCCTAATCTCAGCACTCATTTGAGATTAGATCTAGTCATATTCAGACACACATCTCTTCTTGTAGATAGCATATGCCTACCAGTGTTTACCCTTAATTAAGATGCAATAACTGGTTTTGTTTCCTTTGGTCCTAACAAGAATAAGGCCAAATGTATTCGTAGACATTTGATGATAAATGTCTTGTACTCAGTGTATAGCATTCCAGGCTGAGGGTTGATTTTTCCTGTTGAGAACTTCTTTCTATCAGTGAAAACCTGTGCAGTGAATCCCATCATCTTCCTGCATCCTGATGTTTCAGCCTGCACTCAGGAATTCAGCTCCTTCCTTTATTCTGCAGAAACTTGTATATATAAAGATTATTCAAATAGCTTTTTGTCAGTGAGTGAATTACTTTTGGGAAGGACAGCACATAAGAAAAATGTGGAAATTACCATAAAAGTTGAAGAAAAGATTTCATTTTCACTGTATCGATTTTCATATGCCAGGCTGTAAATAGAGCCTTACAAAGACTTAAGTTAGCAATACAAAGAAACTAGAATTTAGACTCCACTCTTAGAATAATACTGTGGATAATATTCTATACCTCTATACCTGTCATTTGGTGGCATAACTCTCCATGGGTTTTCAAGTTCAGCAAATCATCTGTTCTCAGGGTGCCTTTTTTAACACACATGCACATTTATCAGAATGTCTAAGTTTCTCTTCCTCCTAAATAAAATCATATGCAGTATCATTTGGGGACATCTTTTATTATATCACGTTATGCAAAGCATTGCTTTTCATAAGGGGAAACATAAACCTCCAAGGGTGTAACATTTGTTTACAGCTGGCTCTCTTTCTCCCTGAGAACATTTTGCTTTGCATTCTTAGTTAATAGCAAGGGAAAATGGAGAGCAAAATTACTGCTGCATAAACAAACCTGTTACACAAATGCCTTTGATATTCCAAATAATAGTGCTAGAGACTGTACGATATATTTGTTTTTTTGTTTCGCAGGGTCACTTGTGAATAACACATCAGTTGAGCTTTCACAGTTTACCAGCTGTAGAAATGACAGAATTATTTAGGGCTCAGCTCTTAAGCATGTTAAAGTTGATGATTAAAATCCTTTTGGCTTAAGCATTTGCACAATCAGTCTTAGACTGTCAGAGATTTGTGCTGTGTGGCTGCAAAGCTACATTTTTTTCAGCAACAAAAGAAATTATGTCTTCCAGTAACAATTTCTGTTGGGAGGCTGACAAAATATCTTCCTGAAAATGGTCTCAGTGTATGTTCCTGGTATGTCCTAACCCACCACAGGGTTCAAGAACATTGTGCACATCCTTCTCATATGGATAATGTGATATAAATAACAGAGTACAACTGAAAGCTGCAGAAGCAACTGAAGCAGTTGTTCTCTTTCCATGTAAGTGTTACAATTAGGTATGGTTCTGATGAACCGCTAAAGTCAAATCTTTATATATTTCTGCTTAAATTACACAAACCTCAGAGTCGTGGTCGTTGTTATTATTTTGTATAATTACTTTATGTCTCTAAAGTCATTAATGCCCTACTTTAAAGCACCTGTTCTGACTAATGGTGTGTGAAGTTAGAAGACAAAGGCAGGATGGATTTTACTCTGCTCATGTTAAACAATTCATACACTGAGAGTAGCACAGATCCCAGTAAACATCTGTATTATGTTCTGCTTAGAGCTGAAATCACTGAGGGCTTCTCACCTTTGCCTGCTGCCTTAGCTACTCTCTTCCCTTTTTTCTTATTTAGTGAAGCACATCAATGTATTTAATTTTTTGCATCTGCTTCAGACCCAGTGCCCAAGGATATCATTATAATTAAGCCTGCACTATAGTCCTGTTTGGCATGAGCATGGCCGTGCATCAGTGGGCTTTCTTTTTTCTTTAATTTGATATTATATTTTATATTGTCTCCAGGAAATTTACCTGCTCATTTCTTGAAAAAGTTTGCTTGTGTTCAGTCTTAGGTTGAGACAGTTGGCCTTACTCCATTCCTGTGATAATTAACAGTGACTCCTAGTCCCTTCATATGGGTTCCTACCTCCATAGCCACTTTTTTCCATTTCACATCCCTATCCATTTATTTGATTGACTTAATCACATTATCCTTTGGTGGGAATGGCTAAACTTAATTCATTTTAACACAGTTAGTATAAGAAATATAAAGATATTAATATTCAATAATCTACTGTGTTTAGCAAATCATAAAATTTATAGTCAACCCGTTGCTTGCTTAGCCATGAAATACCTAGTGTGTGTTCCCCTAATCAGGCTTGTTATCCTCACGGAATGGTGAGACAGGTACTTAGGACAGAGCAGTTACTGGTTTTACAGAGTCTGAGCAGAGGGACCTCTCTGTTTCCTGTGCTGTATGAACTTGCACAAGTGGAGTAACCATCACTAAAACCTCATAACTGAACTCAGGAACCCGATCAGACGGTGCTGTGGAACATCTGAACACTCAGCAGCCACAGCCAGACAAGCTTCAAGTCCTTTGTCTCTATCTCAGAATCAACTAATTCCATTCACTGGTTAACCTTGAACGTGTTGGCACAAACTTCAGTTCCCCCTTTGCCATCTCTGCAATGGGGTCAATGTGTGCACCTAAGGGGTGGCTGTAAAATGGCAAAGAGCTAAAGCCTTTAGGGGATTAACATCTGGATTCTATGGGGTTTTGTTTTCATTTTTTTCCTAAAAAAGGTATTTTTAAATACATTTTTAAAACTCCAACGTACCTACAAAGCCCTGATGATGTTTTCCTCCTCTGAAAGACGTGCTGAATGTTCCACATGCAGTAAGGCCAAGGCTTTTGACAAATACGTGGCTTTGTGCATGTGCAATAAAGCTGCTTTCTACCTGCCCTGACTGATGCTCTTGGGCCACGGTGGGTTCATTACACACGGTGGAAGCTGCAGCTCCAAAGGCTGCTCCTTCTTCTGGGGTTTTGCTGGCACAACTGTGCTTCCAGAACTGGCGACGAGCACAGGACTTGCTTCCCAGGCATAGATCAGTTATGCAGGGCATGCACCATTTCTTTCTCAAAGTGAAGGGGATTAGAGACTGAAATACTTTCTATTTAGTAATTCGCTTGTTTTCACTTTGTTTCTGGTGTCGCTCCCTGGACAAAGACATGAATCTTTTAGGCCTATAATAAATTCTGAAAGAGTGTTGAGGTTTTCAAAATGCAACCGGTCCATATTTCCAAGCAAATGCATGAATGCATAGGAGCCCTCTGCAGAGTGCAGATGTAACCTGTACCTTGTAATTTGCTGTTGTGGCATGTCAATCATAAAAAATCCTGAGCAAAGGAATCATCAGAAAATAATGTTGCAATCATGAAGGAAGCCAAGTCTTGGCCTTTCTGCATGCTTACATTGAAAAGTCAAGTTTAGAGGCAGAACCCTTTCAATTAAATAATTAAGACGTACCAAATGCTGAGCTGGTTAACATATCCCATTTTTTCATCCTGATATTTCCATGCACACCCATTCGTGTGTGCATTTGGAGGCAGAAACACCAAACCACAGGGGCTGCACGGTGTTGGCACAGCTCCTCCTCCCCAGTGGCTTCTCACCCAGGCACTCCGTTCTCTCCGTAGCTGGCTGCTGGTTTATTCCTGCCAGACACCACGCAGAGGGGATGAAAATCAGGACACAAGTGTCAGCCTTGCTGTTTCCAGCAATACAGCCCAGACACTGAAACAACCATCTGGAGTGGCTCTTCAGGGAAAGGTACCCAGGGCCCATCAGTGCTTATTGTGTTTGGAAAAGTTCAGAGGCTCGAGTAGCGTAACACGCAGCGATGGCTGCTCCACTCCAAACATTTTACATTTTTAGCACAAACTTCATTTATTGTTGACAGTGACAGTGTCTCTGTTTATTTCCCTGTGTAATCTTTGTGTGATTTCAAGTGTGCCTGTAAATACTGCCGCCGCTCCAGCAAACAAGTTATTAGCTCCATCAAAGGGAAAAGACGTGAGAGCTCTTTGAAAGGTTAAGTCTTGTGAAAGTGCCTCTCGAAGGCAGAGGCCACTTTTCCTTTTCCTTTGAAGATAATCAAAATATGCAGAGTAGCTGGTCATGAACAAAATGATCAGGGTGGCATAACTAAAGCTTATTGAATTTGCGCTGCGGATCCCCAAAAATGGCAGTTTCATTTGTTTCACCCAGTTTTATCCCCTAATTCCTAATCACAACGCTGTTTTATTGTGCACAATGAAAAGACTAATTTGACTAAATCCATTCATAAGTGACAAAATCAATAGTTCTCCTTTTGAAAGTCACTCAGCATATAGAATATGAGAATTTATGGTTAGTTTACTGCTGTCATGGATGGGTCTCTCTCTCTCTCTCTGGTAGTAACTGATAAAGAAGCTTTTGAAGTCAGACTGTCTCAATAAAGTACTTAAATCCATCTTAATGTACCCTGAGGAAGCGAGTCTGAATTAACCTCGTACCTTAGTTTTGCAACAATAATAAGGTGAAAGGGAGTATACAGCAGAAATTGATTATAATAAGTGATACAAAAGGAGACAGCAACAATGAGGCAGAAGTAGAATAGGAACTGGGATTAAGGGATCTCTCACTCAGCCATGTGCAAAAATGTTGAAAATTAATGTTGTATTGTTTAGCTAACAGCTGTCAAGTCATTCAAGTCATTGTAATGTGTGCTGTGCTTGCCTCCCTCCCCGCCTCACCAAGAGCGTGTTAGAAATCATATTCTCTTTCTTCTCCAGAATGACAAAGTTAATCCTTCCTTGCATTGCTTTTAAAACAAACTCGCAGCAAAGGCTGTCTCTTAAATTTGTCAGTCAGGATGTTAAGGCAGCGTGAAATTTTGATGTTAGTCTGGCATTTGGTGAATGGGGTTAAAAATCACTTAGGGCCACGTTCCCTCTGGTTGTTGGGTTTGTGTGTAGATGAGAAGGATGCAAATACACCCTCGCACAGTTGTGGGGCTGCTGAAACCAGAGAAAACATCCTGTTCCTGGCATTGGCTAAATATGAGATGCATTCCTCTGAGAACACAGGAGACCAAGGAGGATTCCAAGGTTCTTTCTGTTTCATCAAAATACTGTTCTCATAATAATAATACAACAAAATTGAAAATAATAATAAAAAATGAACAAAGAAAGTCTTTATTAAACAGACTTGAAAACCAGTATTGCCATTCTTACAATCAGGCAATGCCCATATCACTGTATTCTGACATCTGCTATTATGTCTCCTTTCCGGTTTCCTGGTTCATTGCTTTCTTTTTATGCAGAACATGCTGCATGAATAAGATATATTTGGGATTGGAAGGATGTAGTAAATTTGTTTACTAAACCACAATATTTAAAATCAATATTAAAAATTAAAACTAATGTAGTTTGTGATATTTTTGCTATTTTCCAGTGGTAGAAGAGAATCAGAAATCAAAATAAGTTGGTTGGGGCATTTTTATCCCATAGATTTAAATTTTGTCCTGAATAAGCAGAAGTTACATGTGTTGTTGATCAGCCCTTGGTACTCTGTGGAAGGTGGCAATGGGGGTAGATGTTTGGTCTGGTGTTTGCTTAAAGCCAGGGAACAGCTGGTTTCATTCTGCATGTTCCTTTTGCCCTGAATTCTCCCATTTGTGAGACCAGGGCAGCTGACTCAGATTCCAGGTGAACAACAGGCACTTCTTAAGGACATAGAACAAAGCTTTGGGGACATTTCTTTGATGTTTATCATCCCTTAGACAGTGTTAAGGCCTTTTTACCTTTTCAGATGTCAGTTGATTCTGATGAAAAAGCAAATTGGAAATATCCTTTCAGTTGTTGTGTTGTTCTGGTGCTGATTAACCAGGAAGACCCTCCTGTTGGAACCCCTCTGGGGAAGAGGCTTAATGCTTTACCAACAACAACCTTTCAAAAAAATCAAATTACATCCACTGTCAAATTGTGGCAGCTTTAATGTAGATGGCAATAGAAGAATAATTTCATTCAAATCAGAGTAATCTAAATTTTTGGTGTGTAAGTGACCTAAGGTAGAAGCAAGAAGCACAAGAAACTTGCAACATGTAAGGATGCACTTGTGCATAATGGTCTTGACAATTGTTAGCAAATAGACTTCAGTATCCCTGCAAATAGATGTGTTGTTGGACGAGAGAAACTTGCACGCTGTGCAGCAATGCATGCCTAATGAAACACTAGCCTGCACTGGAACTGGGGTTTAGAAGTTTCCTTCCTCCAGTTTGAGTGACTCCACTGAAAAATGCTGCAAATCTCTTAATTGTTTGATGGCTCCAACACTCCAGAGTTCCAGCAATTAGGGAGGTTGTTGCTACAACTGTGCAGCAACCAATTTTTTAAATAATGGTCAAAAACTTCAGAAATAATTTTCTTAGTAATTTGGTATTACTCTGCATAAAAACATGATGCAAGACAGTGTTTATTTAGGAAAGCAAATTGAATATTGTGTTTCTGAAGTGAACCAAATAACCTCCCTTGGCAACCTTGAGCAGCCTTTGAAGCACAGAAGCACAGAATACCCTGAGCTGGAAGGGACACACAAGGACCATCCCGTGCACCTCCTGGCCCTGCACAGACACCCCAACAATCCCACCCTGTCCCTGTCCCGTTGTCCAAAGGCTCCTGGAGCTCTGGCAGCCTCGGGGCTGTGCCCACTGCCCTGGGGAGCCTGGGCAGTGCCCACCACCCTCTGGGGGAAGGACCTAGTCCTGATGTCCCACCTGACCCTCCTCTGCACAGCTCCGTGCTCTTCTCATACACTCCACATGCTCCATCATGTGGTGGCTCACCCAGTGTTTTTTCCTTTGGGGTGACCTAAGGATGTTTCCATGGTGATTTGCGTTTGCTGTTTGCCCCAATGCTCAGCTTCGTAGGGCTGGCAATACTCGAGTGCTCTGAAATAAACCTCTTCAAAATTGAGATACTTGCACCTTGTAATTTCTTAATATCCTCACCGCTACCTCTCCACTCTGTACTGTCATTTCCAATCCTCTATGCTCTGTGCAATATTCCTCTAAAATTTTCCTTTTATGATTCAACCTACAAATGAGCACTACTTTGTTACACATCACTTAGTTACGTTCTCCCTGCACTCATTATGTCACCCCTCGTGGGTAGCGTTGCAAAATACCCAGGATATTTGAAACAAGACACTTGGGAACATAAAGCTTCAGTGGGGGGAAAGAAAAAAAAAGTAAAATGAAGTAAAAGAAAATGCTTTCATATCCAAGTATGATTAGCTTTTTATCAGAGTTTTCTTTTCCATTAAGGAAAATTAAAGTCCTGTGTTGGGAAATTTCTTGCAGAAAATGGACATATGAGAGACCTCAGTGCTTTAGATGCAGTTATGATGTGAGGCCTTTAAGACTGCAGTGAAAAGCTACTTTTAAGAAGCCTCTGTGGAGATCAACAGGGAGAAGAATGTAAACTTAGAGAAGCTGCAGCAGAAGATTGAAAAACAACAGGCACAGAGAGAGATCACGAGGACTTTATTTGACACCAGTAGAGTTGTGTGTTATTTGCATCACAAGGACTTTATTTTACACCAATACAGTTGTGTGTTATTGGCATCACAAGGACTTTATTTTACACCAATACAGTTGTGTGTTATTGGCATCACAAGGACTTTATTTTACACCAATATAGGAGTTGTGAGTTATTGGCATTAACCAGTCCCGGGGTGGTTTGCAGTGTGTGTGCAGTGTGTGAGCTATCTGGGTTATTTAAGGGGTGTTTGCACAACAATAAACGGCATTGCCTTGATCATATTGGTCAGTTCGTGGTGTCCATGAGTATCCCTTGCGTTAGCCCCGTGTTTATAATGATTGATCAGTTCGGTGAGAAACCCCCCAGACTGAGTTGTGCCACTCGAAGGGTTAGTGCTGGGGGTTTCCTGCCTCGGGGCAGCAGGAGCCACCTCATCCCTTCGGCTCACCACGGCCACGAGTCCTGCTCCTCTTGGAGCCTTCTTACTGAACAATGTACTGGTGGGGAGTTGTTCCTCAATCCCGCTGGAAAGGACACAGGACTGTTCTGGTATTCCCTTCCTTTTCTAAGTGAAGAAAGTTCCTACACCTATTCCACAAAACAAAGCGCCCAAAAGTGCATCACCTGGATCTGGACAGGCTGGATCGTGGACTGAGGTCAATGGGGTGAGGCTCAACAAGACCAAGTGCTGGGTCCTGCCCTTGGGTCACCACAAGCCCTGCAGCTCCAGGCTGGGGCAGAGGGGCTGGAAAGCTGGAAAAGACCCTGAGGGTGCTGGTTGACAGTGGCTGAACATGAGTCCAGGTGTGCCCAGGTGGGCAAGAAGGTCAATGGCACCTGGGCTGTGCCAGAAATGGTGTGGGCAGCAGGAGCAGGGCAGGGACTGTCCCCTGTGCTGGCACTGCTGAGATCACACCTCAGATCCTGGGCTCTGTTTTGGGTTCCTCACAACAAGGAAGACATTGAGGGGCTGGAGCATGTCCAGAGAAAGTAATGGAGCTGGGGATGGGTCTGGAGAGTCAGTCAGTCCTATTAGGAGGGGCTGAGGGAACTGGGGGGGCTCAGCCTGGAGAAAAAGAGGCTCAGGGGGGACCTTCTCTCCTCTGACAGGAGGTTGCAGTGAGGTAGATGTTGGTCTCCTCTCTCAGACCACCAGCAACAGGACGAGAGGAAATGTCCTCAAGCTGCACCAGGGAAGGTTCAGGTTGGATATTAAGTAAAATTTCTTCACTGAAAGATTGGTCAAGCATTGGAAGGGGCTTCCCAGGGAGGTGGGGGAGTCACCACCCCTTGAGGTGTTCAGGAAACGAGTGGACGTGGCACTTTGTCATACAGCTCAGTGGGCGTGGTGGGATTCAGGCAGAGGCTGAAGCAGATGGTCTTGGAGGCCTCTTCCACCCTTTGTGATTCTATGATGGGATTGAACAAGAAATCATTGCTGAGCCATAAATACTCACCTGCACCCGTGCTGATCCCAGTCTCCGTGTCAGCTGCCAGCTGGTCAGAAGTGAATCCACTGAAGTCTAGCTTGGATCCATTCAAATATTCTTTTTTCAGCCAAACTGTCTTAAAACTAGAACAGCTTACATTAGGCTTTTATCAGTTTCTATACTGAAACCAACCTTGGCACACTTTTCCACTCATTCCACAGGCCTTCTTTTCCATGTTTCTGGCCTGCTAAAAAGGTGTTTTATTAATGATTATAAGGGAAAGAGCAGCTGCAAGGAAATTGATATGGTACATAAGGTGCGGATTCTGTAAACAAATACTATTTTTCCCTAACAAGAAATTTTCTCATCAGTCTGTATTTTGTTCTTTCTTTGGACTGAACAAGGGTCACTCACTTCACTTGTATTGCTGGCTGTGATTTTTTGAGATTGCCATCATAATCTGTGCAGCATTGTTTTCTACAGGGATTTTTCACCTTTGTCAGACACAGTTTTCTTTCCTTAGCAGTTTCTCCCAAATAATACACTCACAGCTGTATTTTGGTGCAACTGCAGCCATGTGGTGTGAAGGCAGTAGTTGAAGAGCCAAATACTGAAGTCTGCACACTCCATTTTAACAGGAGCAAGAGTTTGAGTCTTCATTTTGTGGATTCAAATTATGATTTTTTTTATATATATATTTTTTTTGGNGATTTTAGGGTTTTTTCCCCAAAATATTTCAGCAGAACCCTTCAGCTGGCAGTTCCTGTTGACAGATTTGTTAGCAGACGGCAGAGCAGGAGAAAGCCAGGCTAATGATGGGCCTGGAAGGTGAGCACAAAACCCCTAAAAAGCTGGTCCAGCCGGTGACTGGAAAATTAATGTCAGTGATAATAAGATACGTATCATTGCCAAAAAGGCATTTTTTTCCAGCAACTCAATAGAGAGAATTAAAATGATCAGTATCGGCTCCTGGAGGCATTTTAAAGGAATCACAGTGTACTGACAGCCCACATTGATTGTTTTAGCATTCAAGACAAAGGTGCGGAAAGGAGAGATTCAGACAATGACACGGACACAGACAGGAAATCTGAGAAGGAAGGTAAATAGCACGGAGGCTGCAAAGGCGAGCACTGAAGATATACAGCATTTTCAAGTGATGATAAAAGGCAAAAAGCTTTTAGGAGAGTAGATGCAAGAGCTCAGTGTTTATTGTCCAAGATTTTACAAAATGAATAAACTTTTTCTCCTGCCTCAGATTTAAAATCCACAGGATGCAAGATGGATAGATGCTGGAGGGTGGATATACATTGATTTCTCAACTAGCTTTTTCTTTGAAAGCCTGTTAAATAAATGCATTTCGAAACGTGGATATTCTTTGTAAAACTTTCAGCAGATGCTGGTTTCATGCCACCATCTCTGTGAGGTGTAAATCACTGCAGCACTGCTTGCTGGCTGCTCAGATTCGGCACCTATGCAACAGGGTTGTTTGCAAACGCCCCACCAGCAAAGCCACTGACTCTTTATGGGCATGGGCACAGGATGATCCCATAGGAATATGCTGGCTAACTGCTGAGAGGAGGTCTGTGTTCTCAGAACAGAAAATAATATGTATTTCTAGATAATCTCTGGGCTCTTGCAGCGTGAAATAGAGGTTTGTGCCAAGGCTGATCTCCTTCTCCAGCGCCAGTTAATAGGACCTCACCTTCCACCTGCAGCACATTAGGTCTAAATGTTCTATTTCTAAGGCCAAATTAATTCAACTTAAAATTTTCCACTTGTGTTTAAAATTCGGTTTTGCATACATAAGGTTTTGTGAGCAATAGTATAAAATCTAGCTCAACCAAAAAGTAAATAATATATATATTCCTTAGTGTTTTCACCATGAGTGGTGGAGAAAGTAATTTTAAAAACTTTTTGGGATTTTTTTTTTATTTGAAAGGTGCACTGTTTTCATTTATCACTTTAAATGTGCTGATAATAAGCACATTTTAAAAACTTATGGCACAGTGCATCAGGTTACCTAATATTAATTTACTTTTAATAATTTATTTAATATAGTATTGATTGTGTTAGCATTTGGATTAATGACCTTTTAAATGCTCAAAGACTAAAGGAGTTGCCTTGTATGATGAGAAGACAGTCATGAGGCTGAAATAGTTGGCCAATCAGCTTTTTTTAAAATAAATTAAAGATTGTGTAAACCAAAGCAATGTTGAGAATTAGGGCTTTCTAATGAGATCATCAGTTCTAAATCAATACCAACAGGGCACACGCTTTTGTTTGATGTTCACCATGTACTTGAGAGAATTTCAGTAATCAATCACTGGCTTTCTGACTTGCAGATGCAGAGCAGTCCACCTCAGTGCAAGGTCTGAGCCTGCAAAGTTGGACTGGGCACAAGTGTGAGGAATGTAAACGGGATTGTTTCCAAATGGAATAGCTGAACTTTGCTAATCATATGTTAAATTCAATGAAAGTCTTACAGTACTTTGAGTTGGAAGCTGATCCCTTGTGAAAACATGGGGGTGTTTCATTTGCCTAATCCAAACCTCCTCACGAGAAGAATCTCAGCGTCCATTTTCTTGGCTGAGCTCAATATAATTCACTGGGATTCCCAGGCAGGGAATTCAGGAGCAACCCAACCTTTCCCCCCCAAAGTATAGACTCTGACTTCAGGTCTGCCATCTCCAATTGCTTTCACCATATCTGAATATCCATTTCTTCTCATGGTTGTTTATCTGTCTTTGGTTTCTTGGGTTTTTCCTCTCTCTTTTTGTCTCTAGCCCTATGAAGACGTTAACGAACTGACTTACAAATGCCTGCGAGCAATTAAGAATATATAATCAGCAATGGGATAATCACTGCCCCTTATTATTTCACTCATTATTTTCCAGCGTGTTGAATAACTGTTTGCACCCTTAGAAAGACTTTTTTTTCTCGCAAAACCCCATTGAAGTCCACGGTGAATGCCTACAATAACTTCATCGGTGAGGTTGTCCAATTGTGACCACTGGATTCTCTGGTTGTCATCATCATCATCACCATGACTCTCTGGTTGTACGAGGCTGATAAAGGAGGAGCAGTGAGGAATGAGCCTGCCAGGGCTCTGTGCCTCACGTAAATCCACTTAGCACAATCTGTGGGGTTTTCCCCCAGTTTTCTTGAAATAAGACTCATTATTGTCCTGCTCTCTGTTGGATATTCTGAATAGCTTTTTTTTTTAGTGGAGTTATCCACAGACAAAATGAAACTGTAATTCGTCCAAAGCACAAGAATTTGTAGAAAGTTATTTTCTCTTCTCTCGAGCACTGTGAGTGGAAGGGCATTTCGTGCTGGGCCTCCAGCTGGCAGCACATTGCAGAGGACAAGGGAGTTTTAACCCACCTTTGCACTGTCTGGTCCGTGTGTGAAATCCTCTATAGCTTAAGCAACTATAGAGATTTTTACCAAATGTAGAAAGGGCACAGATAAATGCTGTCTTCAGCTGATTAACTATTCCATGATGAAGTTTCTGCTGTGTTTGTGAAATTGTGGGAAAGAGTCTTTTGCTAAAACACCATTAATTTTTAAGTATGGTTTCCAATATGAAATATTTTTATTTTGGCTATTCATTTTTAATGACTGCACAATGCAACTCAGCAAAACTACACAAAGCAAACCAATAAAACCCATGAAGATATTAACATCAAATATTTGCATAAAAGCCGTGAAATACTGAAACAAAGACTTTGGAGGTAACTGGCAGTTCAGGCAACAAAGACAAAATGTACAGAAGCTGCCATTAAAACATTGATTTGTCAGAACAAACTTACAGTGCTACATTTACTGTATATCCCCTCCTGGCAGAAAAGTTATTCTTACTTTTAGTTTAGGGGTATAATAATGGAGGTTATTACTAATTTATTGTGTCTTGGAGCCACATTTATCAGTGTTGCTGCTGTGAATTCAGTGGCCAATCAAGCCTGTTACCTTTTGCCAGTAGCATTGTATTATCTCAGCCAGGAAATTGCCTTCAAAACACAGATCTGTGCTTTTTCTCTACCCATGAAATGTACAAATGATCAAGTTCCCTTTATAATGTCTAGGTATACACCACAAAAACTTAAAATAAGGTGCTTTGTTTACATACCTATACTGTATATATGTCAAGGAGAATGCATGATCTTACAGAATATCCTGTCTGATCCTCAATATATGTGGTCAGGAATCAGCCACGCTTGCATCTCTGGGAGCTGGGTGGTTTGAAGAGTAGAAATGTTACATGGATAGATTCCAAAACCTGGTGAAAGAGCAGAACATCTGTAGCCAAAGTATGAAAAGAAGTTAATCAATATAACTGTATTTTAGGATAATATAATGTATTTTAGGATACTTTTTTTTTTTTTCCCTGCGGTGAAGGGGGGATTAAATACTGTAAATTTAAAATATTTTGGGTTGTTTTTTAAAGATCTCTGAGATTTTGACAATTTCCTTTTCACCTTCAGCAGGACTATCAGGCCAGAAAGGAGAGGAGAACATAATACAGGATTAGAACACATTAGGAAGGACAGACAATTGTTAACGTAACTAGTCAGGGAAGTCATGCACTTATTTATGTAAGTGCATTATATACATGTATTTATATTAGTAAAGTAACATTTGAAGATGTATTTATGGAAAATACATCTGACCATGTAAATGTGCAAATTGTTACTTTCCTTTACTAAAGGACTGGGGTTGGCAGTTGTTCTGGGTGCCCTGAAGCCCCTTAAAACCTAAATGAAGCCAATGATACAGTGTAAAGTCAACTCCTGAGCTGCAAAATGAGGGACATACTCATAAATTAGTTTTGTATGTCTCAGACCTCTGAGTGAACTCTACAAGCGTCATATTATTTAATGATAATACTGGAAATCAGCTTGATATTTCCCATGAACCCTGCCATGAGAATATATTCATTCCAGGGGCGCAATTGTTTAAGTTCATATTCCTTTGATCTTTGCATTTAACTGGTGTAGGAAGTTTAACATATGAATTCTGTTCTCCAGGTATTTTATAAAAAGAGCAGGATTTGGAGGCAGAAGATGTATGCACACTACAGACACAGTAATGAACACGTGTAGTGTGTCTGTGTGTGTGGATGTTGAGCATAAATAGGTGTGGAAATACAAAGTGGGTGTTTATTGTCATCAGCTGTTTCAGAGTCCATAGATAACAGTCAGACTTCAGTCCTAATTTTGATCTGGTTTTGATAAGTGCCCAGCCCCATCACCTTCGGGGGGACCCGAGGTAGGCGGATCCTGGTGAAATACAGATTCCCAATGGCTCAGATGGGACTCTGCACCCTAATTAACATTTTATTTTATGGCAGCCCTTTCTTCTGTCCTGTCCCTGTGTGTTCCCAAAGAGGAGTGAACAGATGCAGTCACACATCTCCTGGCTGGCAGAAGACGGATGTCACTCTTCAGGATAAATGGGGTTCGTCACCACCAACATCTGCCTGCACAGCTGCCTTCCATGGACTGATGTGACGGTGTCATCTGCAGACGCTTCGGAACCAGCCCCTGCAAGTCTTTGCTCCCCGCTATGTTGTCCAGGGAACAGCTGGTCCCTACCTTTTCTTCGATCTTCATATTCTTTAGAGAAGTCTGAAATGTGTAAAATGGTTCAGCTTACAGTTGCTGAAACATTTTTGCAGAGGGTATAGTGCAGGAACAGTCAGTCTGTGAGGGAACAGCACCAGAAGTTAAAATTTGTCCTATTAAAACAACTGAATTTTCTGGGTTATAAAATCCAGTTACTTGAACATCTTCAACATCTCAAATTTTGATGATTTTCTCTTCCTTAATTATAGTACATCAGAGTCACTACATTCACTTTCAAGTGACCTGAGAAGTTGCTAAACACTTTCTCATGATAACTAATTGGAGAGTTTTGTCACTGTAGATGCACAGTCAGGAAAATAACACTCAAGGACATCATTTCTCTTCAGCTGCTTCAGGTACATTTACTGATGCCTTTGCATGACTATTTAAAAATATCATGCTCATTAATAATATGTCTGTGTCACTGCATGGCTTTCTTTGTTTTTCCTAACATTTAAAAAAGGGATAGGCATCAGAGGAAACCCTTCTCTCAGCCCTGTGCCCCAGGGCACATGTTTTATTCTGCTGTACATTTAACTTCTCCTGGCAGTTTCCAGCACACTCAGACACCTGATCTGTGCTGCATCCTGTCAAAGCTCTCTTGTATTTCACATGTTATGTGCATGTACCTATTTGTGCCAGCACATCTCTCTCCTCTCAGACATCCACCCCCCCACCACGCCGCTAATTCCCACCTTAACCTTTCCAAGGAACCGAGGGGACTCGGTCACTGGAAACTTTGCAGGATGCATGTGTAATCATCATCATGGCCGGGCTTCGTGAACGAAGATTTGGGCAGGGCTCTCCCCACGCTTGCTGCAAGTGCTGGTGGCTGAAGAGGCCGATGCGAGATGGGCAAGTCCGGTTGCAAAAGGCACAGCAGAAAGTCTCCATGGGTGGTGTTGGTGAGGCACGGTTCTTTCTGCGTTGTCTTTTCTCCTCCAGACTGATTCTGTGTGTGTTCTCAAAGGAATCAGCAGCGTTATGGATGGTGTGTCTCCATGGCTCCTGACTGGAGGCCAGAGTGGACCATTGATGGTAGTCAATATGGCCAAGGCTGAGGTATTGTTTCAGAGCGTCCTTGTATCTCCTCTTCGGGGCTCCTCTCTTGCGGCAGCCGGTGGCAAGTTCACCACAGAGCACGATCTTAGGGAGGCGGTGATCCTCCATCCTGGAGACGTGCCCTGCCCATTCCACCTGAAGTTTGGAAACATGGAGGCCAAGCACTTCATGCTAAATTTCATGAGCTCATTGTGCATTGCTGGCAACAGGGTGAACTTCCACCAGATCTCCGTGATGCAGTCATCATGACCCTGTACAAGGAGAAAGCACGTGTAATAAATGGGGAGAAAATAACACAGAAAGGCGACTGAGATCATCTGGCTTCTCCACAGGACAAGGGTGTTATTGCAAATTAAGTGGTCCTGTCATGTTTCCCATGGGTGCCTTGATGAGCAGCTCCCCACGGGGTCAAGAGGAGCATCTGGTTCCCATGGCCATCAAACCTTTGTTACCTGATGAACCTGCTGACGGCGGTGCCAAAGCTCACAGTCCGACAGTGCCCTTGCGGTGTTGGGACACGAACATTGGGAAGTGCAGAGACACCATCAACTTATTCCCTGGAGGCTGCAAAGTGACTTTCAGAACAGTCGAGTTTGAACTAACAGTCATGCCAAAGAAAGACAGTAATGATGTTTCACATGAGATCAGGGCCCATACCTGCCTGTGGCTGATCATTAAATTGCCTTTTTCACCTGTTTTTTGGAATGAAATTAATTAATGCTCTTTTACTACATGGCTTCAGTCTGATATTAAGAAGCTCAACATTCCCATTGATGACTAAAATTAAATAATCAGTCTCTCCTAAAAACTGATATGATTAATTAATAAACTTGGAAGAAAATAATTCATTTTCAGTTTTAGAAACCATTTTACTGGTAGTTATTAAGAAGGAAAAGGACATGCAATAAAATGGTTTTAAATTCCACTTCCTCATTTATCTATTTCCCACCTCGTTTGTTCTCTTTGTAGTAAATTCCTCAAAGATCATTTAATTTAATTAAAATTGAGAGAAGTAGCTAATTCAAATAGGAAGGCTGCGAAATTCCAGAGTGAAACTGGTGTCAGTCACCACCTTTCCTTTTCAGAAAAAGTAGGAGTGGCTCCTACCTGGAGGATGTAAATCTGCATTTATATTTCGGTATAACCAAGGTTTATGCGTTACACTTTAATCAAGTGCACATGTATGTGCACACACGTGTGCAGATTATATGGATCAGTTGTTCTGTATGGGGTCCTTATATTGAAACTGGACCCGTGGTGTTTGACCTGTGCTGTTCTCCTTGTTGGAAAACCCAGCAGAAGAAATCGGCTTCTCTCTTTTAGAGAAAAAAAAAATGCCTGATTTCCTCCCACACGAGAAATGGTGCCCTTGACTTTCAAATCGCTGCAATAGGCAGGGCTGCAGTCTGGCTTGTACCACTTCTGTCACTCAGTAACATTTAAGCCTGTCGCTTGAGTTCCATGTGCAAATGCTAAAGATGATGGATTTGTTTTCAAAACATTTCGAAAAATAAGGGAAAAGGTGGAGTGTGCTCTACATGGAAGCTTCCCTGTGAATTTTAACACCCTGCGATGTAAATGTAAGGAGGTTTTTTTGCCAAGAGTCTAAATAGAAGCTGGTGTGCTCAATATAGGCTGTTTTCACTAAATAGAGAGAAAAAAAAAAGGAAGGATGAAGACAGATAGAAAAATGGGAATTGTATGTGTATTTAATACATTTTATTATTCAACTTGTGGCTTAGTAATCACTACAGGACCTTTCTCCAGTTGGTCTGTTCCTACAGAACAACAGTAGATAAATAACCCACACTGGTTTTATCAGGCATATTTCTTGCAACATCTCCAACATTGGAAATAATTAAGTTTTTCTGATCTAGGCTGTTACCTAAATCATGTGACCACTTCAGTAGCAGCTTTAAGGATAGAAATAAGTGGATAAATGCAGAAAGATATTAGCAGATGTGAAGGTTTGCAACACATTTGAATTTCTTCTTGTAATGTGTTTGCAACTTCTGGAACTGCTCTAATGTTCAGAGTATATGCAATTACTTCTGACACTGAAGGGAGAAACTGCCCTTCATGAATTTTAATCCAATAGCCCTTTGGATTCTCCTCAGCAGCTTTTTGCTGTCTTTTGTTGTTAAGGCAATGCAGACATATTTGAGAAGGAGTGTTCACAATGCATTTTAAAAGAGTGCACTGCTTGAAAAGTTTACGGGAAAAGTTAATTTACATTTGGAAAGCTAAACAAAGAACAGTTTAAAAAAAATAAAGCCCTGTTGCAAACAGTACATGACATGAAAATGCCTCACTTTTGGAGGAAGACTTATTGATCCACCATTGATTAATTTAAGCAATAATGCCAGTAAAAATTAACAATAAGGCAGCTTTCCAATGCTTTATGCCTGTGGTTGAATTCCTGGCTAGTGGAAAAGGGTTTAGTGTCGTGGGTGAGATTCTGTGGGTTATGTGACAACTCATACAGTCAAGCAAACAAGTTGTCACACATTTCACCATTGGTTTCACCAGCTGAAAGCAGCAGCGCTGTCTGAGAATTGAGTTTTTACCTCACTGTTCAGATCAAAAAAGTTTCCTTAAAAATCCTCTAATCACCTGTGAAGGTAAATATATTCTGTGAGGAAAGGACTGTGATCAGTGCGTTGTGCAAAAAAAAAAAAAAAAGGGTTCAGATAACCACAACAACAAAAAATACATTTATTTCAGAAAACAGGGAAGAAAACTTCCAGATATGTCCTTTGAAGTGTTCAGCAGTACAGAGGACATCTTATATTTATTGTTTTATATATATATATAGTTGCATAATGATGAAGCTCACCATGTAAAATGAAACTCCCTGGCATATGTGTTAATGTAAAGGTGGCTGTGGGTAATTCAGTGACCCTACCAACCCATCAGGAAATATTTCCCGGGGAGTTAGCACTGTATGTTTAATTCCCTGCAAAATGCATCCTAATGCTGTTTCCTGGCTCTGCAGGCAGGTCGTGGCCACACTTACACCTTCTCCTTGTCTCCTTGCTGGAAATTCCAAAGGCTGTCTCCCAGCCCTTGCTCACTGAAATCCCTCCATATGCCCTTGGTTTGCACTGGTAGGCAATGCCATGAGGTTGGCTGCAACCTGAGCATGACAGGCTCATGTTTAGCCCAGGACACGAGTACCTGGTGCGTTTTGGAAGTCTCTGATACACCTTTGTGGCCTTTCTCTGTCTTTCATCAGCGATTTCTGCAGTGAGAACACAGATCTTTTGGGCTGGCACATTGTGTGAGTGTGTGTTTAAAACCCTGTAAAACACCTGGCTGCCACCAGCTTGACAATCTTGACATGAACCTCAGGGGTTTCATGCAAATCTTTGGAATCCTCAGCTGTAAAACTCAAATTAAAAAGTAAGATCATGTTCAGTAAACCTACTTTGGGCAGTCTCCTAAAACCATAGAATTCATCAAGAAAATTCCTATTCTTTTTTTTTTTTTTCCCCCTAGAATTTTCCCCCCTGCTTTTTTAGTAGCAATCAGATGAGAATGGATTAGTGTAATTTCAAATTCTAAATAGACTGTTGTGGCCACCTAATGTCTGGTGCATTGGTTGATGATCCAGCCCAAATGTCATCACGCATTTGGGCCCCAATCTGATTCTTTATGTAACAAAGATGATGTTTAAATGCCATAAAGTTTATTAAACCAGACTATAAAAAGTTTAGCAGGCATAATCTTTTTTTTTTTTTTCTTTAATTTTTAACTGGCCTGTTTTTTGTGCACAAATTCAGGAGCAAATGGTTAACTCCCACTGGTTTCAAAGCCATGGGAATTAAGCAGGTGCTTAAAGTTAATGAGGTTCTTAATTGCTTTGTAGAAACAAGATGGACTGTTGCATTGCAGGTAAGATGAGAAATTGTTCCTGATTTCCTTTCTGAGTGGGGAGATTTTTAAGGATGAAGCTCTCAGTAGCAGGCCATCTTTTTACCATTTATGCATAATTTGATGGTTGAAAATTGCAGTGTTTTCTTGCAGTCTGGGTGGATTCAGTCACAGCATCATTAAAATCATTCAGGCTTGATCAAAAGATCTTATAAATTTTCTAAATAAACCACAGAGGGCTCAGTAATGCCCAAGCATTTTGTGCTACCAGTGTTTTAGCAAAATGCCAAATAATAGAGACCAAAAAAGTCTACAGCAATGAGGTGAAGGGATCGTAAGAAGGGACTTTCACCTTGACAGATGGGATGTCTGTCCCAGGGGAGCAGACCAGGGAGATGGAAAACCACTGATGTCTTGAAACATGAGCACCTTTTTGTTGAAGGGAGGTTTTTTAATCACAGAAGATAACTTTGCATATGGAAATTTTACCCCAGGTTTTGGCTCTCAGCGACATTGATGAAAATCCAGTCTATTTCTTGGTACCTTGTGGCTTAATGGGTCATACTCTGGCTGACCATGGTCATTCCAGGTGAGAGAGGGTTCAAAGAAGCTTACCTGCATTTTTTTAAAGCCAATATTATCAGGCACAAAGCAGGGGGAGTGTTTATTTCAGTCAGACAACAACGTGGCTGGAGCTGTGGTTGGTCCCTGTGAAGCAGATTGACACTGAGAGACAGGACAAAAATTCACCTTGAACGATCAATATTGCATTTATGCACTAAGTCTTGCCCTGGTGGAAATAATTTACTGCACTGTGCTGGTCTTGGCTGGGATAGAGTTAATTTTCTTCATGGTCGCTCTCATAGTGCTGGGGTTTGGGTTGAGCACCAGAATGTTGATGGCACGGGGATGTTTCAGTGATTGCTGGGCAGGGTTTATGCAAAGCCAAGGACTTTTCTGCTCCTCGTCCCACCAGTGATGAGGCCAAGAGGTTGGAAGGAGGCACAGCCAGGACAAACGACTCCTGCTGAGCCAGGATCACAGACCATGAGACATCATGCTCAGTGTACAAAGTTGGGGGGGAAAGGAGGAGATGTTTGGGTTGAAAGTCTTTGTCTTCCCAAGTCCCGGTTCCTTGGGATGGGGGCCCTGCCCTCCTGGGGATGGCAGAATGCCTGTCCAGCCGTGGGAAGCAGGGAATTAATTCCTGGTTTTGTTTTGCTGGCGTGCACAGCTTTTGCTTTACTTTTAAACTGCCTTTACCTCAACCCCTGAGTTTTGCCACTCTGGCTCTCCTGCCTCTCTCCCCATCCTGGCCCGTGGGGTTCTCTTGCCAGCTGAGGTCAAACCAGGACAGTCAGAGCACATACGCTCTTTAATTAACACGGCCAACATCTGCTACATTTTGCCCGTCTTTGAAGCACAGAGTAGTATCTCACCCTGGCATTCCAATGTTTCTCGCGGCAACAAAGACCCCACTTCAAGGGGAAAGGCAATTTTTACATTTGTACCTCAGAGTGACTTTAAATCGTTTATGGTGGTTTTGTTTAGAATACTTCCAGAGGTGTGTCTATTTATCTTCTGCATTAAAATTCAAGAAAAAGGTTTAGCTTTTGGCTTGCCTTCGGGCTAAGCTGCGCAGCAGACATGCTTCTCTGAGATAATTTGTTTTCTAATTGCCATTCGTTTGCTGAAATACAATTAAAGTTATTGCTCTAATATTAACATCAACATCTTGATTGCCTTATCAGAATATGAATATGTATCTTTCTTACTCTGCTTGGAGACATCTTTCACTAACTTTCTCTGAACATGTAGCTCTTAATTAAAGAGAATTTTTAATTCATCTGTAACTGTTCTTTCCCACCAGCTCTTGCCAGTTTGTTGGAGGGTCACGCCTTAAATCAGAGCCCAGACTTTCCTCACATACAGTCGTTGCACCAGGGCACGTGTTAACCTGGAATATCTGAGCCTTTGGCTCAGCTCACACAAATAATTTGTGCAATTGCAGTTTGCAAGCAGGCAAATGTAAGCCAGAGAGAGAGAGATTTCATTGAGAACTGGAGCTGGGAAAGTGGTGACCAGCCAGTCTGTCTGAAGGGAAAAGGGGCACTCAGGATGCAGTATAAGAAAGGTGTTGCTCAGCTCACTCAAAAACAATGAGAGAGAGTTCCTTTTTGCTCCCCTGATTCTGTTTGTGGGTTAGAGAACCCTTTATGTGCTGTAGTCAAAACAGAATTACCGAAAGAGAACGAGCGCAGCTTTATTTTTAAAATGGTCTCTATAAAATTCTTTACTTTGCTTTTCTTTTTCACACTTCTTTACAAAGATGTTTAATGAGCAGGATTCTTTCAATCAGTAAAAGCAGGAGAATGTTCGAAAATAGTTACATAAATGAACAGGCCACTTGGGATGGCAAAAAACCAGAGATATAGTGAAGAAGCAGTCCCATTTGGTGATGAAATTGTTCTTTTCCACTCTAAGAGATCCTTTTAAAATCTTTTTTTCTCATTTAGTAATTTTCCTTTTATGATAGCATATCTATTTCCCATACCTCATTAGCTTCTGAGCACACATGAATATCCCACTGAGTTACACAGAAAATTATTTTTTTGAATATGATAGAAATGCAAAATTGAATCCTAGTTTTAAAAATATAATAATGAAATTGACATTTATGCTCTAGTGAGTTGCTCTCTAAAATGAAATAAGTGTATAATAATCAGCAAAAATTAATTTGTAATTTGTATCATGTAGGAGGCAATTGTTCCATGTTCTAGAACTTGGTGTTTTGAAACTGAAATGTGATCTTTAGTGACCTTTCAGCAGACCTTGGCTAGCAGGGATCAAGTGTGTGTTTGCTTTCCTTGAGGAGAACATTTTTTTACATATTATCATAGGTTTTTGAAAAATACCAAGGTCTTTGCTTTCCAGTCCTTTTGTCAGCATGAGCAAAATTCAGGGGTGTTCTACATTGCCTCTGTCACGTTCTGAGGGAGGGCCATTTGGCTTTTTAGCCCTGATATATTCAAATTTTCTTCTGTCTTTGAGCGCATGGCTGTGAACTATCCCGTAGCTGTTACCTGGACAGTTGTCTGTCAGAACTGCTGATAATCACACGGTTGTGGCTGCACAACACATAAAAAAAGTAAATGTGAGAGGCTGTCATGGACTGGGGGGATCCATCAAGGTCTGAAGAAAAGTAAAAATAAAGCAGAAAAACCAGGTTGCTGGAGCTCATTACACTAAATGTGTCTGGAAAGGTGTGTGAACAGCCAACCAGGACCAGCTATTTGGTTTTCCCCAGATGTGAATTTCCTTGTTGGTTTCAGAGCTACTTATAGATTAAAATTCAGTTTCCTTCTGTACATTCATGAGCCATTAGCTCAGATCAGACCAGATTCACTCTGCAGATTAGAGCGACCAAAATTTATTAATCTGCCTGTTAAATAGACTACCATATTTGCATATGGGGTTTTATTCCATGAAGAGGGAATCATCAGAATTGGTACAGGTTCGATTGCTGTACCAGTGGTTTTGCATTTTGGTGAGGAGTGGCTTCAAGTGACGAAGAATCAACCTACAGGCAAAACATGGTGTTTAAAAGATGTGCTGCCACATTAATAGTGTGGGCTGGATTTGGATTTCTAAGCTCAGAAGGCTGAGATTTAAGATTAATAACATGAGCCTGTCATAGCTTCAGCTGTGCTCTTAGGAAAACAAGCCCATTTAGCAGTAGGTGTTTACTTTAGAAAAAACCATGCTGACAGTCCTTGGAGAGATTTTTCAAGTAAAAAAAAAATACCAAAAGTGCCAGAAATACTCTGCTGTGATGAAACTTTTAGGATCACTACGTCTCCTTATTAGTGCAGAATCATGGATGTTTTTCATATGATTCCCGCTATGATAAATTGTATAATATTTGTTTAGAAGTTTATGAAGAAGGAACTACAAACCTTGTGGATCCCACAACTCTTTCATGTCTCAAGAAACTAATGTTTCCTGTTGCTGTGCTGTCTCATGTTTGGAATTGCCTACAGTGCCTTTTTAGTGCATAGATGCTGCATAAAAATCAACTTGCCTCATTGATTTCAATGAGCAGTTCCAAGGTCAAATGTTATTCAGCTGTAAAATTATCTATTAAATTTTTTTACCAAGGGAAACCATCTGAGTATTGAAGGACAAGATAATAGTCCATTTACTGAATACAAAGGAATGCATTTTGTTTGTTCAGCACATCGTAACAGTAGGGATGTGCTTTGCTTCTCAACTCCTATTTGTAGCATTACAAACCTTAGAATGATCACCAGTGGTGAGCAGAGTCCTTAGACACACAGGACTGCAGAAATGTACTCCTTGATATATCACAAGTGGATGCGGAGTAATTAGACCTGGGAAATGGGAGGAAAGCTTAAGATTTCTTGAAAATTGCCTAAAACAAAAAATAAAATCAACCAACCAAAGAAGAGCCACTAAAACTAATGTGTGAGCAGAAGATAATGTTGTAAGTTGGTTTTTAGAACGTTCTCTATGCATATGGGGGAGAGAGTGAACTAAACTCCTTTGATTCTACCTGGAGATAACTGACATTTTCCAACAGATCCTCTTCTTCAGGGGGACGTCTGAGCTGTTGCACTTTTATTTTTGAAAGCATTTTTCAAAATAGCTTTTTCACTTTGCTTCGGAGGAGAAAGAATGTAAATTTATTTAATTTATTTAATTTTTCTTTTTACGAAATGCTTTAGCGAAAAGCCCGTTTTGTTTGATATTTTTTAGCTTTGGGTTTGTATTAGAATATTTTCACTGGGGGACATTCTGTCAGGCTTATGAGTCAAGCTGTGATCCCCTGTGCCTGTGAGCTGAAACCTTGGGCAGAGCCTGCTCCCCCTTGAAGCCAAGCACTGATAGTCTGTGTGCGTGCAACGTTCAAATGCAAGGGAAGAGGAAGTCGAGTCCTTCTCCTACTTCATAGCTGGGAGCCGTAAGAAGACTGTGGAGTTCAGAGAGTAAGACTGAGAGAGCAGAACCCTACTAGGCAGATCAGCAGGGGGGAGAGAAAGCTCCTCGGAGTCTGAAAAGTATTTGCCTATGTTGTACTCTCCGCCTTTTTCCCAAGACTTGCTTTCAACAGGAAAAACTCCTCTCTGGTTTTCTGCTCTCTTGCCTTCGCTCATTAAGGGACACTTGGCTTCCCTCAACCTCGTTAAATCCGGGCCCTCATGAGAAGATTATGGTAATTTAGATCCCAACCTCTAGAAATCCTGTTAAATTGGAGGCGCCCTGGCTGTGCAGCCGGCGTAGCAGAGCCCAGCAGAGCCGAGGCTGAGCACAAACCCCCGCTGCCTGCCCCGTGCCCAAAGCCTTCTCCACGCTGGGGAGTGGAAGCGAACCCCTCAGATCCACTTGCTCGCGGTGGCAATGCCCAGGGAAAACTTCCCAGCTTACCTTGAACAGAAACCTCCCGTGTCCTCAACCGTGTCCTCCACTTCTGCCTCCCGGTTGTTTGGCCACATTTGCCACAGCAGTTCAATAGAGGTTGCCAATGCTCAGAGGGCGCCGAGTCATGCCCAGCACTGGGATAACCCACTGCCATGCCCATTGTCCTCTGAGCCATCGCGCGCTCACCTGGTGATGGCAAAGACGCTTCCAAACAAACTGTACCGCCCTCCCTCCCTCCCAGTATTTCCCCCAGGACCGTGCAGATAACACAGATGTGTCAGGATAACCGGCGCTCTTTTATAATGCAGTAAAATAAATTGTGTTTTTACGGCGTGGCCTCAATGGACAGTAACGCAAAATTCTTTAGAGAGGCATCAACAGTAAACTGGAGTTAAAAGGGAAATTTTGCAGAGGAGTTGCCGAGGCTGTTCAGTTTTCAGGCGATGATGACTTCAGGTGTGTGACTGAACTACCTATATGAATCAGGGCAAGTGGAAGTGTACCTGAAAATTATGAAGCATCTCAGCTAAACTGAGTGCTTTTCAGGCCTTTATTTCCGTGATTAAGATTTTATCTATTAGCACACAATTTGTCAGCCCAGACAGACCTAATAGAGGAACAGTTACCGCTCTGTATGTTCAGTAAGATGTGGAGAATGGATTGCATCATTTATCTAGCTCTTTTTGACAACAGTTTAACATTTATTACAGTGGTCTGCACCGCAATATTTCTGCCTTGACATTAAAGTTATGACTTCCGTAATTTCATCATAATTGTTCTTAACTCTCTCTCTGAGAAGTAATCAGCAGGACCCAATCAGAGCTGAAGAAAGAATTTTTATCTGACCGCTGGCAATAATAATAACTATTTCTTTTTCCTCTAACTTTATCATGTTTATATCTTTGGAGCAGCACGACAACATCACCTCACTGTGGCAAGAACAGCAGTGTGGGGGACAGGCAGACAGTGAACAGCCTGTGCACTGCTGTGCTCAGCACTCCCCTGTTAAGGAGCTTTAATCAGGTGTGTGTTTTTATCAGTGCACTGAATGGCATCGGAACACTGCCTGAAAACTGGGACTCTGAAACAACATGGTCTGTGCTCCTTGTTGCTGTTGCAGAGCATCGTTGCTCTGTCTCTATAAATCTGAGGCTTTTATGCACAGAAAAACTTGGGAAATTAAAAAGCGAAGTTATTTACAGAATTTTGGCGTAATGAAGAGCTTCATTAGGTTTTTAATAGAGCTGTGCTACCTCCCGTGTTACATGCAATGTGTCACCTCAGGCAGAGGAAGACTTTCTCAGCCTGGGTACAGGAAAGCTGATCAGTAGTTTTGCTCAGACTTCTAACCCAAAATAATATAAAATTATAATTTACAAAGGGAATATTTCATAAGCTTCAGTGGAAACTTGGAAAAGTTGTTCATGTTTAGTGGCATAATTTTCTTACCTGCTTCTAACAGTGCCTCTTTGGAGACACCAGAGCTCTGGAGTTCCCTCTTTATCTATGAGGTGTTTATGCTCATTATCAATGCCATTTAGTGCATCCCATTCTCCCAGCCAAGGGAGGAGGTCCATACCACCACAAGGACAGGTAAGAATTCCCAGGTAGATAAAACCCAGTTTGAAACAGGCTTCTGGAAAGAAGAATGTGATTCACATAGTTGCTCACTCTTGTTTCTTCAGAGGCCTTCTGTTTTTTGGTGGGTTATATTTTTCCTTTTTTGAAATTTTTGCAAGTAGTTTAGGCCTTCAGTTGAAGAGCAGTCCTTCATAAGCTTCAGTTAATAACTTTACTATTATTATTTGAAGAAAGGAATGTTTTTACACTTAAATCAATATTCCAGTAAGATCAGAACATAGTGAGGACTCCAATGGCTGCGAAGATTTGGAAGTGGTTTTAATGAACACTCAGCAGGCAAAAAAAAATGTTCTTTTATGTTCACTCCAAACAAAAATATACAAGCTGAGGAGAAAAAAAGACAGGCTGTCGCCAACCTTCTTAAATGAGAAGTGGCTGTAGAATTATTTATTTCATCTAAACTAAATATGGCAAATTATTGGCTTTTCATATGAAACACAAGGGAAGTTTTCAGAGGGCTTATGAAACAAGGATGTAGCTTGGTAGAGAATTACACAGAGCTGTCTAACAATTAAATCACAGAATTGTAGAATATCCTGGATTGGAAGGGAGCTACAAAGATTATTGAATTCCAGCTCCTGTCCCTGCATAGGACACCCCAACAGTCCCACTATGTGTTCTATCATGTTTTTTTAAAAACCCAACTATTATTTTCCTCACACAGACAAATGTCAAGCCATACCCATAACTTTAGGGGCTGAATGGCTCTTCTATTTATATGTTACTAAATGTATTTCTTAATACTCTATAATTTATATAATATAACTTAATACTCTATGGATCATATAGCATAGCATTCAGAGATATGTACCCAAGTTTGGAACATCAGAAAGTGTCTTTACACTGAAAAGATTCCTCCTGCTGCCACAGTGAATCAGATCTCCTGGTTCCAGGAGTCACACTTGAAAACATCCACCATATTCCCAGGAATCCTTTGTTTAGCTCTCCCAAGAGTCCAAAAAGAGTGAAAGACCACCCCTGTGACATTTCTGAAATCCATTTCTGGAATTTCAGGGGTTTTCCTTCCATTCCACTTCCCAAATCCCTCCTCAGAGGCGGAGTGTGTCAGGAATAGTTGTGATGTGTCTCCTTCCATTGAACTTCCTGTGAAGTCCCGGCGGGTTTAAATGATTTAGTGCTTTCATGCCCGGAAGGAAATGAGATGGAGAAGGTGGTGGAGCCGAGCCTGGGTGGTGGGCACGTGGCCATGGGAGGCAGAGGAACACAAAGGGCTGTGCAGCACCTCACACAGGAGTTCAAGCCCCCTGATTTGAAAGGCCATTTCAAGTCCCTGCTCTGCCATCTGTTGTGTCCCCCTGTGCTTCAGCCCTCTGTGAAAGGGCTATAATAGCATTCTGCTACCCAAAGGGCTTACTGTGAGAAGAGGTTCATTAAAAAGGGCCAACAGCTCCCAGACTGTTCCAATGGATGCACAAAGTCCAGCAACATAAAAGTGGGGTCACCTCCGGGCTCGGCAAAGCAAACCCACGAGTGTTTCAGGTGAAGGTTTGTGGTTGGTTTTTGCAACAAAAATGAGAAACTTCTGAACAAAAATAAACACATGAACATGGAAAAGAATTTCTCAAACTATAGTAAAAAAACCAAAGAACAGAACAGACCAGTTTGGAAAGCCTAAACAATCAATGTAACCTCTGTTTCCTGAGTTATTGATGGAGTCTCTCATCAGGTTCGTGTCTGCGCTTCATCATCTTCCAAAACCTTGTCTCTTCTAGGTGGTTTAAGTCAGAAAAGAAATGGCTACTTGCCCTTCTGGAAAAATAAAAGTAAACCTTTTAACCTGAAACTTGAACGTGGTATAATTATAAAGCAGACAATAAGGAAGGTGGTTGATAATGTCCAAATACTGCTGAACCAGCCAGAGAGCTCCCTGGAGAGCAAAGAGGAGAAACGTGATCCTCATCGTTCTTTCTCTCCAGATTTTGGGGAATGGGGGCTGGGGGAAGTGGATCAAGGGCTACTCACTCCTCCCAGAAGAGTCTGGTATTTTTAGAGTTGGTTTAACTCTACGGTTCTGTTAAAAAATTCTCGAATTGGGTGGTAAAATTGATAGCTGGATAAAGCAGGTGAAGTTCAGAGAGGTGGGTTCATGGTCTTCCAGCCTTTTTCTGTGAGTCCAGACAAGTCAGGCAATGAAGGCCAGACTTTAGATAGTTGAAATTCTTAGTCAAAGTCTAAGTCTGGGAGCACCTGCCATCCAGCGTGTCAGATTTCCTAGCAGTGATGTCCTCTAGGGACCTTTAGGATTTTAAAATGTTTCATAGGCAAGGTTTTTAACAAACTCAGTTAAGAGCCTGGAAACACTTGCACAAGGCTAATTTTTATAAGTTCTGGCAAAGCTGAGTAACACTGCTTTTTACCCCACAGTAAAAGATGTTATTTTAAAATACATTTTAGTTATTTTAAAATACATTTTAATGTTTCCTTGTGTTTTCCGATGGCTCGTCATGTCACTTGCACAGCCCAAACTGATTGTATTGAATTCTACTTATGTTACCTGTCAGCTGCTTCATACTGTTTGAGTTCCCTGAGCTTGGTGAGAGGATAAAAAGATTTGCCTACAATGGCAAAAGGGAGAACTTGCAGCCATTTGGAAGCTGCAGACTTTTCCTTCAGCAAAAGACTGGATTCTCAATTTAATTGGTTGTGCTTCACTAGAAAAAACAGTGTACTCATTAAAACATCAAAACTCTAAGTTCCAAGATATCTGCTCCCTTTTTTTTTTGGAGTTACAGCCTGTGTAGAATATGAGATTTGATAATATTTCATCCTGATTATACTTTCGTTACCACCATTTATAATTTGTAGACAATCTGTGGGGGACAGGGAAGCTCTGGGTATTATTGATTTACACTGTTGAGATCAATGTTATAAGCATATTTGCATTTGTGAAATAGATGGAATAGCTTTGTTCTTCTCCCTGAAGTCCTAAATCAATGTGAAGCCTGTTTTCTTCTTTGCTTCTTTTTTTTTTTTTTTTTTTGCTCTTTATTACAAAGATGGAAAAATTCCACATAAAATATTAAGATATGCATATAGCCTATTCTGCCACTGCTGAAGTGGTTCTGGGAGTAAGGAACACCATCCAGGTATTTCATTTCAGCAGTACAGTCACATCCTCTGTAGGACAATATCCCAGAATGGTATATGACAAGTCATAAAATATTACAAAGACAATAACTGCAGTGGGGGAGGGAGGCCTATTTAGGGAAGCGAAGGCTTCCTTTTGTTTTCCAAAGCATTCTGCCACGCAGTAAATTAAATATCAGATGCAAGAGTTTCCTGAGGCAGTGCCCTCACACAGCACAGAAGGGGAAGGCAGGTGTTTTTGGAGCATGGACACGTGCCAAGGAGCATAAAGACCTTTTCCCCATTCATTTTGCCTTTTCAAAATGCAACCATTTTAATATTAGGGGTGCCTGTGTTTGCTCTCGTTAGATTTTGTAAGCTCTGTCTGTGTGCCATGCTCTTTAACAAAGAGCTTGGCTGTGTGTCCAAGGGCCCAGCTGAGGAACCTGAGAGGGTGCAGAAGGTTGCACCCGAATCATATTGACCCAGTCATGTTTTCAGGACACTGAGTGTTGTTCTCACGTCAGATTTTTTTGGCTTCCAAATACTTCGTCTTCCAAGAGGTTTTTGAACTTCGATTGGAAGTCCTGTTGTGTAATTAGAGATTTGGTTTCCTGGCGTGGTTGTCTTTTTGTGCCTCTTATCATTTAGTCCCTCGCATCTGAGGAACTCTCAAGGCTATTTTATGTTCAGAGAACGCAGAGTAAGAAATCAGGGAGGTTTCGCTTTGACTCCATCACCTGCCCTTCCCTTTCTCCATGCCTTATAACACGCAGCTGGATACAGAGCTCATCTGCCCGTGTCTCCTTACACAATAATTCTGGGAGAACGTCAGACAGTGATCCCAAATACATGCACACACCTTACCACGTATTTTTACAGCTCTTTGCTCTCTCAACGTGCAGCGTTTTAGGGAGATTACAGGACTGTTCTTCTCTCTCCTTTGTACTGAGGTTCCATTGAAGAGTCCAGAAAAAATGAGATTCTTTTTTGCTCTTTATTGTAAGAAGTTCATTTAGAGCTTAGCAATGAATAGCAGATACTTGAGTTACTCTTTCCAATACTGTGTCACTGAACTCTGTGTAGTGGGATTTGCCTTCAGACAGCTTTGGGAAATCACCCCTCCAGAAACTGTCCTGTCACCTTGGGTACCCTAAGAAATTGTGCCATCTCTGCAAATGTTTTCTCCTGACTGGTCACACGATTTACCAGTTGCTCTGAGTTCTATTGTGGCAGTTTGGGAACTCTAATTGTGCAACTTGGAATCTTAAATACTGCCAGGAACTTGCAAAGATCCTTCGTACATGAGACAATTCCACCAAACTCTCTCTTAGAATATTGAGGTCAGGTTCCTTCTAATTATTTCCTAAAGCAGTTTAGCCTGTGCATCTCTCTGAGAGGCTTCCCTGACCCACTGCCATTTTATTTGGAATTCTGGGACAGCTCAGCTCACTCCAAAGCTGTGTCAATCTTCAGGAACTCTTACTACTTGATCCTCTTTTAGATGAAACTGATTCCCTTTGATACCTAGCTGGCAATTTTTCATACAGTTTTATTTTCTTTTGGTGTCATTCCCTGGCAAAAAAAAAAATTTTCTGTTCTGTATCTTTTTTCCCCACTATAGTACTCCTTCCAGTCCCTGCAAACATTTTTCTTTTCTTATTCTAAAACCCATCTCAAATGCATTTTCAGACTATCCTCTTTTCTCTCATCATTGTTTCAGTTTTTTAACCTCATTTACTTGTATGTACCACTGTGTCTGTAAGTGTTTTAGCTCCTTAACCTTTGATTGCTTTTTGCATTTAGACATTTTATTATGGCATTTGCTGCTGGATGTCCTGATATGCACTGCACTCTAGGACATAGCATTAATGTTCAGAAACAATTTCTCTTCTACATCTTCTTCCTCCATTTCTTTATCCCATTTCCTTTTACCCAACACTTATATGACTTTTCTAAATCTCCAGTTCGATGTCTTCACTTAGAAATCTCCCTCTTTTAAGATAAAAAATGAAAATAATGGAGCTATTTTTTAACTAGTCAATTCATCACATCTGGCTTTCTGCCAAATTTCATTGATTCTCTTTTAATTTTTCTTTTTTATTACATTGTGTGCAAATTGCACTTATAATACTATGCCCTGCTTTAGTGATTCCTTCCTCTTCAGAACTTATATCAAAAGGAGTGAAAACTGTGATCACTAACTGTGCTTTCACATTTGGTCTAACGACTTTTTCAAGTCACTGGCTCTTGGTGCCAAATTTTTCCTTCGTGACCTTTAATTCTGTGTTGTGTTTGTGTTTCCACAATGCAAGAAATGCCAGGCATTTCCTGGTGTGCCTTTGCAATGTAAACCTTCTCCCTTGCTCCTTCCAGGATTTACATTGGAAATCTTTGGATTACCCGCAGGACACACTGGGCTCTTCCTTCCAGCTATGGAGGCAACACTACACCGGGTGCTTTTTTGACCGGATCACTGTAAGGGATAAGACTTTTTAAGGTCAGTAAAAGAAAAAAATGGCCCAGTATCAAAAAGGTTTATTGACAGAAGTCTAAGTGTCATTTAACTAAAGCACATGCGCTCGGTGCACGGCTCAATTCCAGTCACGTAGGGTTGAAATTGGGAGTGTCAGCTCTCTGGTTTGTTTTGGTAACTTCAAACTTCCAAGTGGTGATGCCGAGGCCAAACTGCCTTTCTTATGTGCTCTATAACAAATGCTTTGTCAGCTCTGACTGCCCCGTCTTGCCTTAAGCTCTTTGATCAAGATGGATTAAAAACCATTCTCTGGAGAACCTCCTTAACTGGTGGCAAATTTGCACGTGTGTAACAGGGCCAGGCTGGAGCAACCTGGGCTGGTGGGAGGTGTCCCTGCCCATGGCAGGGGTGGGACTGGATGGGCTTTAAGGTCCCTTCCAACCCAAACCATGTGTGATCCTGTGCTTCAGGCATCTGATAAACACTTCCAAGTACACGCTCCGTGTTGCATTTGGAGAGGCACTGCCTGGGATCTCTCCTGCTAGACTGTTGTTCTTATTTTAGTATGGTTTTGCCACCACTTTAAAGAGCAAGTAGGCCAAGAGGATAAGCCACATTTACAGAGCTTTAAGAGATTATACAAGGTATGTACCTACATGTTCTGCAAACTGACCTCCGGGGAAGTGAAGATTTACTTAACCCCCTCACCTTATATGAAGCTTTCCAAACACAGCTAAGAAAAACAGCAGTTTATTGTGGGGAAGACACTTATATTTCATCATTCTAGAGTCTGCTCAGGATATTACAAATCCTAAAACAAAACCTCTTCATTAAAAAAAATTCCCTGTGGGAAACAAATAAGGAATAAAGAACATTTTGTGTGAAAGGAAAATTAAGGTAAATTTAAATTTGTCAGTCATTCTAATTAAAAGCAGGTTGTGATACAATCTAGGAAAAAAAAAAGTCATTAAAAATAAAGTACTCCTGAAAACTAAGATGATGTTAAAAGGCTGCTAATAAATTAAAAAGAAAATATGAGACACCTACCTGCATTTTTTGCTCAGGTGAAATGATGTCCCATTAAGATCATAAGCAAACCATGCATTCATTTCAAATTCCACAAGTAAGTTAATAAAACTTTCACCAGTATAATATTGCTACTGACTTAGAACATAAAAGTTTGCCTTTTATACATTAACTACTCTAGATTTCATCGACAAATTGATTTAACTTTTCAATGCAGTCATAGTTACAAGAATTATGATTTAAAAAGTCAACACTTGTAAGGTATGACAGCCAGTTATTAGTTAAATCCTGCTTTAAATACAGAGGGAAAACTTCAGATGCCTTGGAATAACAGCTGTGGGAACATGAGCATGTCAGGGGACGGTAATTGCTACTGTGCATAGAATGCACCTTCCTGCCCCCTGCAAGAACACATCGTGGGCATGGCACTGATCCCTGCAAAGGAAGCAACGTGTGCTGCTGCCCGGAGGAACCTTCTCTTTCACATGATTGCTCATGGAAAGATGAATTACAGCAGGATCCCACCGTTCCGTGTCCTGGACTGAGCCCTTTTTGAAATGTCTAATTAGGGTGGAAACGGAATGATTCTGTAAATTTTCTTAGGGTCAACCCCAAGGGCTTTTTGGATTTTGCTTTTCTTCTGATTGTTTTTTTGGGTTTTTTTGTTTGTTTGTTTGTTGGTGGGTTTTTTTCCCTTGGATGACAGACTGGAGGCTCAAGACAGGCAGGGACTAAAACTGCCACTAAACAGTGACCAAATAGTCACTCTTGCAACATTTGTCCTCAAAATGTTTGATTTTTATAACTACGGGGGGTTTTTTGTTCTTAATTTCAAGCTTGTTCCCATCACACCTGGCACGCAAACTTTAGTTTCCTGCCAGCATCTGGGCACCTTCTCCTGTCATAAACACACACAATTGCCAACAGGTATCAGTTTCAGGTGGGCAACCTGGCTCTAGCAGTTGAGGGACAGCTTCTTAAAATACCAATGTATTCATCCTCAGGACAGGCTCCAAGCAGCCACTGCAAGTATTAAAAGAGAGGGGGAAAGGAAGGAAATAATGGAGATCTTAACGGTGACAGAGGAAGGTGAAGGAGCCAAGCATTCGTGGGGAAGGTGGGAAGCTCAGGGAGAAGATGTCCATTGGCCTGGCAGAGGAGGTAGCCCAGATTGGAGCACTCTTTTGCTTTTCTGCTGAAAACAGAAAGAACCAGCAGCCCCAGTGATGCCAAATATCCCCAATTCCAGTGGTGTTGCTATAGTAATGTGCTGGAGGAAGCAGCCTCATATGCATATTGGAGATTTGCTGTAGGATATAATCTGTCAACGTGGAGCCATGAAAACAAACCCAGTGCCTGGAAAGGCAGCCTGGCCTCGGTCTGTGAACACACACAGGCTGCTCTGGGGCTGAGCGTCTCTGGTCCTTTTTCAGGTGAGAGGGAAGAAAGCAGGAGGGACTCGGGCAGTGGCCTTGGGGCAGCTTGCTCCTCCTGCCCTTGCAGCACCAGCACCAGCACCAGCACCAGCACCAGCAGCAGCAGCAGCAGCAGCAGTGGGTCCCCGCTGCTGTTGTCCCCTCCATGGTGCCTTCTCTCTGCTCCCAGCCCATGACTCCCCAGCCCACCTCCCACCCCCCGACTCGCTGAGTGCTGTTTACCTTCTGAGAGCACTGATGTCCCTCTTGGCTACGGAGTCACTTCATCACACCCTTTATCCTAATCATCTCCTCCATTTTTCACAGGCTTTCTCACATTTTCTAAATTTCATTTTTCCTACTGATTGACTCCCTCTTTCTCCTCCAACTAATCTTATTTCATTTTTTTCCCTTTGCTGTGAAGAAGACATTGCCAAAATGTCACCTCTAATCTTGTTTCCCATTTCTAGCCTGTAATTTATTAATCCTCTTGCTCTCTTTTTTCCCTTTTATTGAGCAGCCTACATGCTAATACAGCTCAAGTTTTATTTTCAGATTGTCAAATAAATAATTTCACAAGTCTTAAGAGTAAGGGAAAAATAGGAGCTTTGAAATAATGATCACCCCTGTCTTTTTGCTGAGGCATTTGCTCTTAGATCTGTACAAATCACTTTTTTTAGGGGTAATATAGCTGTCCCATATCAGTTTAATTATTGGATGGGGTATTTAAGGAGCTAAGGTGAAAAGCCAGCCTTTGCCTGGTTGATAAAGACCCACTACATAAAACCTTCACACAAACATAACTCCAGGGTCTTAAATATAATATTCCCCCCCGCCCAGCCCTTAAATCTATATTGTTGTGTGGCACTTTGGAGGAGCTTTTTCCCCTTTCTTCCTGGGATTTCAATAAGAGTTTTGCTTGGCATCTTGCACTACTATGATGATAGCCTGTTTTTGGCTCTTGTGAACATTTTCAACTCAAAAGGAAACAGAACTATCAGTCCTTTTTTAGCAGAGGTGAATGACCATAAACTACCAGCACAGTTTGGTCTTGCTCTCAGGCCTGCTTTAAAGTGTAATATTATTTTTACTGATAGATTTTCTACCACTGCTGTGTTCGATGGCAAAAGAATCATTACTGCTCAATTTATCAGCTACATCTTCCTCTCAGAGCCTGAGATGCTGTGCATGTCCTTCTCATTGCCAGGGCACCATGGCCCTTCCTTGGCCCCAGGACACACTGCAGGGCAGCCCCTTACCCTGCACCACTCTGGCACCGTAAATGTCATCTAGTCAAATGTAGGCATTTAGGCATTTAGTCAAATACTTGTTGTTATTTTCAATAAAGAATATGGATCCATGCTACGATCTTCTAAGCGTTACCCATCCCTAAATCTCTTCCCTTGCCTGAGAGCACAATTTTCACCTTTTAATGTGGGTATCTTGTTCCCCAAAATGTGTGAACTCCCAATGCCCAGGAAAGGGCTGTTCAGGAGGTGGTTTGGAGTGTTTGTACCAGCCAAGGGTGTAGTGAGGAGGCAGGCAGGGGGAAGAGCAGCCCTGTGGTCAGGGAGGGGACTCACCCTGTGCCCCAGGATTATCAAAGCCAAACCCTGCCCATGGAGTTTGGCACTCAGACAGGATCAGCTGCTTTTGTAACCCGGGTTCAGTGCGTCTCCATGCAATAAATGGGTTTAGAAAGCAAATGGTGTAAATATGACTCAATGGCTGAGACAATTAAGCATCTACTCACATTTAATGGCTGTTACTGTCCAGCTTTTGCAGAAGTATTAATACCATTGATGGCCAGGTGAGCTTATCTCGCGTGCAGTAGCCATAAATACAGGAAAATACCATGCCAGGACGGTAAGTCCAGTATTTATGTACTTTTGAGGCTGTAAAGTTATATATATATATATATAAATATATATATATATTCTATTTCCTTCTTTCAGAAACATCTTTGGTACATGTAATTTTTACTGCAGTTACTGCAAGATTCAAGAATCTACGTGGTAAGAACATCCTTCATTTCTGTTATACTGGGCCAACTGCTGTGTATTGGTGCGCCCAACCTTGCAAAATTCTCTTAACGCAGCATTTATAGAAGCCTGATCATATATAGAACTTTGTTGCTGCTGAATTCTGTAGGTGCTGAAATTCTTCCAGTGAGGGCAGGGCGGGCTCATCTCTGCACGGGCATCACAGCTACAGAGTCCCTCTCCACCCATTACACCCTCACATCCATTTCTGTTTCTGGACACATACAAAGACAGTTCATTTCTGGCAGTGCTACATTTCTGAGGATTTTGCTGTTGTTTAGCCTTCTTAACAGTTTACATTGCCTGACGTACCTCCCTTGTGTGGGCCTCACTGGACAGCAAGTCTTGCAAGGAGCCTTGAGCATCAGAGTATTGGCCTCACCCAAAAGGCTCTGGCTGGCGGGTCGGCGGAGAAGCAGCTCTTGTCATCCAGCCTAGAACATTTGCTGTTGTGGAAACATTTTCTAGGAATAAGACAAAGATTAGAGGGAGAGTTGTCACCTCTCAGACTGCCTGAAACAAGTACAGCGTGTTTTGGGGCAGGACTTCATCCCAAGCTGTCTAAGCGATATTAACCATAGTTACCTTGTTGCATTTACATAGGCTATAAAGTATTTAAAAATTAACTGAGGCAGCAAATGTGAACTAGCATTTCCCTTACTAAAGTGAGGGCTCTGGCTCATTAGAGTCAGTCACTCGCGTGTGTTCCTTCCACCGATCCAGTGACCAGGGAAGTGCCGAACGAACCAGCTTTGACAGGAGCCACAGAGACACACCTTGCTGCTCTAGGCAGCACTCGGGAGAAGGGCAGGGGGAGCTTCGTGTTCTGTGTATGACCTGATAAGAGCAGACATGACCTTAGAATGATGCCTCCCTTGGTTCTGCATGTGAGAGATGCAATACCCAGCTTGTAATTCCCAGCTCGTTCCTCCCAGCTCCCAGAGGTGTGGGCTCATGGCTTCCTATTTGCAATATTTGGGCAAGCATTCTCCAAACCCGTCCATTAAGGACTCGGTGAAAGCCTGAGTGATTTGGATTCTTCCTGATGAATGCAGGTTTTAATTTGTGGCTAAAAAGCCAAGGTCTTTTTACAGCTCTGCTGTAGGTGTTTAACAAGGGTCCAGTTCAGGCCACATTTCACTCCTTGGGATTTCCAAGTGACAGCGCCAGTTCACACCCAAGTCCAGGGGCTTAGATCTGTCACACCTTTTTCATTGCAGTGGGCTGGAAGCCTGAGTGCCCTGCTCAGAAGAGGAGCTTGCACTAGACAGCAGGACCCTCGGGAATCAAGTACTAATTATTAAAGCCTTTCTGCCTTCCTAAAGCAATTTGTTTTTCATCCCACCTGTGGGTAGAGATACGGTGTGAAATTTGCAGACTCAACAGATCCTAAAGTAGTCCCTGCTGGTGTTTGACAGAGCACATGGATCTGGGAAATGACTGCAGATCATGGACACATGACCCATTCAAATATGAGCAATCAGGAACTCATGGGCACGGCTAGAGATGTCATTATTTGGGGAGCAACAACAGGAAGGAATACTGCTGCTTAAAGGGAACAGAAGCGTTCTCCAGCGCCAGAAAAGTAAAACAGCCCACACATCCCAACCTGGTGTGTCTCTCTGCTGCACTACTGGCACCTACCAATAACCAAGAGCTCAAAAACTCCCTACCAATATGCGTTACTTCCCTGCAAGTGTGACAGTGTCCTCTGCCAGTGTTTGTCGAGCTACCATGAGCCTCGTTCATATTCCATATGGACACACATTTTTCCTTTGTTATCCTTCGACATGAAGGCTCTGGCAGAGATTTCTAAGTGGTAAAGCAAGGAAATTAACTTACATTTTCTAGCTTGCTAAAGTAAATTAGCTACACTTTTGACTTTCTGTGGTTTTGCTCTGAATGGGAGTAGCAATAAAAATGAAATAAGGCTAATCACTGTTGTTCTATGGTTTTCTCTGTGGTGTGTTAAGAGGAGAAGAACCCATAACAAAAACTCATGGGTTCATATCTGCTTAAAGCAGGTCTCTAATTAGCTTCCATAATCGATCTCCCTGCTCTAGCAGGTGAAGTAGGTAATTATCTTGTTTATACTGTAGGTGAGTCACAAAATGTTAGATAGCTTTCTCTGTACCTTTAAAAGATAATGCATTGTAGCAAGTGTTCCCAATATGAATGAACCACTGTCATAACCCACACCATCTGTTCCACACACAGCAATGCGAGATCTCATTTTACTCTTTGCTGCAAAGAGCTCCAGACATCAAAGGACTGTCCCTTTGACCGCTGTCGCAGTCAAAGGGTTTTACCCAGACAAGTCTTTACTTCCCATTACCTGCAGAATATCAGGTGCTTCCTGGCATGAGGAGGAGGAATCCAGTCACTGGGGCTTTTTGTCAGGGGCCAAATCTTGTCACTGTTCACTTCCCATGGGCCTTTTGAGGAGCACAGAAACTCCAAGCTCAGCAGTTAATTAGGGTTAGTTACTTAGGGCCTGAGGCTTGAGAGACAGACTGTGGTGCACCATACAATGCATGGCTTTTATTCAATATAATGTGTCTATCCAGAAGATGAAGCACAGATATGTTGGCTAAATGCATGGTTAGGATTAAGTTGATGTATAGAGAGCACTGTCTCAGTATGTTTAATTGCTCGCAGAAAATTCTCTGTCTGACATACTTTTGAGCCTTCTTTATTCCCCTGTTATTCAATCTGTGCTTTATTTACATAATACAGACATTTCTCTTTCTTGCAGGTCGTTTCATAGTAAGCTCTACAAAGGAATAATCCTTTTTGACAACCTTTAAAGGGTTGCAGTCGTATTTTAAGCCCATGACCAGTAGCACTATTAGCGGTGTATTTGCAAAGAGAGGACACACAGTGCAGTTCTTCCCAATATAATGTGGAAGTGTTTCATCTCTTTTTTACTACAGAGGAGGCTTCTTGCTTGTGGTGAATGGCTGAAATATGAGACTACATGTTTTCCATAATCATTAAAACAATAATGCACCAGCTACTCCCCAAGCTAAAAATAATTCTGTCGTGGGCATGCCCCTTTTCCTCTTCGCCTTGATAGCTGAATTCAAATTCCCATAAATAAGGTTCTTATTTTTTTCATTTTTCATAGACTTGTCCCTAGCAAATTTAGTTTCAAGGTCTTTTATTTCTGTTTCTAAAGTAATTATCCTCTGGGTCTCTTCCTTTCTTCCTGGTATGATGCTAGACTAATTATTCTTCTCCTAATGAATGCCTGAAATGTATCCCATATGGTGGCATATGTGCCTTCAGATGGAAGCTTCGTTTGAATAAAATAAGAAAATTCTTCTCTTGGGGCTTTCTTAAATTTTTCATTCTGTAACAATGATGAGTGAAATCTCTGTCTTGGGGATAGATGCAGCCAACTTGCTTTCTATTACACTTCTAGCTTTCTCTGAACTGGAGATTTCCATGCCTTTCTCTCTTCTTTTGGCCATCCCAGCTCTTCTTCCACATTGTCACAAAGACTGTTTGACTGAGCTACAGCGCCACTACATCTGATATGAAAGCCATTTTTGTTTCCTTAAGAAGTGCTGTGTATATTGTTATTTCTCTCACAGCTTTCTCAGCTTTCTCTGGACCTACCTCACACCATGCATTGCCCATTTTTATTGCTTATAGAAGGCAATAATCTGTAGAAGTCCTTCTCATGGATGTGTACAAGTTTGTGTTGAGAGCTGTGCAATGGAGAGGGTTTTCACCGACTCCAGTAAAAGTAGGGTCATTTTTTGCAAGCGTGTTTAAGCAAAACAAGTCACACTAATGCATTAAGCTCACATCAAACAAATTAAAATACATGAGACATTCCAGCTTTGCCATCCAAACTTATCAAATTCAGTCTTGCTACTGTTTAAGATCCGTTGCTTTTCTGCAGGTTTATTGTTAATCCTGCTGTGTTTTCTGTATGAGTTTTAGTATTTTATTTATGGAAGGACTGCAGGGCCGTGTCCAGCTGTGGCTCCTCAGCACAGCAGGGCCAGGGAGCTCCTGCAGCGGGGCCAGCGCAGGCTGCGGAGATGCCCAAGGCACTGGAGCATCTCTGGCAGCAGCAAAGGCTGAGGGAGCTGGGGCTGCTCAGCCTCCAGAGCAGAGCCTGAGAGGGCACCTGCCCAGGGCTGGCAGTGCCCGCAGGGAGGGGGCAGAGCAGGGACCAGGCTCTGCTCGGGGGGCCCAGCCATGGCACAAGAGGGACCAGGGGCAGCAACTGATGCCCAGCAAGGGCCACCTGCACAGGAGGGAGAACTTCTGTGCTGGGCACTGACCCAGCACTGCCCAGGCTGCCCAGAGACGGGCTGGAGTCTCCCCATGGGGACATTGCAGACCCCTCTGGCCACAACGCTGTGCCTTGTGCTCTGGGATGGCCCTGCTGGAGCAGAGGTGGCACCAGATGAGCCACTGTGGGCCCTTCAAACCTGCCCCATCCTGGGATTCTGTGAAATCTCTGATACATCCTTTTGTTCTTAAACACACTACATTTTTCTTCATACTAACCACTAGGAACAGGAAGATTTATCTTCTGCACTTTCAGCTATGACAACATCCTGTGCTTGATGTTGCAATACTAAGCAATCCTGTAGTAAGGGTACATCCTAATTCTGGAGGTGATGCTGATGGCCTGGATCGCTCTGACTCAGGGTTGTCATTTGATACTGCTGCATAAAAGAGGTGCCAAAATGGAAATATTTGTAGAAAAAAAAATCACTGATTCTGCTTAAAGTTATTTTAGTAGCGTATCACTTGAATTAAGCTAATAGCTTGGGAAAACATAATCATTTTATCTGCTGCAGGTATTTGTTCTTGCTTTCAATAACACAGTGGGGAAACACTCTATTGATTTTCATTAGAACATTTGATCCCAAGTTGATAAAGAAAAGGACAGTAACTAACTCTGCCACTATTAATATCGAGCTCTACTTGGACTTAAAAACCACCTTCAGCGATGTGAATCTGCAGTGAGGGGCAATGGTAAAACAGGCAAAAAGGCCTGATTTTAAGCAGTGCTGGGAGGCCTCAGTTTCTGGTTTAATAGAGAGTGTTTGCCTCTGGGTGGTCTCAGCCTGAGAATGTCAAGCCAACAGCTTTGCAAAACACATACTTGTGAATAAGCTTATTTTTGACTTGCTGGCACTTTCTTGTTTTGTTTTCTCTTCTATGAGTGAGTAATTGTAAGCATTCCAATAACCCAGCTCAGGCTTTTAAACAACAAACCGCCAGATTTCAGCTCCTCTGACAATCTTTAAGCTTACATCCTTGCAAGGTGTAACCCTTGATTTGGATTTGTTCTGTTCTGCTCCATTTTTTCATATTCTGTGCGGAATTTCCTGATCCACTAGTGAAGATTTTTACCAGCCCAGAGCTGGAAGAGTCCCCAGTGATCTGTTCAATAGCTTGTGCCCTCTACCTGACTTTCAATCACTCGCTACAAATAGCCATGGGAACATAAACCATTTTAAGGCATCATAATTTATCTTTTGCAGAACAGTTGGTTTCTTTTCTTTGCTGACTCAATGCAGTGACCATCCAGAATGCCTAATTATAGTTCAGCAGCAGCTTCTTGTTGAGCTTCCCTATTAAAATCACAGAGTCATTTTCTGACAGGGCACTATTTGCATATATAAACTTGATGAAAGACCAGAGCCCAAAAGGGCTAGGGGAAGGGGTCATTCCTTATTCCTGTCTCAATACTGGTTGTTTTCTTGGTGGAAAGTGGTTCTGTACACCCTCTCTAACAAGATGTGCTGCTGAAGGGAATGGTTAATTCTGGGATGCTGGGGCAGAGGTGGCTTTTCTTTGAAAACCAAAGCTTTCATTGTTGGCTACTTACAGTTGTGCCCCTACATTCATTGTTAAGTATCGAAACAAATTGCCATGTTGCTGAGAAATTCCACTTAGTCACAGACTCAATTCTGACCATGGGAGCTGTGAGTTCTCAGAGCTTTGTAGAAGCAGCCCCCTTTGATCTCTGTAATCACATCTGGGTTCTGTTTCTGGTCACATCCATCCAGGGCAATGTTTCAGGACTCTCACTCAGACAATATCAAGTGCAGGACATTGGCATTTCCTTGATGAGGTTAAAAACCTTCTGTTCTCTTCCCAAGTTGGTTTTTTTTTTTTTTTTTTTCCCCATTCACTGAATCCCAGAGCCAGGAATTTCAGTAGTTGGCTGGATCTAGAGGACAGGCTCAGACTCAGCAATTCTAACACTCCTCATGGCACCAGGTGTGACCCAATGTCTTGAGCCAGAATAAGGGAGCTGGGATGGCATTCCAAGTCCATGTGGGTGCCTGGTGTGATCTACAGAATTACCTGAGCACAGAGTAAACTGGAGAGCAGGATTTCACTCTGCAGGAGTGAATCATCCAGTCTGCTCTATCCAATTTGAAAATGATATGGGAACGAGAATCAGAAGAGAGTCTGATATTTGCACCTTTGAATCTGGTATTGCAGGAGTAATTTTGAAAAACCTACGAAGTTCTTTTGAAAACTAAGTACCAGTTTATCCACTCTCAGGAGCCCACGGTAGTTACTTCAAGAAATTTCTTCCTGTGGAATTGGCATCATCTTGCTGCTGGATTGAAACTTCCTACCATCCAGCCTAAATTTATTTCTTAGCATTTGAGCAGGGTCTATCTGCAATATTTTATACCTAAATCCCTCTAGGAATCCTGACTTTTGTGCTTTCTACCATAAAACCCCAACAGACTACATGCTGGGGTTGCTTTGGCTACTGCAGGTGTGGCAGGACATTGAAGGACATTTCAATCACCTGCTTCAAATAAAAATCCAGCCTGACATAATAAAGAAAACAAGAGAAACCATTCATGTGCTGGGTGTTTCAAACCCAGAGAGAGAAGCAAATGGAAAGAGTCCCCTGTTTGTCAACCCCACTTCACTGAACACCAATCTAATGCTGTGACAAACTTAATGGTTGGACTTGATGATCTTCAAGGTCTTCCACAATCTCAATAATTCTGTGATTCTACAATTAGACCATACTAATAAGCCTGCTACATCATGAGCTTTTTCACAGCTCTGTACCTATAATAAAGCCTTCTAAATATTACTGCTTCCCTCCCACAGCTGGTCTTCTGCTGTGCTTTCACCTGGTAAGAAGCATAACAAGACAATAAATCCAAAGAAACAAATAAATTTGGAAAGCTCCAAGCAATACTCTCAAGCTTCCCTGCAGATTTTCTATGTCTTACACTTTATATTTAAAAATTAATCCAGAGCACCCCCCAAAAAAAAAAAATCTATTTTACTTGTTTAACAAAATGGAGTATTGATTTGCCAAAGCCTAAACAAAACAGCCTACATGATTCATTGATCATGAATTTGGGCCCAGTCCATGTGATCATTAACTTCTTTGTCAGATCCTTTAATTTATTCATAAGCTTTGTTTATGGCAGGCCCATTTCAAAATAAACCCAAACGCCTTCTTTACCTTCCATGTCACTGAATGCAGAAGACAAAACTTCAAAGATTTAATGAGATTTTTGAAGAATCCAGGAACTCTGGAGGCTTACATATAAGTCCAGGCTTCAGTATTGTTTTTGAATTGTATTTCCTGAGCATAAATTCTCCAAAGAAAGCGACCCCTTGTGCTGCCACGTGGGGAGTTGAACCAAACCTGAGAATGTCAGTAGTTAAACTATAAGGAGCTCCATAACCCTTTGCACCACTGCCAGGAAATGGTGGTTGTGTGACATAAAGATCTTCTTTTAATGGACTATTGTGGCAATAAAACGTATTGGTTGGAAACGTCTGATATACAGGTTAAAGGATTTTAAACCAGGACCTGGTTAAAACCCGTGGCTTCAAAACAAACCAAAAACTTTCAGCTTTTCTTTGGTACAGCTTCTGTGATTTAAAGTGTGTAAAGCAACAAGAAGCAAGAGAGTTCTGAGTTCTGGTGTTTTAAAGTCCAGACTTTGCTTATATAGCTTAATAGTAGGCAGGAGATATCAACAATGGAAAAATGAGACCTTATAATCAATATCAGAGTATTTGCTGCACTCCATTAATCCAGTATCAAAAGGAACATTGCGGTCATGAAGAAGTTATTGCAGGGTAAAGCAGGGTGTGATCTTACACTGAGCTGAACAGCCCGTGATAACAGACAGGGTTCAGCACCTTCCCCAAAACACAGGTAACCCCTCCACAGCTGGATTAGCTCTGCTGCCTCTCCCTCGAGGTGCTGGGGTCAAAGGCACAGTCAGGAGCTGGAATGTTCACTGCCTTACCTCCTCGGAACTCCACGGCAAGCCCATCTCCTTAGCCTGCAGCTGCCAACATTCCAACATCAAACAGGAAAATGCTGGGGAAAGAGGCTGAAACGGGGAGTTTATTGGCCCTGTTTAAAGAAAGAATAAAGTAGTCTCACTCTCAGTAATCTACACAACTGAAGTCTCATTTGCATGCCGGATGGGCTGCCATGCAAACTATGGAATATGGTCTGATTTTGGGAGCCTGGGTACGTGCCAGGATGTGGAATTGTGTCTTGCTGTGTGTCTGCTAATTCTTGCAAGGGCAGTAATGAAAACCCCTCTATATGAATCGGGGCATTACTGAATAAACAGCATAAAACCACTCCTGGAGTAGGGAAGGAAGGTCTCATCCAGGATGGAGAGGAGGAGGGGAGTTCTTCCCCAAGATGTATGCAGTGGGTTCTGGACTAGACACCAAGTCTGTAGTTGGAACACAGTCATGGAGATGTGGACAGAGAAATGAGTAGCTTGATTTTTACATATTTGGGTCAGAGAAATGATTCTGACCAAACCGAGTATGGATAACTTTGCCAAAGCCCCAGATGAGAAGTGGGTTGAGTGCAGCTCCATGCTGGGCAGCCACCCGAAACCTCAGGGACACGTCCTCTCTCAGGCAATTTTGGGGCCCACTACTAAAACTGGTGAATTTGTAAACATCTCATGCTGAACCCAAGCATTCCTCGTGGGATACAGGCTGGTTTTACACTTACCTCCAAAGCAACTGCTGGTTTTGAGCCAACAATGGAACAGAAAACTGAATCACACCTTGCCAGAGGCAAAGTTCTCACACAGCCCGTTCTATCACCAATACAAATCACAAACCTTTTCTGCACTGAGAACTCATTACAAATATTTTTCTGCTCTGCAACATTCACTTGATTAAGCTTTCTTTCTTAAGTTTAAAATATGTGCCTTTGGACAGAGACAGTCATGTATTATGAGCAACAAAAACTGAGACCATCTATATGTACAGAGTATTCTCTGCACACACAGAGTATACACACATATATGTAGCAACTGCTCAAGCAGGCTCAGAGAACAGAAAAAAGTGAATTGAAAACATTTGCTTAATATTAATGCTATATATGCACACATATATATCCATTTTTATGTTAGAAACATATTTTCACTACACTTTCTTTCTGTTAAAGATTAAACATATGCCTCGAGAAAGAGACTTTAAATGGATGCACAATAGCTGGCTACAATGGGTAATTTCATTTAGGCACAGAATTACAAAGTAGCCATTTTTAACTTCAACTAGATTGCACATTCACTAAACTCTCAATAAATTCGTCATTTGGCTGAGTCACGTTGAGAATTGTTTTAAATAAATCTATGTGGAAATTAAATTTAAGTTGAAAAGCAGCAGGAAAAAGATGTATAGTAAGGACTTCATTTGTTGTAATAGGACCATTTGGAAGGCATACAAATGCACTTCAAATTGTAAAGAGCATAATTATTTTCCTCCAGAAGCTGAATGAAATAGAGCAGCTTCTGCCTATATAATATTTGACAGGAATTATCTTCATAAAATTCAAGTTGTGTTTTGAAAATTAAGTGTTTTCTTGGTTTACAGGAAACGTCCAAATGAGTTCTTTATTTCTTTTTTTAAATGGCCAGAAAAGCCATAGGAATTGTCTAAGCTGGTTGGCCATGTAGTTCAGCTGCCTTTGGCAGTGGCCACCAGCAGATGCTTCACAGCCATTTCAAAGACCTCTTTACTGCAGAAACCAGGGTGGGGACAGATGGGACATGAAGGGCAGGGACAAAACCCTAAACCTGACAGGACCTTAAAGAGGTCACCTAGTCCACACCCTGAGAAGGGGTTCTACTCCTAACAGTGAATCTTGGCTTCAGGGTCCCTTTCCCTTTCTCTCACATCTACCAAACCTGCAAACGTGCACATTTATCCATACAGTGCCTAATCCTTTCCAAATGCCATATGGGGTTAGTGCATTGTACATGACTGCAAGAGATCTGGAGTGGCCATGTAATAATTTATTGCTAATAGGTGGTTGCTGGGATTCTGAGACATTTTGTACGGCTTGGATCTGGTTGGGAACATCGGCAGGAAGGAAGACACCATTCCAGACAGCCATCCATCAAGTGACACTTAAGTGCTGTTAAGAAACAATGTCAGAACTGTTAGATTTAATGACTCTAACTTTCTTTTCCAGACAGCCTGCCAAACTTGTTCTGACAAGGAATGATTAAAGACTCACTCACCCTTAAAAAAAAAAAAAAAAAAAAAAAAATCCACAAAAACCCAACAACATCAACAACAAAGGCAAGATTTGAAGCAGGAGATTTTTAGCAGCGAGGGCCAGGCTCAGCTGCACAGTGGAGCACTGAGCAGCAGCAGAGGAGCATTTCCAGGCCTTGCAGCAGGGTGTTTCCATGGCCACGGTATGCTGGGCTGCCTCCTGCCCAAAGCTGAGAGGCAGGTGGTGGCTCTGAGCCAATGTCGCGACAATGAGCATCTCCAGCTCCGACTGGGACCCTCCATGGAGCAATGCAGGGCTCTGTGAAGGCACCAGCTCAAGGTTCTGTGTCTTCATCCCCCTCTTGGCTCTCCTGGTGAAGTCTGCCACAGGGGAGCCAGGATAATGAACGTAGGGTGCCCGAAAAGCTACCCCAACTTAGTCTACCTAGTCCTTGAAGATGCTTAAACCAACATTTTAAACTTCCCCTCCAGTTTTCTGTCCTTTTTTTTTTTTTTGGTTTGTTTTCTTCTTGTCTCTAAAGATTTATGCTCCCAGTCAAATGCCAAATAAAAAATACTTTTCTTTTCAAAAATGTTATTCTGGCACTGACCTTCCCCCATGTGCAGACTTTTTGTGGGAGTTCACCCTCCAGGGAAGATCTGATTGATATCCTGCGTGTTGTAGCCCTGGGCCTGGTCTAAAAATGAAAAGCCTGTAAATTCCCCTCGAAGGAGCCCTACAAGCCAGGGACATGCACTGGACAAGGGAGGCAGAGATGCAGCTCTTTAACCAAGATCAGGAATGACAATGGACAGTTACACTGTACCATGATGAACTGTTGGCTTCTGTGGGTTTCAAGTGCATCTCTCCCTTGTCATCCGAAGGAAATTTAAACAAGACTCTTTGATTTACCATGTCTGTGTCACTCATAATTTTGTACACTTCTGTCATCTACACTTTCATTTCTCACAGTTATTTACCCTTTTTGAGACAGTTCTGATCTCTACTATAGGAGTGGGTGACATCATTTCCCTGGTTTGATGCAGTATTAATTAAGCATTATTCAGGTAGTTTACTTAAGAGAGACAACACTAAACTCTTTAGAGACTGTGCCTAAAAACAAAATCATGCCAAGGAAGCTGCAAGCATTAAACGCCTACTTTATAAAATAAGTAACTGCCTTTGGAAAAGAAACAAATGCAAATTCTAGTTTACCGTGCTTGCAAGAGGTGACAAGGAGAAGTGCCAGCATCTTGGCTCCCGTCGCCACTTGATTGTCACAAATTGTTAGTTACATTTGGAAATTATGGATGCCTCTCCTTGTGAAAGTTGTGCCTGCCAGTTGGTGCCCGTGCACTGGAGCGGCTTCACCCAATTAGCGGGATTTCCCGAGCAGGACCCGCAGTGGCCGTACGTGGATCCCAAACGCGCCGCAGCCGAGGCTCAGCCTGGCACTGCTGCTCTGCCTGCCCCCGGTGAGCTGGGTGCCAATCAGCCCTGGCACAGCTCAGCCCTGCCCGCGGGTCCCTCTCCCTCCGGCCGATGAGCCCCTGCCCCAGTGGCAAACACGCCGTGCAAGCAGATGGAACAGGACTTTTAACCCCAGCGCACTCAGGGGATGAAACAGGTCACAGAAATAATGACATTTAAGGGCTACTTGTAATCTTCATGGTGGGTCATCTCAGGCTATTTGCATCTGCTGGCTATCAACCAAGTGAAACTCACCCTGTGCAGAGCTAGTCAAGGCACATCCAAGGCTCATGCTGATGTGATGGGAGGGCGAACAGGCAACTGCTTTACAGGCAAAACATCTGGGGGATTTCAGAGGTTGGATTCGTGTAGGAGTTCAAAGTTAGAGAGGAGGCACGAGTGTGGAAACAGAGGTCCTGAGAAAACAAGAGTTGAACGGAGTGTTCCCCATTCGGGTCCCATCGAACAGTGCAAACCAAACACAACCAAGTCTGCCATCCGTAATGCCAGGCTGGGCACCTACCCTGTCTTTTGAATATGGATTCCTGCATTTTTCTAGCACAGGTAAGAAAAGATGTCACATTTCCAATGGAGTCACAACCTGCAGATCACACTGGACTTCAACTAAAAGCTATTATAGGATAATACGTAATGGTGGACTATAAAACCATGAAGTATCTGCCACTTGTAAAAGTAGGTGGAAAAAAAATAATAATTTAAAAAATAAAGAAAAAAAACAACTTCCCCCTAACTGTAGTTAGCAATTCACATCTTTTCCCTCCCTTTAAATAGCAGGTAGGGTTTGTAGGTAAATTTTTGTTTCTCTAATAGGCAGGGAAAATGATCACTTCTTTATACAGAAAAACAAAGCTGCTGCAGCCTCCCTAATCAGTGTTTTGATGATCTACAGATCATGGCAGGCACTGCTTTATTAATTGGTCCCAAGTTAACCATACCAGCTTTGTTCACAGAACCATTCAAATAATAATAAATGTTGGGAAAATACTAAACTTATTTATAGCCACCATTTTACTTTAATGGCTTCCGTAGAATCCAAATATATGAAGATTATTTTGAAAAATGTGATGAATTTTATTTTAATTGATCTTAACCCTTGTAAGGCAGTCATGCTCTAAATGTAATGAATAATATAATAAAGACTGTTTTTTGAAGATTTTGACTTTCATTAATTTCAAATTTATCAATGGATACAGTATGATGTAGGTCCTCTCCTTCAATAATCACCTTAGTGGCAAGCAGCATGAAATGTTAACATAGCCTACTTTGGAATAATATATTTTGTATTGTGCATGACTCTTCAAAATTCCCCTTTTTTCCTTCTTTAAAAATATATCTAGCTCATTCTGATATCTGGGTTCCTAAACATGCTAAGTATATTTTTTCATTTAAAAATAGACACAACAGAGAAACTGTTTTCATAGGGATGAATATAAAAAAGGATATAAAAGTTTGATTGAACTATAAGACATATAATGTAATTATTATGTTTTAAGGTATTCTTGGAGGAGGCTAAGCTTTTTCTGCTGAAAACACACTTCTTTTCTACTTACCTAAGCTGTGTTTTAATTTTTTATCTGGAATGTTTTTGTGGTTAAGATATCAAACTGAGCCATTCATTATTCATCTACACTGAGATATAGATGCTTTGGATGCAAGCTGAGACCCCCAGTTTAAGTAGATCATATTTGTTCTATACTTGTCACTATCGATCAGTGTCATTTGTCATGATCTGAACAGTCTCTGTCAACTTTCACATGCCCTACATCTCATTTTATGAAGTTAAATGTGGGCTCTAAAGGAGCACTTCCATTTGTGGCATCTGTGGTGTCTCCCTCTCCAGCCACCCTGTGTGTCCCTCCTGCAGGGAGAACCTGAGCTGACACAGTCGCTGCTGGCAGTGTCATTGTCTGCTTTTCATCCAGAAAAATGACTTCTGTGTCTTAAACACCCTAAAGGAGCCTGAGTTGGATGCTTGATGTCAGCCTGCATTTTGCTCAAGCAGCAAAGGTTACTCCTTCTCTATTCCCTCCATACCAGCGTGTGTGACTCAACAGCAGCAGTTCAGAAAGGCCCTCCTGGGAAATGGGCTGAATGGTGAATGGGATCAGTGCAAAACTGCAAACCCTGGCATCCAGCATCCCAGAAGCATTGATTTCACTAGGAAAACTCTAGGCTAAGTTACATTCCAGCATCAAAGATATTCTATCCCCTTGTAAACATTCTCATCTTCAAGGACGTAAGATAAAAAAGGGTTCTGAATGTATTTCGTTTGGGTATGACTGAAAACAAGGCAGATTGAATCACAGACCTCAGGAAAACAATTGGTACCTGCATTTCTTGGAGACTTGCAAACCTTTATTGTGGTCTGACACTACTGATAAAAAACAGAGAATATCAGGGATCTTATGTTGTGCTCCACAAATCTGGGGGTCCATGAATCCACTCGAGTTTTAGAAACACCTTTGCTATGTGTAAGAAATCAGTGCTCTGACAGGTTCAACAGCATGTGCTGTGGGTGGGTACCCTCCTCACCCTCTGTGAGCCTGTGAAAGGACAGTGGTGATCAGGGCATTAATCACTAGGTAATAGAGCTTAATGAATTACTTCCCATCAGCTGAGCTGCCATAATAGAGCAGATCACTGTGCTGTGAACACCAGCCTGCCCTTCTGTGTGAAGGCACAGCTGCTTACCCTGAGCTTTTCCCTAAGCTGTGTTAGCTCACAGGCTCGGAACTTCATAGACCAGTGGAGCTCACTTTAAACACAGAATCACAGAATGGTCTGAGCTGGAAGGGACCTCAAAGATGATTTCATTCCACCCCCTGCCATGGGCAGGGACACCTCCCACCAGCCCAGGTTGCTCCAAGCCCCGTCCAACCTGGCCTTGGACACTCCCAGGGCTCCAGGGGCAGCCACAGCTTCTCTGGGCACCCTGGGCCAGGGCCTGCCCACCCTCCCAGCCAGCAATTCCTTCCCCATATCCCATATATTCCATCTATCCCTGCCCTCTGTCAGTGTAAATCCATTCCCCCTGTCCTGTCCCTCCAGCCCCTTGTCAATGGTCTCTCTCCATCTTTCCTGCAGCTCCTTCAGGCACTGCAAGGCCACAATGAGGTTCCCCCCAAAGCTTCTCCTCTCCAGGCTGGACAATCCCAGCTCTCCCAGCCTTTCCTCCCAGCAGAGCTGCTCCATCCTCTGCCCATCCTGGTGCCTCCTCTGGACTCTCCAGCAGCTCCATGTCCTTGCTGTGCTGGCCCCCAGGGCTGGAGACAGCTCTGCAGGTGGGGTCTCACCTGGAAGGGGGCAGAGGAGCAGAATCCCTGCCTGTCCTGGTGCCCACACTTGGGACCAGCCCAGGGCATGGGGTGTTTTTGGACTGGGGCATGTCCAGCCTCTCACCCACCAGCACCCCCAAGTCCTTCTCCCCAGGGCTGCTCAGTCTGTTCATCCTTAGTCTGAATCAACCCCAGAGGTTGCCCTGACCCAGGTGCAGAACCAGCACTTGGCCGCCTTAAACCTCATGAGATTCTCAAGGGTCACTCCTCGATCTTGGCCGGGTCCCTCTGGGTGTCCCCATCCTTCAGGTGTGTCACTGCACCCTCAGCTCGGTGTCACCTGCAAATACTCTGGGGGTGCCCTCCATGCCTTTGTCTGTGCCATCGATGAAGATGTTAAATAACCCTGGTCCCAATGCTATGTCTGATCCCTCACCCTGGAGCTGGAAATCTGCTTCAGTTATTTTGGAAACCTGTCTTACTTCTTTTGGAAAACTGCTCTCAACAAAGCGAAGCCCTAACAACCCCAAACAAATTAAAGAAGCTTTCAAGTTTCTCAACTCTATTAAGGGCTGTTGTTCTCGGTTTATTCAAATTAATGGGAGGCAGCTCAGCACATTTAAAGGGAATAAAATGAGGTTGGAGGCTCAGGCGCTGATACACTTGATACACTATGATAGGGAGGTTTTCCTTCACAGAGGTTTAATTGCCCCTCATTCAACAGTGAGGACAGACTTTCTAGGTCGAGGATAGACTTTCTAGGTCAAGGTCAAGACTCACAGGTGTCAAATAAAAAGAGCCTTTCTTTGAATTAGTTCTTGCCCTAAAGACAATAAAATATATTTCTGGAGTCCGCATGGGATTGCTTCTTGCAAAGACCAGATGCTATTTTCTCCATTACTGCTGAAGAACAAAACTGCTCCAGCACAAAATGCTCATTTTTAATTTCATGAGAACTTTAAAATTTCATGAGAACTTTCAAATGTGGTATTGGAAGAGTGCAGGAGTGATAATCAGTGGTAACTCTTTACATGCAGTTCTCAGAACACAGCAGGGTGCAGGAGGTCTGCTTGGAACTGCTTCCCGTGTTTTAGGGAACCCGAAGCTACATTTCGGGTTACTAACCATAATAACCATAATATTAGACTGTAAAGGAGTGCATCTGCTCCCTGATTAGTGTATCACGCAAAATAAACTGCTTCCCCCCCCAAAAAAAAAAACCCTGAGAAAAACACTCTACTTGCAGAGATACACCCAGTGCCTCGAACAGTGGTGATGAAGCACTCTCCAGAAAGACAGATAAGGATTTAAATTTGAATTTCAGTTCCCTGGATGGCAGAAGCTGTGATCTGAAGTACCCTACCTCTTCAGTGAGCACTTTAGCTACTGAGATAAATGAAGGTAGAAGAGGAAACATTTCCGTTTTAGCCATCTGTCTCAAAGAAGGAAATGTTCTTTACTTTTTTCAAAAAGAAACTGGGAATGAAGGTTTGTATTTCCCCCAGTTAAGTCCATGGAAGGGTGGTCTCTAAGACATACCTGATCCTTCAGGTTTCCAAACAGGTATGTTAAATGGCCCTCTGTCCATGCTTGTTCGTGGACTCCAGTTCTTTATTCCCATCACAAAAGCCAGACTGAAAACCAAAAGCAAAATAAATTCCTAAGATCAGATTGTTCAAAACTCTTCATGGAAAAAATTTTGGGGAAAAATAATTCTGGGAAGAAGGCAGCTCAGAGACCTCTGAATGTGACATATTAGCTACCACCAACAGAAGTACAGACACGCTGACTGATTCAGGAGGAAAGCTCATTTTCCATACAAGGGATTAAATTCTAAAATTACATAAATTTTAATGTTGCTCTGCACCTGCACAGAGCCCCAATTCCAGGTCCTTATGTATATGCAATTACCCACACAAGTCTATGCAATATGTTTATTCATAATATTTCCTCTTGCGCAGCAAATTCATACGACACTTGAGACCAAATAAGATTTTTTTCTTCTCTCAATATAACTCCTTAAAATATCATCATTCACAATATTAGCTATTTATTATATTTGTGTGAAAGATTGTATCATTATTGTTACAGAAGAAAAATATGAACTAAAGTAATTGCATAGCCTTGAAATAAACACAAGACTTGCTGGTTTTTTATGTCATTTAGTGTTGCCAACTGTTCATTCTCCTCAGCTGAAAGTCAAAGGAAATGCTTGTGAAGGCCTAACACAATCTTACTTAACAAAAAAAAAAAAAAAAAAAAAAGAGAAAATAGAGGAAAATGCACTGGGAATGAGACTCNAAAAGCCCTTCCCATCAGGTTGACAGTGTTAATTAAAAAAAAATAAAATTAAAAACAGGTCAAAAAGAACTCATATTTTGCCGGGTTTTGCCAAAAGTGTTTTCCTGAAAGATGTAAGAGAATGTCTCCTTCCTAGGCACCCTTAGTCCAATCTGCCTGCTCATGTATTTATTGTGTTTACTTGGATTTAGGATTCAGATAAAAGGGGTGTTTCAATTTCATGACATATCTGCGGCATGTTGTGCTGAACTCTCAAAAATGATTTAATCGTTTGCTAGTCATGTTTTGTGGCTGGTTAAAGATGACAGGTTCTAATAGTTTATAATTAAAGGACAAAAATTAAGTTAATATTGATAGTTTCTTGGCTCCGTAAGTTCTCTACCCAGTATAGAAACATTCTGAATGTTCTCTGCAACTCCCTGACAGGAGGGGGGAGCCGGGGAGGGACCGGGAACAGGGACCAGGGACAGGAGGAGAAGGAACAGCCTCAGCTTGTGCCAGGGCAGGGGCAGGTTGGACATCAGGAGGCATTTCTGCCTGGAAAGGGTGGTGGGGCATTGGCAGGGGCTGCCCAGGGAGGTTTGGAGTGCCCAGCCCTGGAGGTGCCCAAGGCAGGACTGGCCGTGGCACTGAGTGCTCTGGGCTGGGGGACAAGGTGGGCATCGGGCACAGGGTGGGCTCCGGGGGCTGGGACTTGTTTTCCAACCTCAATGACTGTGAATATTCAGTAGAATCTCAACCACCTGCCATAATGGTTGGAAAATGCACAGAAAATTTAATTTCTAAAGATTCCTGAGGAAAAGCTGTTTATTCGGGATACAAACATACCACTTGTACAAACATACCATAGGCTGGTATCTCTCTCCTCCCT
>VWZG01006988.1:439690-611809 GCA_013396735.1 Grallaria varia
TCTTCATGGACAAGTAACTGAATTTTATTTGACGGCATTTCAACCCTAGCAATTATTATTGACATATGCCATGGAGATATCCCAGTCTGTACCGGGCTTTATTTTGAGGGGTGTGTGAGTAGCACAGCCTTCCTGTGTGCCTGTTCACAGGGATGATGCAAAAATAATATTAGCAGAATTCATCTCCTGTTACAGTAAATGCTGTGCAGCAGCTACTGGAATACTCAAACCAGACCAGATGTCGCAACGTCGAGCTCCCATCCCAGCAGAGAACAACATTAAAAAAATTGTTACTTTTGTTTTTAATTTACTACTCCATGGATGAGAGAAATCCCATCTGCTTACTCGATATTTAAATGAAAACATAAATGTTGTCCTGTGCTGACATTACGCTCGATATTACACAGAGATAGAGACCCCAAGCAGCTAAAATTTACATCTAACAAATATGTTTCCTTACATACAGCCATCTGCATGAGAAAAGCAATGACTGGGTCTGTGACGCCAGTGTAAACAGGATTCAAAGGGTGACCCACTTTTGTGCCACCGTGGGAATAACAATTACAGAATTTTAGGAAAGCTGGAACCATAATTCCTCCCGTGGGAGAAGTTTGGTCACAGAGGATAAAGGGAAAATCAATTGCTGGAAAGATTAGATCTGAAGACAGTAGTGATTCAGCCTGGCTAAAAGCACACAGCTTTTGAAGGGCTTCTCAGGACTTCAGAACCACCTCTAAAATCTCAAGCCTGTCTCTGATCCTCTGTCAGTGGGAGTTCTGGTTTCACAACCCACCCTTGTAAAAGGGTGGCTCAACACAACAGAAAAATGAGGAGATGTTCCTGCTCAGTTTGAAAGGAAAGAGGAAAAGATGATGGGGATATTAGAATGTGCTTTCCCTCACAAGCTCAGTGCTTTGATGGAAGAAAATAAAAATCAGCATGTCAGAATGGGTTTCTGGGATTATTATTAATGAAAGCATCCTTTCTTTTTCTGTGGGAAGGTAGTCCAGCATGGACGGTTCTGAGAACATGCTAATCACTTTGTTAACTTTTCAGAAAAATGTGTTCATGGCTCAAAGAATAAAATTTCAGACAACAATTTGCCTTTTTTTTTATCTCCCCCCAACAGGAGCTGCCTTTTTAATACTAAACTTTATGGCTTCAAGCCTATAGCTTCTGCAATAAGCCTGATGAGATTTGGGGCAAGAATGGGCATTAATGGCAAAAAAAAAAAAAAAATAAAAAAAGCTTCAGGGTTGAATTTCTCTCTCCCCTTACAGAAACAGGGAGAGAGTTTCAGTGTTCCATTCACCAGTGGTGCTCCACACACCTGCCAGGATGAATAATGACAAGGCCAAACAGTGAGATCCCAGCAAGAGGAAGGGCCTTTCTAAAAATCAGGATGCTCTTCTGAAAGCAGGAGCTCTCTAATTATATTTTGTTGCTCGAGCTAGAACAAGCCTTATTGGGAAACCTGAGAATTCAGGAGACTTAGTGCAGTTCCAAAGCATTCAAATGATATCTCACCAAGGAATAAATTAACAAGTCATTTCTTCAACCTCCATCAGTCCCTCTGCAACCTTCCACCCTTGTATGAAACAGCAAATTGCATATAGAAGCACAGAAAAGCAGAAAACACAGCTAAGCAACTTAATTCTACAGTCAGGGGCATGGGGGACAGGGGGAGAAATAGAGAATTATTCTCCTTCTTCACATACTTAAGTGACAAGAATGGGCTGATGCCTTTGCAAGGTAAAGATAAACATAATTTAAAATAGAAAGTGCTCATTGGGTTTGAGGTTTCAGCTCTGAGCGAGTGACTGTCCTTTTTAAAGAACTTTTGAAATGCAAGTTTCCCATTTGAAAAGGTTCTTCAAGGTTCCTGCTGCAGAGAAAATTAAGAAAAGACAATTATTTCCTCCTGCTCTCAATTATTTTTCAAGTATTCTGACTTTTCAGAGAGTGAGAGCACCACTGGCAGCCAGACTAGTTTTATCAGCCCCACTATGAATGGAAATCTTTTAGGTTTCCATGGGCAGATGCCCAGAGATGAGGACTCAGGAATTCACAATGTAAAATGTGGCTATGACTAGTTCCAGTTGTGGCTTTAGCAGGTCTTCTCAACTTTTTGATTCATCGAATTTAGTAGGGATTCTGCTATTTGCCTTCTGGGCATATTGTGAAAATTAATTCCTCGATGCCCGTGGTGATGGACAGAACCGTTGCTGCTGATTATTAATACCCTCAGATTCAGCAAATATTCACAGACTCCCTTCCATGGAGCTATAGATTTCAAGGCCAGGAGGGCCCTGATCTTGTCTCTGATTAGCTCAATTAGTCTGCTTCCTTTAATATCATTTTCAGACCTTTTAATTGCAGTTATAAATTGTTGTGAAACACAACAGTTTGAGAAGCTTATGGAAATATTATAAAATGACCTACATTAGCATGCAGGCACTCATTTTCTTATGTGTTTATGCATATATGGGCAGGCAAGCGAAATCACTTGTTTTAGCAATAAATTGGCGAAATCACTAGTAATTTCTTTTTGTGACTGGTAGTCTGCATTGCAAAATGGAGATTAACGAGTTGGCAGAAGTCTTGGTCTCCCATCCCCTTTCACTTCCCATTCCCTTTGTCCTTGGAGGGTGTCCTAATGCAGCTCTGTGCATTTTCAGCTAGGCTTTGCCAGATGTCTACTTCCTGCATATATTTGGAAGAAGCTAAGCTTAATTTAATTGTGCCCCAATTCAAGAGAGTATCCCTATGCTGGCAAGTTGATTAAGCATGGTGGTAATTTTAATTATCTCCTTATCTCTCACTGGAGTGCAGTTAGTAGAGCAGATGAAGTTAACCCCACGGATAAATACCCTTTTTTAACTGGGACCTGAAAAAATAAGGATAAAGATTTCTTTTCAAAGTCAAAAATTAGCCTTTATCTGTCTGAAGCCATTTCTTCTCCACTCCTCTATCCATCTATGGATCACTTCCTCAAGAGAGTCTGACATTACATTTGAATTATCTTTATTAATGGCTTTTCCCCCGCCTTGATAGTTCTGCTCTTGCCTGTGACTTATCTCTGTCTTTTACCTGTGACAATGCTAAGTTGGCTGCTCATGGCTTTTTTGCTTTGTTTTTCTTCTTAAATTTTATTTTATTGCCAGCTGTTCCCCTCTCCACATGACTAATTCTTTTGTGTGGGTTTTGTGAAATGGCACAAGGCCAGTATTTAAAGATGCAAGTTAGTGCACTGAAGATCTGAGATGTAGTGTCAACTTTACATGTCACAGTCATGCTGAAATTGTAGAGATACACAGGGTTCACATTTCATTTAAGAATCAAACACATTGAGATATTATTTTCAAGCATTGCGTTTAAGTGCATTTAATTTTCTTTCTGAAAAAAAACACCCTGCCAGAAGCCTGTAGGAAAAGCAGCAGCATAATTTAAATGTCACTTTGCTTCCCAATAATGAGTTTCATATGCAGTCATTCTACTCCAGTGGCAAATCTCACATCTCCACTAACATGTTTCTGGCCATTTGGCCCTGTTTTCAGCTGGGTGTGCACAGCGGCTTGGGTGCACTTTTGTAAACTTAATCGTCTGAGTTTTAATTAACACTAAAGAACAATGGCTTGGAGAGAAGAACAGAGAGGGATTCCATAAATGAGAAGGTCATTCACGACACAAAGGCAAAAGGTCCTTTGCTGTAATGGAATTGTAACATCCCAGCGTGCAGCATCTGAACTTTTCTTGTGTTTTATGAATATTGAGCCATTTGCAGACTTTCTGTGCATCTCAGATTATTAATAAGCACAACAGGATTCCTGCCTGCCCTGTAAATACACACTCCCAGCATTCAGCTGCAGAGACGTTCAACTTGCCCTGGATCTCCACCCCAGAAACACAATTCGACTTAAGATGGTACAAAAAGAGCCCTGTACCTATATACAGATATCCATGCATATATTTATGGAGCCCTGCATGCCCTGTGAGACAGAAAACTGGCTGTGCATGCCCAGCAGCATAATCCTGACTTATTTTCTTATGAAGTCATCAATGGACACAAGAAAGCTCAACTCGTTTGCATCCAGGAGCAGTGTGGGAGACAGCAAAATACTCTGCATATACTTGCAAGACTGGAAACTGCTTGTTTAACCCCAAAACACTGTACAAAAGTTATTCACTTTAATCCGGTTTTAACTGAGGCATTCCTGGGGTGACTCACAGCCTCTGCTTAAACAGTGAAAGCAAACAACACACACTGGCTGAGAGGGGGCAGTGGGTGAGTGCAATCTAGGCAAGAAGAATATTCCTGACAGCACAATCCCACCCCCGGGATCAAAACCACACTCCTGCCCAACACTGAAACTCCTTTTGCATCTCCTTTGCAGAAAACCACCTCCAGTTATACGGAGACTAAAGCAGACAGAGAGGGGCTGCAGCAGGGCTGCGAGAGATTGGCTCTATTATTGATTCTTCGTCACAATTTCTGCAGCCCCTGCCACGTCCTTCGAGATCCAGCACCAGAGTACTGGCCAGGCCAAATCTTGCTTCACTTATAAGAGCTGCTGAGTCTACATCTTTGGGGAATATTGATCCACTGCAAATAATCTTTTTTTGTTTCGAGCAAGCTGAAACTCCAGAGGAAAGAGGACAGCACAACCCTTTGCCAGTGCTTAGGAGAAACTTCAGAACAGAAAGAATAATGCTGCTTTGAAAACTTGCACAGTGAATCCAAAACTTGACTGCAAATGGAATACAGATGGGAAGCTCCCAGATGAAGAATGCTATATATATATATATATATATATATGTATGTATGTACGGCACCTCTTCTTAAGTGAGCTGGAGCAATGTCTGGCACAACTAACCCTTTAAAATATCATTGCTGTTTATTTGTTTAAAAAGGACTTAAGAGGCTGGAAATGAAAGAGGAGTTTCTAAAGGATAAACCCACCGAAAAACCTCTTCTCTTCTTGCCGGTGAAGAATTCAGAGCAGGTGTTGTCAGCCAGTTACTGGTGCTACCAGCCAGCATCCAAAGCAATTAGCAATGTTCTCATCATGCAGAAATTCCAATCAGATTTCTCAGGATACTCTAATTACTGTAGTGACACTTGTTGTGGGCCTAAATGACTACCTCATCACGGCAGACAGATCTGCCTTCTCTTTAGGGTTTATTGGCTTTTAAATTTCTGCATCTTCTAATTGCTTCTCCATCTTCCCAAACACATTTAGAAGTCCACATTTACCCTTCTGTGTCACCTCATGTTGCAATCCTCGGCACATAGAGGGTTATGCTGCCATCTCTCACCAACGCTGTGATCATGTCCACCCCAACTTCACCCCAGGAAAACAAATTTACTCTTCCTTCCTGCACACATTATGGCTCTGCCAAGGGATTCATCCAAATAATGGCTCCTTCAAATGGCTGTGCTGGTGGCACCACACACAGGTGCTTAGCAGGAGCTCTGGCACAGAACCATCACTTTCCAACCCCTTGATTATTTGCTATTGTAGTCCATGTGAAAAATAAGGCTTTTTCACATAAACCAGCAAAGCATTGTACATATTTTTCCACCCCAAAGGCCTTAATTTCATTCCTGCCTACCCAAGGCAAGTGGCAGTCACTCTCAGGAGCCAGCTCCTGCATAGTTCACTGGCGTGTGTGACTTCACTCAGAAACGCCGAACATTTCACTTATTTTCCTGGTCTGGACCTGGTTCAAATAAGCTGGAGATCAATATAAACTTCTCTTGTGATTTCAGCAGATATTGGATCCTATCCCTAAAATGCATATTATTCCTACTGAGAAACAAGCACTGATATACAGCCAGGTATGCATGAAAGCAAACTGCATTTTGTTTTCACAAGCACAGTGGTCAGATGAGCAAATTAATAAAAGAATAAACTATGAAAAGTGGGAGTATATTGCTGCAATTTCCATTCCTCATTTTGCTGTGCCCCAGGTGGATTTTACTCCAAATATTTTAATCTTTTGCTGATCAGGCCATGGATTACCTTTCCAAATTAATCCCCCACTTACTTCTGCGCTCCCAAGGTGCAGTCCATGCAGAACTGCTCTTTGCAGCACAATCTGACTTAACACAAACACCCTTTCCACGCTTTGAACCTGCAGGCTGGAAGTTTTCCTTGCTGCATGGTCATGATAGAAATCTGACGCTCTGGTAGACATCGTACCTCGAGCTTTAGCTAATTCAAGTTTCATGCAATTACCCGTGCATACTGATTTTGTATAGACTCGGTTAAACGCTGTAGGAATGAAACTGAGCTTCAGGATGCCTTGAAAATTACCATAAAGTCACGATGGAAAAATAGGAGTTCCAGAAGTGCAGTTGTGCATCACATCAAAACAACAACAACAACAACAACAACAACAAAACACAAAAAACCCCCCAAAAAAACAACACAACAAAAAAAACCTTTTGAAAAAAATCTGAGAGCAATGGGCTCATTGATTATTATCCTCCACAAACAGAGCACTCTGCCAGAGTATGGTTGCAAATTCCTGCAACTTAAACATGACACTGAGAATAAGCAAACATAAAGGTTGAATCCTTGTCATCATCCAAGCCAAGAAAACTGCAAAAAATAAGAAAACAAACAACATAAGGGATTTATAATTTTATCTCACAATCTATGTTGTTATTATCATCATCATCATCATCATTATTATTATTATTGTACTTAGAGGGAAAAACGTTGCTCCCACTCTGATTTTAAAATTTACCTTACTCCCTTAGTCAATACTCTGTTATGTAATTAAATATTTGGACATTTTGCAAAAGAACACAATGAGTTGCACATCCTTCCTTTTTCCTAGAGATGCGAGTAAACCCACAGTCATAATATACAACCACTTCTGAAGGAAAAGAACTTATGTTTTGGACGACGGATGCAGAAAGAATTAATTGCCTAATGACTGTGAGACTGGACGTGGCACACGGTGCCATGATGTGGTAATTGCAGTGGTGCTGGACCAAGGGTTGGACCTGATGATCTCCGAGGTCTCTTCCAACCCGGCTGATTCTGTGATTCTAGGAATGGAACCCTTTTCTCTGTCTTTATTCTCAAACCAAACTGTTCTGCCACAATAGTAAAAATATTTTCTGCTTACAATATATGTTGTGACATTGAGTGAACTCTCTTTGTAGAATACTTTTCTATATGCTCAGATATTGTCTTACATCTCATGCTGATTTAATGACCCCAACACTAATATTGCAGTTCTCAATGGCCAAAGACTTTAATATAAATTATGATACAAGGTGAAACAAGTAGGTGGCTCAGGGCACATCCCTCGTGCCATCAGATCTGCACAACAAAATTAGAGAGAAAAATCTGAGGTGTCCTCTAGCTCCTGTGCTCTGGGGTCATGTAACTCTTGAGTACAAAAGGGAGTAGTAATGCATGTAATTATTACTGCTATTCGAGCTAGGGAAAGAGAGGAAAAGAAACAGGAAATTCATTCAAACACTTGCAGCTGAGTCACTAAATTTAGGCTCGAGACTTCTTGGTTAGCAGTAACACCCATGCTGATCATCACCCAAGCTGCTAATTTATCCTGGATTGTAATGGTTTTTCTTCCACCATGCCATGATGGCCAAGCAGTGAGAGTTCCAGCTGTAACCATCACAACATGCATTTTGGACCACACCGTCCTATAATTTAGGCAAAAATACTAAGTTGCCCAATAGAATTTCGCATCAAACCTCTGCAAATTAAGTTAAAAAAGGAGTGTTATCAAACATATAACAGTTTGCAAGAAAGGCAATTTTCCATAGCAGAAGTAAGACTACACTTCTGTCTATTATCAGCTTTATTTTTAGATGTCCAGACTGAATTTAATTGAAGCTGTCTAAGCTCTCAAAGTAAAGAAATCAGAGGAGTTTTTTTTATAGATTCATACACTAAAGTACAATTGCTCCCCTGGAGCAGGAGTTCTTTAGGTTATTTTTTTATTATTTTTTTTCATCTTTAGGCTTTACCCAGCTCTTTAAATCATTCCAGGCTGGTTTCTCTTCGATTGTTACTCATTTTGATGCTGCCTCTGAATTGAACACTGGGTTCTGGGGCTCATCAGCGTGGAGTGCTATTGTTATAGCCCAGGACAGAGGCTGAGCTTCCAGCTGCAGGAAGGGCCGTGGCACCTCCACACGCTGATCCCAAACACAGTCACGTGCACACGCAGCACACAATAGCCCAAGGGGGAAAAAAAAACAAAAAAGCTTCTTAAAGCACATAAAGAAATTATATCTATAAAATTATCACATTGCACAAGAGGCCAGATGTTTAAATGACTGTATTAGACGAGGTACAAATGGCATCTCTTCTACATACAAACACTTTTCTTTGCAGCCTTAGCATTACTTTTTTTAAATTACTGGTTTTTTTAATGCTGCTTTGGCCACTCAAACATCTCTTTTTTTTTTCCTTTTTTTTTTTCCTTAAAGTTGTCTATGTTTTATACACGCCCCAGCTTTTATATGATGGTACAATGCTTTCTCTTTCTAATTTATTTTGTTACCTATGTGGATAAAATGAGGACTGAATGCTGACTTATTTCATAAACTTTATTAAGCCTTTGGAGAAAACTTCAATGTGCTCATACAGAGAGGCAATATAGAATGTATCCACTGTATCATGACACAGAAATTACAATTCTAAGCTAGAAATAAATGACATTCCAGAAAAAGCAGAAGGAACAACATTGAAGGAGTTAATAATGAACCACTTGTCTTCATTTCCAGATCCTTTAATCCTGCTATTGTGCAGTTTTCACACAGTGCTAAATTGAATTACTGCATCATTTTTTACAATTTCTTCATATAGTTGACCCAGTTTGTAGCAGGTTTGGAAGCATTATCATTGCTCAGGGTTCAAAGATGCTGCAGTGTATTGCATTACAAGTCAATCAGCGTGGAAGGATTTTGATGTCATTTTGCTTTTGGATACAGAAGAACAGATATCCAAATGAAAGCTGGTATTTCATTTTGTCATAACAATGTCACATAAGACAGCATGCCTTTTTTAGACTCATTTTATTATATTTCTTTTTCTATGCTCCTGCTCCTAATAAAGTGAATTCTCAAGTTTATGCCTTCCAATGTTTTTATTAACTTGTGCAAGAAGAAAATTGAAAAAAGCTTCAATGCACAGTTTTACTGTTTTACAGCAGATGATGCATTTAGTTGGATACAAGTGAAAAAACCCCCTAAAAACAAACACAATGTTTCTCAACATTACACTACCTCTAAAATGCTCCAAATGAGAAATCCTTTATCAGAAATATTCTTGTTCTGAAAGGCAGTGCTTTCTGCAGCTGTTTTAGCACATAAACACGGTGCTCAGTTTAAATACATTCCAAGCAACATGTTTCAGGTAAAGCATTTCATTCTCTCAAGGTCATTCTTTACGCTTCAGGTGTTAATTTGTGTTGTTCTCGAAGTATTCTTATTATTGATAGTAGAGCCCTTGGTATATGTTATATTGAAATATTGCTAATGTATGAACTGTAACATTACATTTCTAATCTAATCAATCAAGTGGTATGCATATGCAGTAGATGCTTGGCTTTTACTAAGATTAATTACCATGTGCCGGGAAAACGAACTCTGTAAGGTGAAATATTGCATGAACACAGACACACACTAAGAGAAGAATAGAAAAGAAAGCAAATTGTGCAAAGGGATGAGCACCGTAATAAGTTAATGACTACTTCTGTCATTCAAAACATATGCATAGCCTTTAAGACAACACAAAACAAAGATTAAACGCATGTTAAATCAGCTATCTATTAAAGCATTTAGAGCTTTTCTCCAGATTCTACATGGAAATTATACAATCTGTTGCAAAACTAAACACTTGTCTCCCAGATGGTGCTCAGAGTCTGTCTGAGCAAACACCCCTTCCATGCTCTGTGTAACAAATTGTGCATATTTTTTGTTCACTGCACTTCGTTTTATGCATTTGAGGACATTCACACAGAACACGCAGTGCAGAGCAGAGGCGTCTCCACTTGCATTGTAAAACCCAGTGATGTTGGATTTATGTACCTGATTGCAGCTGTGAAGCAGCAGATACTTCATTGGGGTGTCTCAGTTCTTTGAGGCATTGGCAGGGTCTCCGTGTTCACTGGCTGGAGGTTACAGGTTGTGCCTCCTGCAGATACCAATCTTGGCTTTAATTCTCACATTCAACAATAAGTAGCTAATTGTTTTTGGGTTTTTTTTGAACTGTGCTGCAAAGTTAAGCTTCTAGAACCAAGTTTTGAGGGAGTGTTTTACCATGCCAGATACCAGTTCTGACTGAAAAGGGAACAAGATTAAAGCAGCACTAATACTTTTATAATGTTATGAAAAGGTGCATTATTCATGCACAAGACATATGGGGATTACCCTTCTGGCTGAGACTCTGGCCGAGCAAAAAACCTAAGACACTAAAGCATGAGAAAGTCATCTGCAATTGAGGAGGTTGTAATTCAGCTTTTTGGTTCTTGTCACATGTTTTCTTAGTCTTTCCTCTGCCTTGGCTTCTATTTGTAAAATGGACATAACAGCAGCTCCCTATTCCACAAGAGAGAAGATGAGTTTGGTGCTGTTAGTGAACTAGTCAAATACCTGATGGGGAGCTAAATACGTACCTGAGATCAGCAGATATTTGTTTTGGGGAGAAAACCAGCCTGATTAACATTTCTAAGCAATTTCTCCAACCTCACCCTGCAGACAACCCATAGTAGTTCTCCTTTTGAGATTTAGTCATTTATCTTGTATACAAAAGATGAAAACATAGGAATTTTCATTGAATTTATCATTAGATGTCAAGTGTAAGTCTCCATGTTTGAAGCAACAAAGGTACTCACATGTATTCACTGAATCTAAAGCTTCAATAATGAGAGAACTTGAATATATCTCCCTGATGAAGTGCTCTGCAATATGTTCATTGTTTTAGTTTCTGTCATAGAAGCAGCACGTGTATTCAGTGAAAGGAGAATTGAAAAATTGAAGTGAAATAATATCTTTTTAGTTCCTTTCTGTAACTTTTTAATAGAGGACTAATCGTCTTCGGCAATCATCATAACTTTTGTTAAATCCACTGGGCTTTAGAGACACTTTAATATTGCCTTCATATTTTGGAACGATGAAAATAATAAAGTTCAAAAGTTGGATGCATGGAAATTAGATATATAGTGCAGCAAAACTGCAGGGGAAAAATTCAGCTGGCAAGTCCTTCAAAGCATAATTTTTCATGTCTTCAAAATGCCAAGGGAAACACCCACAGTGCCAGACAGAGAAACTCCCCATGGTGCATCAGAGCAGGGCCAACTTGAATGTTAGATCAGGGCTTTGCCCAGTCAGACCCAAATATCATCAAGGGTAGATATCTCACAATTTCTCTGGACAACCTGTTCTTCTGCTTTAACCACCTGCACTGAGGAGGAACATTCCTTGTGTGGAATTCCTCCTGCTACATCTGGTAGCTGTTGCTTCTCACCCATTTGCTGTGCATTTTGAGAAGGATACGGATGCACCTTCTCTACAACCCTCCTTTAGGCAGTTGAAGAGAACAGTTTGATCCACCCTCAGCCGTGTCTTGTGCGCAATGAACAAACTGCTTCCCATCAATGTCTGTAAATACATGAAGGGAGGCTGTCAGAGCAGGGACCAGGCTCTGCTCGGGGGGCCCAGCCATGGCACAAGAGGGACCAGGGGCAGCAACTGATGCCCAGCAAGGGCCACCTGCACAGGAGGGAGAACTTCTGTGCTGGGCACTGACCCAGCACTGCCCAGGCTGCCCAGAGACGGGCTGGAGTCTCCTCATGGGGACATTGCAGACCCCTCTGGCCACAGCGCTGTGCCTTGTGCTCTGGGATGGCCCTGCTGGAGCAGAGGTGGCACCAGATGAGCCACTGTGGGCCCTTCCAACCTGAACCCTCCTGGGGTTCTGTGCTTCAGCCTGCCCTTAAACGTCAGGTGCCTCAGTTCCCAAACCATCTTGCAACTTTCTCCTAGACTTGCTGTCTCTTTTGAAAATGGGCAGCAAGAATGGACTTGGTTCTCCCAGTGTTGCATCATCAGTACCCAGTAGAGCTTTTTACCTAGTCAGGCCCTATCATTGCCTCTATCATTGGTTGTCCTGTTCCAAGCTCAGAATTACTCTTTCACTTGCATGTTTGGGGGTGTTTTTTGTCAGCTCTCCAGCCTAGTGCCATGTCCCTGACAGACAGCTCTGCCCCCCAGGTACCATAGAATCTGGTCCATCCAGTTTGGTGCTGCCCATGAACTTGCTGAGGATTTATTCCACTCTGTTGCTCAGGTTTCTGTTTCTATAAAAAGTAAAACAGTATCAGCTCCGGTATCAATGTCCAGCAGACATCACTTATAACTGGTTGGCATTTGGACTGTGAACCACTGTCCTTCTGAGCCCAGCAGAGCAGTCAACTCTTGCCCTCGGAGCTGTCCTGTCCAGTTCATCCCTTCCCAGTTTGGCTACAGAGTAAAGGTAAAGGACTCCTTTGGAAAACCTGGCTGAAGTCCAGAGCCAGAGGCACCCACTGCTCTGCCCTGAGCCCCAAGCCAGTGGTTTCCCTACAGGAAGCAATCGGGTTGGTCATGCACAGTTTGGCTCTGGGAAATCCCTTCTGACTGATCCCAACAACCTTCTTGTCCTTCCTGTGCCTGGAAGTGTTTTCCAGGAGGCCTTGTTGAGGACTGAACTGAGACTTTGGGGACAGCACTTCCTAAGACCTTCCTCACCTCTTTTAAAGGTGGGTGTGACATTTTCTATTCCCTGATTGCCACAACTTTTCAAAGATGAGATCAACCTTCCAATGACATCACTGCCTTTGGATGCATCTTGTCCAGGACCACGGACTTCAAAATGAGACTGGACAAGACTCTGAGCACCTGCTTTTGTTGGCATTACTTTGAGGGGAAGAGGCCAGACTAGAGTCTCCAGAGGCTCCCTCCAACCTCAGCTATTCCTGTGATTTTCTGTGTCTGTCCAGCTTATTCAAGCAGTCCCCAACTTTCTATTAAACCCACACCATGCCTGTATAAGTACATTTTGCATTGCAAAGTAGATTGTCCACATTCCCGAACGGCGCAGTCTAACACTTCATAATCTGTGCAATATGATCTGCCTGTTTTAAATTTATGAAGCTGTAAACCAATTTCCTCTACTAATAAACACCTCTGTTTTCATTCCTATTTATCCTCCCTTTAAAATTACTGCACTGCCTTGCTGTCTTTCTCTTGTCCTTGTCTTGTAAGATGGAAAAAGAGATGGGGAGCAGGGGAAAGAAGGAGAAAAAAAGAAAAAAAGGCCACAAAAAAACCCCCAGCAGCTCAGAAAAAAATGATCCTTGGGAAGAATCCAAGACCAACAGATCAGCAAGCCCACTCATTGTTCTTTATCATTTTGGCTTTCTTCCAGCCCCTCTAGGTTTCTCTCTCTTTCCAAACTGCTTTCTGTATTCTCACATATGTTATAGAAAGTGCTATGATTTCAGAGAAGTGCTTTAATTTATAACGGTTTGATCAGAAAGAGAAGTTGTCCAGCTTGTAAAGGAGATGAGAGGAGTTTGTAGCTCTGGCTCTCCTGAGTGTATGTATGAGTGTAAACTTGATTATTCTTAGCAGAAGATCCATATGTGTATAGTATCACTGAAGGAGAAAAGGGTGTCATTTGCATACAATTATTGGGCATAATTATCTGTAAAACTGTTTGGTTTTGGATGGCTCTGGCAGAACAATAAATATTTCAAATCCAACACACATCAGACCTGCCAACATCTTTACAGTGAGCACAGTAATTCAGCTTCCAATTCTGACACAGAAATGATCCATTTTTTCTAACGCAGCAGAAAGACAGTAGGGTGGTGGTATAAAAAGGCATTGATGTGAATGATTTTATCTGTATTTTTAATAGATTCTTTCCAAATGTAATAAATTTTGGCAATTACTGATAGGATCTGCAGAGTTACTAGAATACTTCAGCCCTTCTGATCTATGGGGCTACAGGCTGGAAACAAGTTCATAACTTAAGAGCTTAAGCCATAAAAGCTTAATTAATTTAATCATTATTGGAATAATTCTCCAAGGTTAAAACAAAAAGGCCAGACTCTATCTTTGATGCTGTAGCACCCAAGCATCCCCCCAAGGCCCTCCTTGGCACAGAACTGCTTGCTGTGTCTCCTGCAGGAACAAGGAGTTCCATGGCTTGGCTGGGGCTGGGCTTCCTCCCCTGCCACTGGATGTGCCATGAATTGGCAGGAACGGACAAGGACATTTCCCAGGGGAAGCTGCATCACTCTGCAGGTCCCCAGGTCCACCAGCCAGGCTGGAGTGCAGGGACAGCACAGGGAACACCAGCACAGGGAACACCAACACAGGGTGACACCAGCCCTGGAGCATCCTCAGCCCTTTCCGAGGGAGCCTACAAAGGACCAGCTCTTGCTGCTGCTGCTTCACCTGTTCCTGCCCCATTCCCATGGAATGACAGCCGGGCTGTGTGGGAATCACATCTGAGAGATGGAAAAGGGCCTGGGCATCACAGATAGAGACCAGAGCGTCTCTCATCCTCAGGGAACTGTAAGCAAGCAATAAATGCAGACGTGAGCCTCTGGGGGAACCAGGTACCAGCTCACACTGGTTCTTTCCTTACAAAATGGGAAACAGCAAACTCGGTGCTGATGGTGGTGGTGGCTGAGCAGCCTCACAGTAACACTGTCTGGAGAAGTTTGTTGTGTTTGGATTATTCAGGGACACTCACTGGACTTTCGGTCTGGGATCAGGCTCTGAGAGAACACACACATGGCATGAATGTATAGACAGAATCATGGATTTGTCAGGACTGTGGTTTTCCTTTCCTTTTTCATAGTTAAGCTGAAGTGAACTGGTCATTCAAACAAAAACTGCATAGTCCAAGAGGTTAATTAATTAGAGAATCACAGAATAAGAGAACACGCAGAGCTGGAAGGGACCCAACCCTTAGCACTGCACAGGACCAGTGTTTAAAGGTAGATAGAAATGAGTATTTTCAAAAACATTTGAAAAAATCCCAATCTTTTCTGGGTATTGCCCTTCAAATTCTTAAACATTTTTTTTCTTATTATTGATAACATCGTTCACACACGTAAATATGAGCGATAAGCCCTGGGAATTGTTAAATGTGTTTCCAGATCTGCATCTTCAGCTGAAGGGGGAAGGCTGTTATCAAATCCTAGCTGAGGTCTGCAAATACACGGACTGTGAATGGGAAAAATCAAACCAAAATCCTGCTGAAACTGAGACAGGCTGATTTAGAGCAGCTCCAAGCAGAGATAAACCAGCTCAGGTGAGTGTATCACTGTGACAGCTAAATAAATAAGTCATGTTTAAAGTTCCTTTATATCCCAGCTACCCCATCCTTACTCTTTAGGAGTTTTCCGTCTGTAGGTGCAGGAAGCTTTCACAGAGACATACTTAAATTCTCACTTTGACTCCCTACTTTTCACTGCTTTGACTGCATCCTAAATAACAATAGCAGTGGGATAAAGCTGCTCATTTGATTTTCAGCTGGTGCTCGGTAGAGCACGTTTGAGGTCCAGATTATTATGACATTTACCCTCTTCATAATTTCTAACCATGCCCACCTTGATCTCTGTGGTATATAAATATTACATCTTACAGATGGGTGAGGAACAGATTTACAGGTTTCAGATGTATGCCATATACATACCATATTTATACCTATATACAGTTATAGAGCTGGGCAAGAAAGTGTAGCAAAAACAACAATCACTTCACCTGGCACATCCTACAAGTTCTGGCCAGGTGCTTCTGTCCCAGATGACTAAAAAAAAGTTTTCTCTATTACGAATCTTTGTTACTAATGCTGTAATTATTTGGTTACACAAACCCATAAACTTCTATGCATAAGTATACAATGTTTATATAATATGTAATATATAAACCCTTAAACATATATATATATATATATATATATATATATATAAACAGTGGAAGGAAGAGATATTTGTAAGAAAACCACCGATATGTGTTCTTGCTCATTAAGTGGATCATAATTTGCCATGCCTCCTAACGGTGTGAATTCCAGAGGGGCCTGGGAAATCTGCTGGCTGCTTGGTAGCTAAGGCGAAAGAGAAAATCAAATGAGAAATAAGGAACTTGGGGGACTTTCAGAAGGGAGGGGTTTGTAAAGCCTGATTGCTGGTACAGGCATTTACATGTGACAAACCTAGTTTTATGCCTGTATTTACATATTAATTGTAGTTCGTCTATGGCATAATTAAAGATGCTCAATACAGGGGTTTATCCAAACATCGGCTGCATCAACAATAAGCTGAAGGCTTTGGAGTATTGGCACTGGCTTCACTTAAAATGCTGTGCTGGCTCTGAGTGCCTGGGTTTGTGGCAGGTAAATTCCTTGCTTAAGGACTCTCACTGCAGCTTTTCACAGACCCACGTGCAGAGATTTATTAAACAGAAACGCCAATTCAAATGAGCATAAAACGCACACCCTGGAAAAGCACATTATTGTTACTTATTCTTACTACTTCTGTAATCACTATCAAGCATCTGTAATGCCACAGATACGTCTCCTGAAGCCACACAAAAGGAGAGAACCATATAATGAAAGGCAGAGAGAGACAGACTCAAAGCTCATTAAAGCTGTTAGGGGTGTGCTGTATTTCAGGCATGTAAGTAATCTCATTGGCTTCAGTCCCATTTCTGGAGCAGATCCACAGAGCAAAACTAGATAAATACTATTTCTTACCCTGTCATTAGTAGTCACAGTGGAAACAAAGTAAGAACAAAAGGAATCTACGTAAACAGAACATCAAAGGGAAAAAGGGGGTTTAGGGGGGACGTGAATGGCATGGTCAGTGGGGCAGACAGTGGGTCAGAAATGAGGCAGAAAGGTTTCACTAAGATAGCAAAGAGAGCAAAAAGAGATTGATCTCTGCTAGAGCAGCATCATGGAAATCACAACTGGCAGTCATTGTGTCCCTGCTGCAAGGACCCTGCAGTGCTGGTCCCGCACACCTTTGCAAATGCCCTTTTACTTTTCATATGGAATTTATTCTGGCTACTTCTAATTTGATCCTTAAACAAATTATGGGTCTGTTTTTGGCCAAGTGACTAACCTCTTTCTGTCATCCCTGTGCTTCAGACATTTGTCTTAGAATAGAATAGAATGAACATTCTGTGATCTATGCTCTATTTATCTTAGATGAAGGGATCTGTTCTTTCCATTGATTGAAGAGGCTACTATGGTTTATGATAGATTGTATGAATTCCCTTAATTAGTATCCAAAAAACATATTTGGAACCAGTTCCACAGGCAAAATCAAACCTGAGTGTTCAGTGGAAGCCCAAGATTAGCAGAGCCAGAGTACCCATGAGCTGCTACGTCCTTTTCCCACTCCCAACTCATGCCATGTTTTAAGGTATAATCTGGGATGCTGCTCTGGAGACTTTTTTTATTTCTCCTGCTCTCATCTTTCTCTAGATCTACACCTTTTGGTCTCTTTCTTGGACATTAAGACAATGAGACATAAGTGTTTTTCAACATCAGTCTCACCCCCACACATTGCCTCATACTAATCATCCAAACCTCGATGTCAGTTCCTGGTTCATTGGTAATAAATATAGATTAGAAATTTTGCTATTATTTGAAGAAAACCTGCAAGATTCTGCGTGCATGAACTGTGCATGAACAGATGGATGCATGTTATATCCAGAGGTGGTCTAAATTCAAAGCTTCCTTACCTGTGGGGTTTTTCTTTTTTGGGGTTTTTTTTAGGAAGGAAGTCTGAACTACACATAATAAAATACTCGTACAGTAACAAAGGTTAAATAATTAATATAAAAAATCTGTTCAGAAGCATACAATGATTTACATTCAAACTCCAAATATTTAAAAATTAATAGAAAATATTAGGATGTTAATAATTGAAATCACAGGAATGTATAATGAGATTGCACTTACTGCAGTATATTAACCATTATCTGCAGCCTGATAGGAAAATGTTTAACCTCAGGACAAATAGGATGTGCATTCTATAAGCCCCTAAGGCTTTGTTACTATTAAACCACCGTGATCCTTGAAAACACGTACATGTGCACATCTTGTGGAATCAGAAATAAAACATGTACTCTCATAGCAATTTCCTTTGTCTGAAAATAGTTCTTTTATCTGCAAATCTGGGAGAGAAAAATGAAAGCACTGAAGAGTGGCTTCACTACAAAGAATGCAATAAAATTAGCACTACATGAATGCCATTTTTTTTTTTAATTTTTCACTGTTTCACATACGGTTTCCTTTATCTTTTGGGAAATTCTGGTGTACCAGCTCAGCAAGCTGGCAGCAGAAACAACATAATGACTTTTTTTGGTCAAATGGTTTATGACTTCACACCTACACTGAGAATTTTAGGCTCCATCCATATTTATATTTGTCCTCTATTTCTTCAATTCAAATGTCCTTTCAGAGAAGATTGGTTTCATGCAGAGAGAAGATAAAAATCAGAATCTATACCTCACATGCAATAAATTCATCATATTTATTGCATCCTCAATCCCGGGGAGTTAAGAGGGGGGAAAAAAAATCTCAGCTTCTAGTCCCTAACATTTTCATTCATATTCTTCTTACAGCTAAAACAATATAAATGAGCTGGGAGGAAGAAGGAGGTGTTTTGTTTCACTTTGGTTTTTTCCCCCAGTCTGTATGTTATTCAGAGCCATAAACATTGAAATATTCATATTAGGAAGGTGGCTAAACTGCTGTGGCCCAGAATGATGAGAAAACGTGTGACAGGATGATTACAAAGGGGTCTGGTGTGACTGCACTACTGATGTTCAAACTGGGAATGAAGGGAAAAAAACCACAACAAAACAAAACAGCAACCCACGTTCACAGGTCCAGCCCCTGTCGAGTCATGAACACGGTGGGTTCAGACCTTCTGGTCATTGCTGCAGACTGAAGGGGGGCTGCAGTGAAGTGCCAAATGGGGAAGGTGTATAAATTCCCATGGAATGAGAGACAAAAGGGAATTGCCATTCAGGAAGGCCTGGCAGCACAGACAGTCCATTATCCCTCCAGCCACAGCGTGGGCTCCCACACCACTGCCCATCCATCTGCAGGCAGATGCTCCAGCCAGAGAACTGCTTGAGCTGCTCAGCATCTGGGTGCTGTGATGGGGGGAAACACAGCCAGCTGTGGCCTTGGGGTTACAATTAAATCTGGCAAAGGGAAAAATCTGATTAGAAAATGCAACTTACGTTTTTCGTAGTATTAGTAGCATAGGAAGTGTTGCCAATTAATGCCTCGTAACAGTTTTAGTAGTTTACAGTTTACAAAGGCATTTAATACCAAGCCCTTAGTCAAGAATTTCTCAAGCACAAGGGCTCAAAGAGGTCCTATGGCCAAGGACAGCCCCCCTAGGCCTTGTTGAGTCAGAGACCAGCACTGTACCTCACGCTGAGAATATTAAGTAATAATAACAACAATGCCATATTATTTGATTTCTTTTAAGCATTCGTTCTTATCGTTTCCATGCATAGCAATGCCTGCACCGTTTTCACCTTCGGAGCAAACTACATATGAGAAAATACAGGGCAAAAGTGTCTGTAAACCACAAGGAATACAAATCCTTTATGGGTTAGGGATGGATTTATTCTAGCTAAACATCTGACCCTGTTATGAAACATTTACATGGAGGAGTAAGTCAAGTATAATCATTTTCAATGATCTGGAATTACTCAGTGTACGTAAAATACTTGTTTATTGCTTTGTTAATGTGTATGTGAGAAAACAATAGATTCTCCTTGAATTACTAATGCGGAACAATAGAAAGGGGTAAACATATCTGGTTTGTGCTGTTATATACTAAAATTAAATGCTGCATAAAATTCTAGTGATTTTCTAGTTTTGTCAGTGCTGGGAACAGAACATCTCTGCCTTTCATTCCCCCCACAACCAGCCCCATCTCAGCAGCACTGTGGGGTTTGCTGTAATAGTGGGTCACAGTTATAGTCAGCTCAGTGTTCTGCCTTCTGAAAGGACTGAGAAATTACTGGTGTTTTATAGATTCTGATTCCTCCTATCTGTGAATCCTTCTTAATTTCTGGTAAACATTGCTAAAATTAACATACTCTCCTAAATTAACTTGACTGTATTTCTCTGCTGCGCCAAACTCATTGTTCTGCTTTTAGATGAAAGCAGACAAGATTCTGATGTCATTAGACATCAGTGTCATTGCTTCAGACTTAGCAACTTTCCTTTCATCCTGTTGCACCGAATGTGCTTCAGCGTGTATGTGACCAGAGGGAAAACACCACAAGCTGAGACTGTTTAAAGAACCTGCCAGTGCAAGGAACAGAGCAAGTGATGCTCCTCGGTCCCTGCACTTCAAGGAAGAGCAATGCTGATAAATCTAAATATTGAGCTGAGCTGGACCATTTTGTTCACTAAAGGTGCATATTCTCTTTTCCATTTCTTCTGTCAATTGACTAAAGCTACTTACTATTTGTAGTACTTTTTCTGTTACTGACCCCTGGATTTCCTCTTCACTGTGTTTATTTGTTGAGGTGGTTTTCCTGACAGTCACAGAATCCCTGAGGTTGGCAAAGCCCTCCCAGCCCACGGAGCCCACCCTGTGCCCAAGGCCCACCTTGTCCCCCAGCCCAGAGCACTGCTTGTCACATCCAGTCATTCCTCGGACACCTCCAGGTCTGGGGACTCCAAACCTTCCTACGTAGTTCATTCCAATGCCTGGCAATCCCTTTCTATGGAGATATTCCTCTTGAGGTCCAACCTGAACCTTCCCTGGAGAGAAAATAAGGAGAAAATAAGGAGTCCTGCTCTCACTTGCATCCTCCCTGCCTGAGGAGGTACCAGCCCTAAAACCCTCATTCTATAAAAAAAAAAGGGACTCTGCCCTAAAAGGGTTTAAAATAAAGCCTTGAAAGAAAAGTGCAAAATTAAACCAGCTAAAGGTCAGGATATAAGGAAAAAATACTATTAGAGAGGAAATGTACAGTCTCCCCTGCACCTGCATGAACGACCAACCAGTCCCATGAGCTGGCTGGGACCACCCCAGGGGAATGTGGGGGGACAGATGTGACTCCTCAGGGCAGCTGGATGTGGAGGCAGGATGCTGATGGGTAACTGGAGGCTCTCTGTGTGTGGGTATGGGCTAACCAGCGTGGGGAATGCAGAAAACCAGCCGTGTGTGCATGGAGTCAATCTGATACCATCAGATCAGAGATATATCAGAAGGGTTTCCAAGCGCCATAGCACAAGGGCATTAGAGTCCTAAAAAAGCCAGATATTCAAGGAGTTAGAACTTACAGGCTGGAATCAGACATTATGCAGGAAAACAATTGTGGAGAAGTAAACGATGTCTAAAGGGCGGGTGGTAAAAGAATGTCACTAAAGAAAAATGTGAATTCCTGCAATAAACCCGGAACTACTGGGATTATTTATAGCCAGAAAAATAAGAACAAACAGATAAATGAACAACTGGAAAGGTAGGTTGGTGGTCATGTGATTTTGGTAAGTTAAGTGATGTAGAAAGAATTGTTAGGGAGAATAGCATCAGGTAGCCAAGCTGCATTTGCACCCACAGCAGGAGTAAAGAGTTGGGTAAAACCTTTGCACAGGGTAGGACAATACAAGGGGGAAAAAAGGTTAAAATACATGATGATTTGATGATGGAAAAAGGGTTGTTCTATTGCACACCAGTCAATTTGTATATACTTGTTTTTTCAAAACCACACAACGGCCTATCCGTTTCATTGCTGTGTTTTAAGCAAAAGCAGTGTATAAACATATAATTCTGTGCAAATCCCTATAAAAACACCCCCAGATTTAATTGCTTATCTTCTATCAGACTATTGACAGGTTTTGCTAAATTGGTATAAACGGATCTAGGAGTATTTACAGAGAGATTACAGCTAATGCAGCCAAGGCAGTGTATGCTTAAATACTTATATATGTGTTTAATGATGATGTGTAGATATCAATGTACAGTGATCTTACGAGACACTTCATAGTGTTAATTATGATTTTACTATGAAATAATCTCTGGCATCATTTTTCAATGTCTAGACATCTTTTTTATCTAAAAAAAGAGACAAACATTTTTTGTCAAAAGTTCATTTTGGTCTCCAATGACCTATCGATTTTCATCTTCAACCATTGAATCATATTTCTAAATTAGGAAAATAAACAATAAAATATTCCTTAGCATTTCCCTTATTTTGTTTCTTTCAATCAGAACTCCTGGCCTCTGCTTTCAAGCTCTCACTGGAGAGAATCACTGTTCCAAATGTTTCAGGTAGGACCAGGACCACCTTTCAGTGATTCAGAAGCTTTGATTTTGTGCCAATCGCACTGATTCAATGACATTGAATTATAGATATAATGTCCTTAATGCAGATATGCTTTGAGTACCTTGATCCTCCACCCCTTCTCATCTGTAAAAATGACTAGTAATTACAAGAAGCCACGGACTTAATTTTAGTCTGTCACCTGGATCATCGAAGACCTGAATTATGTAGAATTCCAAACCTTGACGCTCCAAAAATTAACTTTTCTTCAAGTGCCCACATCAAAATTACAGAAACTGGAGCTTCTGTGAGAATGAGTTGCTTCTGAAGTGGCAGCCTTGCTCCTGTGTCTGAAAAGCTGTGAGGATTTCTGCTGAGAATGGCAGGCAGTAGCCAACCAGCACATATGCCAGCAATAACAGCTCGGTGTTAATGAAGTGTCTTTTTTTCTGCTCCTAAGGAAATTCATTCTCGGCATTAGAACTCTGCCTCACATTGCGAAAGTAAATAGAAGATTAACAGAAATGGCATTAATTCACTAAAATTGCAAAATGGCAATTAAATCCTTTCCTCCTCTCTTTCTGAATCATCTGTTCCAAAGCATCTGAACACCAGGTAGTGGGTAAGGCTGCTCAGGTGACACCAACCCCATTTTGGGTCATTCTCTGAGGTTTTGGGACTTGTTTTTATTTTTCAAATAACAAACCCCTTCGAGCAAATCCACGCTGAAGAATGACCCGGAGAAGGCAGGAAGCCACACTGTGGGCAGATGAAGTCTCTGGGTCTCAGCAGCCACACTGGGACCCCACGGCAGTGACAGGAGTTTAAATGGTTATCCCATCCAAGGGGACGGAGCCTTTCATCCCAGTCACTGCAAACGCCAACACAGACACTGAGCTGGTGGCACACCTGCCTCGACAGTGGATCTCAGTTCCAAGCCCAAACTGCTCCCCAACAGATTTTAGGGAACTGGGGGGCTCTCCAGGAAGGATTTCAGCCCCTTGGGACTCACCATGTGCTCCGAGGGGCCGATGGAGCAGAGTAGTTTCTAACAGTCCTCATCCACCTAATATTTAATGTTACTGCTACACTTGTGCCAAAAGTGCTTGTCAATGGGAGTTAAGTATCATCATCCTCATAACACAATTCTGAACGCAAGGGCAAAACAGGGAAGGCATTTCTGAAACCACTCAGCTCCTGCAAAGCTCTGCCAGGACACAGCCCCGTCGCGGTGAATGTTTCATTAGCAACATCTGTTCTTTTTGACATCCTATTTCCTACGCTTCCTTCCACTTTTCTCCTGGTGACATGGATCTGGCACAGCCACTTCGGTCTGCACTTCAAACCTTCCCTGGGCTAAGGAATGTCTTTTTTTATTCCCTAATAGACACTCAGATGGTAAAAGGGGCATACAGGACACCACCAGCAAATTGGTTCCATAAGTAACTGCTGGTATCCTGCAGTGCTTCTGTCTGAGCTGGATGAATTAAGAAGTCCAAGGTGATACTCCTCCATCTCTCCCCCCCCCATAGTTTGCCACCATTCCATATGTTCCATTCTCTTCAGAAAAGGTACACGTCAACCCAAAATAATTGAGCCTCAAATAATTAAGAATTTATCTCCTTTCTGGGAAAGACAAACACACCTGAAGAAGACGAGGAGCTCACAATGTGACAAGGATTATTTATCTCCTTATTCGTGTATCAATCACGCAACAGGTTAAAGCAATAGAATGAGGGACAGATCACAGGTGAGGAATTAAGCAGGATGCTGACAGAATTAAATATATTGCCTATTAATACAAAGCCAGCTTCCACTGCAGTCACAAGGGCAGCAATGCTAAAAAAACCCCAGACAAACAGCAGAACTGAACGATATTGCTGTTGCCCAGTAAATCATTATAAGCTACTCTAGTCATAACATCCTGGAGTCTTTCTGCTGTGTGATATTTTACCTGAATAATAACTCTGAGATTGGTTTAATAGTTTATTGCTGAAACACTAATTTAATTAAAATATTCTCAGAGCTCCACTGCAGTAATGCAGTGTGGATTTATATTTACATTCTGCCTGAGGTCTCAGCGAAATTGCATCAGACTTGTCATGTGTGTGGCAATCTAAATCTACAAATTTAAATGCTGAAGCTACTTGCCTCACCAATTTTTCATCACATCCATCAAAATATTGCATGATAGCATCAGCCTTTTGAAATGGGAGATCTAAAACTTCAATTTGTTTTTTTTTAAACAAGAAATTTGTTAAGAGGCGCTGCTCCTCAGATAATGCTTTGATATTGATAGGTTTTGACTTCTTCTTTTTATTTCTCGCTTTTTCTAGTTAAATAATTTTACCAAGAAACTCCCAATCAGTCTGCTGCCCCTAATGTGCATTTTCTCAGTGTTGGAGCATACAGAAAAGCACTGCAGATGTGCATGGAAAGTATATGGATTCAGGGAATCAGCAGCTACAATGCAACAAACCACTTCAGTGCTTAAATGGGAGCTGGGACACAGGTGAGTGCTGAGCACAGAGCTCAGGAGAGCTGCCTTTGAGCAGCTGCCTGAAAACCCTGCTTTGGTGTCGTATTTATTAGTGGATGTTAAAGGATGGCAAGGCAGGGAAGAGCTCCCTTTGCCTCTCTTTGCACCCATAAAGGCTCAGCAGCAGCACTCATCTGTATTAATGGCCAATACAAAGCCTACTGAATTACCCAGAGGTTTTGGATCAGACTCTGGTATTGGAAGTGCTTTATATTTTTTGAAATCACTAGTTAATAAATAAGGGGCTAGCAGATGCTACAGGAAAACAAAGCAGTATAGTTCCTGGGATTTATTGACCAATAAAACTTGTTGTTATTGTGAACTGCAAATGGTTTCCTCCGTGCACCTCTTTACATCACTTTTTAACAGCTCCTATAGAGAAGAAATCCTTTTTCATTACATTATTAGTGTACCTGGGCCTGGATAAGTGGACAGAGAAATGTGGTACAACGGGGGACTGTTAGAAACACCAAGCCCCAGAGAGCAAAAGAGTGAGCGTGAGGAAGTGCAAACACAGCCCGCAGTCTCATCAGAAGAGAGAATTTAGCACTTGTTCCAGAAACAATCCCCAAAAGCTTTCTCAGCCTCCTATTTGGCTGGTGGGGAGTGAGATAAGCAGGCTGGTGGGAGGGGAGCGAGGGGACAGGGTGTGAATCAAGGCAGGGGCTGCTGCTCTGCCAGGCAGTGCTCACACCTCACATACAGGGGCACAGCCACTGCTGGGCGTTTGTCCTCAGATAAGATATAACTTCTCTTGAAGGAATGTAGAACTGAGCGGCTTAAATGATGCTGAACTTCAAAGATTTAAAATGTGAAGAAGGATTGAGAAATGTTAATGCGTAGCCAGCCTGATAAAAATAAAGATGATAAATTTCTCTGCAGATTGCAAGAGATTTAGGAATTAGAATTATGTCTCTCAGTCATTTTTCCCGCTTTGCTTTCCTCAGTCCTTTTATTATCACATTAAATAATGCCACTCTGGGCAAATGGCACAGTGGCAAAAGTTCTGAAGGGGTGATTTTGCGCGGTGAAATTGTATCCAAAACAGTCATCATGCATGCACAGAGGCACTTCTGATGTGCAAAATATTTTTCCCCAAAATTGAGATGAAAAGGTAAAATTGCGTTCCCAGAAGAGGAAAACTGAAGCATTGTTTCAATTATTCCAAGAATGTATTGGGTTGTTTTGTCTTTTAAATGTTTCACCTCTATGTCATTTATATTTGAAACCGCAGTACGTTTTGTTTTCATTAGAAAAAGTTGGCACATCAGCAGCTTGAAATAATTTTTTCGGTATTTTTCCTGAAGCAAGAAGTTCACAAATGCCTTTTTTTTCTTTTTTTTTTTTTTTTAAATAAGTATTAACATTTTCCTAAGGAGAAAAAAAAAATTCTCCAAAGGTCTATTTCAGCTCCATCCCTTGCAGGCTGACGCTGCTCCATCCAAAGGCCACTGAAGTTAATGAAGTGACCCGTGTTGTTTTCGGCAGTCTGGGGGTCAAGCCATTCAATGACCAGAAAGGGACTGAAAGTCCTAATGGAGTAACACACAAACACTGACTATCAGCCAAAAAGGAGCAGAGATGCTCCATAACCCAGAGCATCACTGAGCTCTTAGTACAAGGAAAAGGCAGGTTTGCAAATGTAAGGAATGGGTGAGAGGAATTCAGCGATTGCTGCTGTCAGAACTCACTGCCTGGGCAAGGGAGACACGAAGGGGAGAAAGGAACGGAGCTGGGAAGGGGCTGGAGCAGCAGGAGGGGCTGAAGGAGCTGGGGGGCTCAGCCTGGAGAGAAGGAGGCTCAGGGGGGACTTTCTGGCTGTCCCCAACTCCCTGACCAGAGCGGGGAGCCAAGGGGGTGGTCGGGCTCTTCTGCCACTTAACATGAGATAGAACAAGAGGGAACAGCCTCAAGCTGTGCCAAAGGATGTTCAGGTTGGACATCAGGAGGAATTTCTGCCTGGAAAGGGTGGTGGGGCATTGGCAGGGGCTGCCCAGGGAGGTTTGGAGTGCCCAGCCCTGGAGGTGCCCAAGGCAGGACTGGCCGTGGCACTGAGTGCTCTGGGCTGGGGGACAAGGTGGCCATCGGGCACTGGGTGGGCTCGATGACCTTGGAGGTCTTTTCCAGCCTGAGTGGTTCTGTGGTTCTGTGATTCTGAGCTCCGTGTTCCCATCTAACAGACCCCATATAATAAGAGAACCCTTGCAATCCCACTGGTTTCCAGGGGCAGAGGCTCACAGGCTCCAGGGACAATGTCGCTGGGCTGCTGAAAGGTACCCGGGAATAAAAAGGCCAGGAGAGGGGGAAGAGAGGACCAAAAAGATGAGAATTACGATTAGAATGTATGTGAATGAGAAGACTTAGAGGTCTTGAATAATTAATCACTTAGCATCCCTTGAGTGATGTTTCTAAATTATGGCATGGAAATGTTTTGAGACTATTTGTCCCCTCGTACCTTAAAATGTGGAGACCACTCGGAGTAAGCAGCAGTTAAACATCTGGTTTCAAGACCCTGCATGTCCTGAGACAAAAGTAACACTGAATAAGCTCAGAAAACACACAACTCCAATTAGCCCAGAACCATGGCTGTGTCAAAATGCACTAGGAAAAATTCATTATCTGCTCAAATTACCTGGATTGTAATTTTGTCACAATCTGACACTTAGGCCAGACGTCTCATTGAAGCTTAGATCAGGTTTCAGGTTTGCATGGAAACCAAATAAAATCAGGAGAAATTACTGTGGTGATATTCAGGAGCCTGCGTTTTGTAATTCCAGGTATTAGACTGTCAGCTTGTCGAAAACTGTATAGCTGAGCTTCACTGGGCTTGGTGAAATGAGACTAATTTACACCAGGTGGAACCCAGCCCTGGGGTGTAAAAACCTACATGAGCAAAAACAAAAGGGTTTTATAATCCAGAATTTTCAAAACAAAGGAGACGATCTCCTGCCTTGCACAAAGAATTTGGGATTTGAATTATCCCATGCAAAGTAAATATAGTTGGCTGCACAGCAACTGAAGCCTGTCATTTTGGCTTGCCAAACTCAGAAGGCTTAAAGGCCTGTGAAAGTAACTGCTCCTAATAATTCTTACTATTTTTCCAACTCATATTTGGAATAAAAACTAGCACTGGAATAAAGGCAAGCAAAACATGGCTGTGGGTCATTCATTACCAGTAGTCATAGAATTATTTACGCATTAAAAAACAAGCAAACAAAAAACCCAAAAAATATTCAGCCATCACCAGACCAATGGGGAATGGTTACCATCTTACTGAAGGCCAATACCTCAAGAATAGCAGGATTTAGGGAATAAAGAGGGCTTTTTAAAATTGAAGATTGCATGCCTGGTAAGCAGACAGATTTCAAGCCAATGAACAAAGGCAGCTGGAGGGTGTTACAAAGCAAAACACAATCAACCAAAAGATGAGAGCCAAATTAGCATGTGCGAGGGCCAGGTACATCTCACTGGTCCTTGGCACAGGGGCAGGAACAGGCACAAAGGTATTTCATCTGTCTTGCTCCCCGCACCTCCTGAACTGCAATTGATTCAGAATGGTTTACTGCTGATTTTCTTTGACATCCTATTTTCCAAAGAAGAGACAGAGAGACGGAAAGGGTCTTTTTAGTCACACACACCCCCCCCCGCCCAAGAGCCCAGCTATGTCACCCTCAGGGTGAAATTGTTGTGGCCACTTTCTCCCCACGTGCAGTCAGGAGAGCCCCTGCCCCTCTCAGAGCATCCCTCGGGCTGACACTTCTCTGTGTTCCCCCCTGCACAAACTTCACTTCTCATGGCACAGCACGATTTAAACGGACAATTCCAGGGTGTACAATGGAAATGGACCCTGTTGACTTCTAAGTTGCCATGTTACATTCATGCACAAGAGAGCCGCGGTCACAGACTGCACGGGATGATTTTCATGTGAGCGCCTGCGTGGGAAAACACTTGTATTATGAAAATCAAAGCCCCAGGTGGCAGGTTCTCAAAGGTCTGTGCAACGAGGGAAATGCATTAAAAATGCATGTAGTAAGGACTAGGTATATTGGACTGATATGCCAAACATACAGAGCCTTTTGAAAACCTGGTTTCATGTGTCGAAATTCAATCTCTTTTAATCCACCTTTAAAAACTGGTCGGATTCCTAAAATGAGACTCAGAATCCTGTGAATTTTGGCTGGAGAGGCAGCAGCATTCTCCCAGCAATTGAGTCAATTCTCGTTAAGAGTCATGACTGTTTGCATAAATAGAAATGACACTTTATAGGTAAATGCTACCCAGTGTGGAGTCCATTCATTTTAAATGTTCTGCTCAAAAGGCCACAGCAGCATAATAATGTGAAGGCAGGCATGGAGCCTCCAGTAAAACTGCCCCACTGGGTCGGTGCCATTGCACGGCGGGCTCTGGGTACTTACAGAATGACTAGACACTGGGTGGGCAATCAGGGCTCAGTCTGCCTGTCATAAATATTGGACCTAAAGGCCACAGGTGTGTGTTTCACAGACCTGCCTCTGGTCTCTGCTCTCACAGGATGTAATGCCCACGTACCTTGACAAAGAATTCATTCCCATCCGTTCAAGCATTTCTTAAAGTGACTCTTCTGCACGCAGCATCTCTTCTGTTGGTTATTAAGGGGACTCCCCTGGTGCTCGTACCTCCTGGCAGAACTGTGCTGCTTTTTTTTCCTTCCCTCCTGTGGTCATGGAGACAATGAAACAAGAAGTCTGCTGCTTACATTTTTCCACTTAACGCCGTCTTATCAGTTGATGGCAGATGGTTTGGGGGGATCTTAGGGAGCAAAGAGCTCCTGCTAATGTCACCACTGTATCCTGAACGTTAGGCTTTCCCACTACATGTTATTTGTTAGCGGAACATGGACACCAGAGCAACAGAGCAGCCTGACTGAGCAGGGAGAGCAGCTTTTCTCACCAAGGGAGACAAACCACAAATAACTCTGTTCTGTATATCTGATGGGGGAAAAACCAACAACAACCACTCAGCAACCCAGAAACGCTCTGTTATAGTATTTCTGCAACTCACAGAGTCATTGAGGTTGCAAAAGGCCTTTAAGATCATTCAGTCCAACCATTAACCCAGCACCACCATGTTCACTGATAAACCATATTCCCAAATGCCACATCCATGTGCCTTTTGAACACTTTAGGGATGGTGACTCCGTTACTTCCCTGGGCATCTGTTCCAAATGGCAGTGGTTAAACACTTTGTGGTGCAGAAAATGTAACAGCAAATTTCAATACAAAATAATGGTTTTATAGAAAGGGGTGAAATTCCATCTCCCCTCTCCCCCACCCCCCCCCAAAAAAAAGGCAACAAAAAAGGAGTAAGGACTGAAAATTCATGGCATAAGAAACCAAGGGTAGCAGATCATGATTATACACTAGGTGGTAAATCAGGGATCAGTTTCTCTGTCATAAATATTTGACCTAAATCCCCACAGAACAGGCAACATTCCTAAGTGCTAAAAAACACTAAGGGACCCAACTAACACAGCATGGCAGCAAAGATGGGCAGTGCAGGGAAGAACCATCAGTGAGCACCATCCTGTGCTGGGCCACCTCCTGCTGTGACTCCGTGGCAGAACAGGGCACCGAGTGTGCCTTCAGCCTTGGGGAGCACTCAGCAGTGCCACTGCAGGGCAGTTTATGGGCAAATCTGGATTTTTTTCGTTAGTTGTTTTGGTTTTTTTTTTTTTTGACACAGAGCAACATCTTCAGCAAAACCCATTAATGGCAAGGAACTGCCTCAAACAATATATCTCATCTATGCTACAAAAACTTCTGAAGTTAATTACAGTATTTTTGCGTTCCCCTGCGATTTGAATCCCATCTTAACGGTTTGGGAATGGTGCTGAGGGTTTCACAAACCGAGGGGTTTTGCATAATTCTTGAGCATATTTAAACCACATGTCTAAAGCAAGAGAAGTCCTATTTAAATATGTAGGAGCACAACTGAATTGCACTGGTGTCCCAGCAGAGAACTTGATAGAGACTCAAGCACCATCCCCATTAAGCTACAGAACTCTGCCATGTATCCAGTTGGATTTTATGAACTCAGACTGCTCCTCTCAGAATTATTTTATCCCAGACAAAATCAACACTATTCGCTGTAACAACTCGTGGGTTTCATACGTGCAGAGGAACGTGCCACTTTTGGCATTGCTCTACATTATGTAGGACTTTGAATTACTTCTTGTGGAGCTTGGGGGAATTCGTCCTGACTGGAGTTAAATGAACTGCAGCAGCTTCTGTTCTAAGCAGAAATTGGTTGCGTAGGAAAATAATGAATTTTCGTTTATAAATTCTCTGATCCAGTCACTGCCAAAACCCTGCAGTTTGTGTTTTAGGCTGGACTGGATTTAGCAAGGTCTGGGCTCGCTGAACAGCCTGCCCACAGAACATGTCCAGGCAATCCAAGTCATTTTCTAAGGATCACTGGAGGGCTGCAGGGATTCTTCGTGGTGTTGTGGCAGGACACCAGCACCAATCCTATATGCTCATTTTTCTATTTGAGAGTCGCAGCTGAGTTTTCCCTGTGACACTCATGATACAAATGAGAGCCTGTTCGGTTTTGTACTGCAACAGAAGTCTGTTTTCACATAGAATTTGCCAATTGTCAAATTTTAGCTAGAGGCTCCCAGCGGATTTTTCACATGACCAGGAGAAGATTATTATTGCAGTCAACTGTGAAACATGCATGATGCTGAAAAATTATGGAACAGGCATCACCAATATTTAACTTGAATAAAAATATAGCTATTTTGTACTAAAATGCACGTATACAAATTAACATTGAGGAGACTCTTCTGATTCCTGAAGGAGTACCTGAGTATCAGTATCTGCAGTATCAGAGTACAAGTCACTTCTCTTAAGGATCTTAAAATTGGAAGCAAATATTTATGGCAGAATGGTAATAATCTATTTACACACAGTAAATATTTTAAAGAGCTGTCAGGTATTTCTCTTTCTCTTCAGAAAAGGCATTTTCCATCCATAAATAAAGGTACAAGAGGTATTGCTAAAAATTGGGTGTGCACTGCTATGACTTCAGATTAGGCATAGTACTGCAAAAAATGGGACAAATCTTTTCTTCCTTACCAAAGGAAAAAAATCCCAGAGTAGTGAATGAGCGCCCATCCAGGAGACCTCCAGAGCTCTCTTCCAGCTTCAACTATTTTGGGATTCTGTGAATAGGAGGAAAAGAGATCCTTTCAGTATTGCCAGGAAACCCAAGATACTAATTTGATTCCACAGGCTCATAATGTTTGGGGTTTTTTCATCATCTCAAATCAGAATAAAAACAAAGGTCTGCAATGTTTCATTCTGAACATCAAAATGTTTCAGACAGACAAAATATGCTGCATTGTGCTCTCATAGAACACAATCTATTGATCTTACTGAATATTCCTATACACACTTTCTCTGAGAATCCCAATGGAAATAGCATATCCCGTCTGACATTTTTTTTAATTACCTTCCAATACAAAGCTTTCTGCTGGAAATTGTTCACCCCCTCAGTTTGCAAGTGGTTTTACTAAGGAACACACTCAGTGCAGGTACCTTGGTTTGCACTGTGGTGAGTGTGACTGCTGGAGTGGCTCCTGCATGGTCAGAAAGGGAAGTTTCTTTAACACTTTTATTTGTTTCTCCTTTTTTCCAGTTTGTTTGTTTGTTGTAGTTTAGTTTTGCCTCTTTTTTTGTTGGTTTGTTTTGTTTTGTTTTGTTTGGAGTTTTTTTTTTTGTGTTCTGGTTTTGGGTTGGGTTGTTTTTTGGTATTTGTTTTTTTATCTTGAGGATACTCACATCGTTCTTTCAGAATGGAAACAATAAAAGTGAGCAGAAACTGCCCAGAGAAGCCAAAGGAAACGGGCAGCAGAGCACGTAGTGCAGGTCTCCCAGGTAGGAATGCTTTCTTAACTAAATCTTTCTCTGCAGCTTCCAGCGCCGAGGGAAAGAACCCTGGGCCAGCTCTGCAGCAGCATTTCTAGTCCTGACTGCAGCACTGTCACTGGAAGGTTCGTCGCAAGCTGCCAAATTAAGGACCGCGCTAATTACCTGAACCAGAGGCTCTGAAGAGGAGCTTCTGGGTAATACAATTTGATCACACACACTGCTCCTCTCATGCCGTGTGATCCAGTATCATCCTAGAGCCGGGGGAGCAGTGGGAACAGCTCCTTCCACGTGTGGACCAGCCGTGTCCCCACGCAGAGCAATGCAGATTTACCTTGCCTGGTGCAGCATTTCTTTCTTCAAAAGAGCCTGTAGCAAAGCTTGGGTTTATTTGTCTTTCTCAATTATCACAGACCACTGCGTGCAATAATCCTTTTATACATTCTTTTAATTAGGTTGTAAAATATGAGCGGCTCCTTTCTGAAACGTATATTTATCCAATTAAGAAATAGATAACTACTAGTATTTATCATTAATTACTATTTCCCAGATACAAGGCACTTGCATTTTATTACGTGCCGTCAATAAGTCAAGAAAATGCAGAGTCAGACTCATCTCCTGCAATTACTGAAGTTGCTCCTCACCTAAAATGCACCACCCGCTACCCACGAATAAATAAACGTATGTTAAGTGATAGTAGGTGAGTGTGTGACAAGTTCTTCAGCACACGTTTAGATTGCCAGCCTGTTACTGGAAAATATCATTAAATGCAAATACTTCTGTAAGTGTGACACTGGTGCCATGGACGGCCGTGCTCCTTCCCCACCTCCAGCTGGATCTACAGGGACAGCTCGTGTTTCTAAGGCCCTGGTTAGACTAAAGCCAGATATAGACATTTCCCACAGAACAATGTCAGCCAGGAGTGTTTCTGCAGCAGCAAAAGCCCTGGGGTAGACACAGTCACACCGAGGAAAAACAGCTTATTTCATTCAGGGAAGTAGCATAAGCAATTCTGGCACAAACACCCTTTGACTGCTCAAAGTTGCACCCAGACCAGGAGCATTTCCAGGAGGAGCAGCCTGTCTTTTCGGTGAGTGGCTGAAGGGCTGGCATTCACTGCATTCTGCCTGCTGCTTTAATTATCAATTTTCCCAGGAAAGGCCAGGTACTGACAGAGGACATGATAAGAGCACTGATTTATTGCTCCCCTCTACAGCTCTACCAAAATATACTGCAGCAAACCTTCGCTGGCAGGACCGGCTCAAAGGCCTAAAGAATCCCAGTGTTACTTACGTTAAGGCTTTGTCTACACACAACCGTCCAATTTCTTTAATTATATCGTAAACTGTGTTGCTAAAATTGTTCATTTCCTGCCATAATATACTCTCAAATACTTAATATGTTCAGCTGGTCTGAGGCACCTTTACAGTGGTGTAACTAAAAAGACGCTGAATGAAAAATTCTATGATTGTATTCTATAAGTGAACCACACTAAAATAAGGTCTTGCAGACAAAGTTTGCCAGCTAAAACAAAAAAGGAAAAGAAATTCTACAGCAGAAGAGAGTACAAGAAGATAAAAATTAAATTTTGATGTCTAAGATGGAGTGACAGGAAACCAAGTACTCCGACAAAGGGAAACTAACCTAGTTTTCCCTTCCTAAGCAGCAGAGCGCCACGCAGCACTCTCTTACTGGAAAGAGAGACAAACCTGTTAAAACGCTGGATAATTTTCATCTTGCTCCTTGGAAAGCAAAGAAACCATCCTGGTTTTTAGGCTCAGATCCTGTGCAGTGACAGTCAGAGCTGTCTGAAACTCAGCCTCTTCACAGAGCCAGACAAGCAGAGAGGACTGGCAGGGTAAACTGTGGCTGCTGTAGGTGGCAAGATAGTATAGTAAAAGATGGAATATGTGACACAACTCTGTTCTCTCGTTGCAATTTAGCCAAACAGGCTATGCATCTTTCTTGAGAGCTCAGTCAAGTGCCAGACGATAATAACAAATTTGTAAAGCAGCCATGCAAAATCTTTTTTCTTTTTTCAAATTTTTAATTAAAAGTATTTCATTGTAAGAGCATGGCTTATCAAACTTTTGCAGAAAAAAATACAGTTAAAACCACTGGGCAAACAGACTATCAGGAAACACAAGACTGGACACAGTCCTATTGTTTCTGGCGGAAAAAAAAAAAAAAATCACAATTTTCCTCCAAGACTTAACATTTGGAAGGCATGGATTCAAGGGAATTAGAAATGGGACCAAACACTGACCCTCCTTCCCTAATTATGACATTTGCTATACCAGAAACCAGAATGAAATGGAGAGAAATAGTGTTTGATATTCAAGGCTATTTACCACAAACTTACCACAGACTCTAAAGAGGAGGAATTTCATTGATATAAGTGTCCTGATCTGTAAAGAACTCGGAGATATAGAACACACAGTACGTGGCTCTCTGGCCCAAAACCCTCAAGGTGGAACATGTACAGACCAAAATGTCCTGGTATTAGAAAGACGGTGCCTAACTCAGCCTAAGCAACTTTGTGACTTAAGAGTTTAATTTCTGTCTGGTTTTTTTTTTTAAAAACACCAGTTAATTAAGCATAGTTCGTGTGCACTCACCTTGCAGAGACTGTCCTTCCTGCTGAAGGAGACACGAACAGCCAGACCTGGAAAAACAGAAGGACCCACAATAAACATTACCCTACTGTTGATTGGCCAAAAATCTGAAAAATATTGATATTCTGTTTTTCAGAGTGTTTCGTTCATTATAAGAGATTCAAATGCTCTGTACTACTGGCTGGCTTAACATCCTTTGACTTTCTGGCTGCACAGTGGTCCAGTTTCCAAAGGAATATTTAAGATTCTGTTGGTTAGTGTCTCCACGGCGTCTGCTCCTTCCTTTCCTCTCCCACTGCCTCTTCCCCCCATCTCCCTATCACAACCTTTCCCCGATGCTCCCGAGAGCCCAGCTGAGTCCTTACCCCTCAGAGCTAGATCTTCAAAGGGCAGGAGCAGGGGAGAGAAAGAGTGCAGAAGAACACGAGAATCACACACCACTCATCTGTTTCAGCTCCTTTTCAGAGCTTTTCCTTGCCTCGGTGTGCTGCACGTCACAAATACATTCCCAGGCATCAAACCTTGATCTCTTGACAGAGAATTTAATCACCTGAAGTCAGCTATGAATTCTGCTCCTGAATTATAGGTGATCAAGCCTGTGAAGTCTCTTTTTTTGGTCAGACCACTGCTGCCTAAAATGTAAGCCTGGCAGTACATCAGTTGTGGGGTCTGTCCTTCATCAGAGTCACACAGTCCTCAGGTGGTTTGGCACGTGGTTCATAATGTTCCTGATGTCAACAAAATACAAAATAAGCTGCAATAGTGACACCAGACTCGCTCCATAAGCAAAACATGTGCAGGGGTTTCTGCTCTAAAGGCAGAAAGGGACCTGGGGGTTCTGACTGATGGGGAGATGAACACGAGCAGCGTGTGCCCAGTTGGCCAAGAAGGCCAAGGGCATCCTGGCCTGGATCAGGAATAGGTGACCAGCAAGACCAGGGAAGGGATGGTGCCCCTGGACTGGGCACTGCTGGGGCCACACCTTGAGTGCTGGTGTCCAGTCCTGGCCTCTCAGTTTAGGAAGGACATCGAGGGGCTGGAGCGTGTCCAGGGAAGGGCAAGGAGGCTGGAGAAGGGTCTGGAGCACAAATGCTATGAGGAGCAGCTGAGGGAGCTGGGGAGGCTCAGCCTGGAGAGGAGGAGGCTCAGGGGAGACCTTGTCACCCTCTACAACCCCCTGACAGGCGGGTGTAGCCAGCTGGGGTCGGGCTCTTCTCCCACCAACCAGCAGTAGGACAAGAGGGCACAGGCTTAAACTGTGTCAGGGGAGGTTTAGGTTGGACATCAGGAAGAAATTCTTTACAGAGACAGTGACTGGGCACTGGAATGGGCTGCCCAGGGAGGTGGCGCAGTCACTGTCCCTGGGGGTGTTTAAAAAGAGAGATGGGGCACTTACTGCCATGGTCTAATAGACGTGGTGCTGTCGGGTCAAAGGTTGGACTCGATGATCTCAGAGGTCTTTTCTAACTCAGCTGATCCTGTGATTCCATGAAAGTTTGTCCCCCAGCCACTGCTGTGTATTCCATCATTCAGTCTGAATTTAATTCTATTCCTCTTTGAGCCAAGACTCTGAGTTTTTATGCCCCATCAGGACTTTCTATCAATGAAGTAAAAATTTTCAAGAAGAGTGATCAAAACAGAATCACACAGGGAGTGGTGAGAGTATTCCTGTATACAACCACCCAGGAACTGGGGACTTATCATATAAGCAGCAGCTCAGGTCTGCTTGTAGTCAGGTGAAAGCAGAGAAAGGTCTGATAAAGCACTGGGAGGTTCTGAAAAGCACCTGAAATGTTGCTGGTACACAAAATGGTGCTCTTCCTTTTCATTCATCTCTAAATCAGCGTTACAAGGCTCTTAACACAGGTATGGGAAGCAAAGTGGTTCAGTGAAGTGATCCTTTGGCTGAGAGTCGAAATCTTCTAAGTGCTATTCTTAGAAATGCATTCTGTGTGCTTTTAGGCAAATCACGGAGCTGAACCACATCACTCTCCTCATCTGCAAAACTGGGAAATAAAGACAATTCCAGAGTTTTGTAGAGTTCTTTGAAATCCATGCCTTGAAAGGTCCATAAGAGCATTTGATATTAATGATTACTATTGTTATAGTTAACTCACAAGAAAGCTGAGAACAGCTACTAGTTAATATTTAAAAGGCAGCATGAATTGTGTTTGTCTCCAGGGCATGAGTTAAAGGGTGTCTTTGACCTCCTGTCATCACTTGTTATGGAGGAGAATATTTCAGATAATACGTGGCAGATAATAGTTGTCTCCTGGATGTTTTCCAGTATAAACACTTGCATTTAGCTACCTTATAATTCAGTGAATTATGTTATTCTTCAGTACATGCTCCATATTATTATGGGATGTTTTTGAAGATTACAGTTGCAATCCTTGATATGTGTTGTTTACGTTTGATAGTGGTGCACGGTCAAATTCTGCTCTCGGTGCCCGTGCAACTCCAGGAACACGCACAGGAAAAGAAGTGGAGTTTCCTGGTTGCAATCCAAGCCATGATTTGCTAAATTAAAATCAAATCCAGTGTTATTCTCAGCTGCACAAAAAGGCATAAAAGGATGAAGGGAGAGCTGAAAGAGTGACCAAAACCACTTGCTGAAGGCCAGGTGATCATACAGGACCCTCAACTGCATGACAACAGCCCTACATGTATCATACTCCTTCCTATGAGTACCCACATAGGTGTTGGTGCTTTTTCTGGAACTTCTTGTTTCATGGAATAGCTCCAAGATCATCAAGTCCAACCATCAACCCAGCACCACCACCATGTTTACCACTAAACCACGTCCTCAAGTGCCACATCCTCTCATTTTCTTGAACACTTTCATGTATAGTGGTTCCATCACCTCCCTGGACAGCCCATTCCAAAGCTTAACAACCCTTTCTGTGATGAATTTTTCCCTAATATCCAGACTACACCTTCCTTGGTACAACTTAAGACCATTTCCTCTTGCTCTATCTCTTGTTAAGTGGCAGAAGAGCCTGACCTGCCCCAGTTCTCCCCTCCTGGCAGGGAGCTGCAGAGTGCGAGAAGGTCCCCCCTGAGCCTCCTTTTCTCCAGGCTGAGCCTCCCCGGCTCCCTCAGCTGCTCCTGGTGCCCCAGACTTTCCTCCAGCTCCATTCCCTTCTCTCCACATGCTCCAAACTGTCAATGTCTTTCTTGTCCTGAGGGGTTCAAAACGGATCCAGGACTGGAGGTGTCTCAGCAGTGCCAGCCCAGGGGGACAGTCACTGCCCTGGTCCTGTGACCACTACTTCTGGTCCAGGCCAGGATGCCCTGGGCTTTCTTGCCCACCTGGACACACACTGGCCATGTTCCACCACTGTTGACCAGCACCCCCAGGTCCTTTTCTGCTGGGCATCTTTCCAGCCCCTCTGCCTGTAGTTAACACTGGACCAGTCTCATTACAGCCCAAGAACCAGCATTACCAAACTCACCTGACAGTTCAGGTTGTCCCTTGGCAGGGACAACAGGCAGTACTTGTGTGGATAACGTTATATAATGACTCTTCTTAAAATAATAGCTATTGTCTGATCACCTTCGAAAACTCTGACTTTAGTAATACCACCATAACTGCCTTTAAAGGGGAATGCTCAGGGATAAGCAGGATTTACCTCCTCACTTTCCCTTTGCAGTGTGGAGGATGCAATGGAAGCAACATGAGATGCAGAGAGATGTGTTTTATCACACAGGAAGCCATCAAGAAACTCTTCCAGGAGAAGAGACCATATGTGAACTAGGACAACATGATGTATGAGTCACATTGCTGAAATCAACTCTTGGATTCAACAGTGCCATTTGAAGGGACAAAGCCATTATTTTCTTTAGCCATTCAAGCAAGGGAAACACAGTAACTCAACTGCTAGCACAGCTACCAGAAGGAAATTGTGTATTCCTTTTAGTATTCAAGACATTGCTCTATTGCCTTATTCATATGAGATTCAGCGTCTCTTTTGAAAACAGCAAAACAATGAATTTGTCTCCATTTTAATTTGGAAGGAGTCCAAATTAAGCTATTATGAGAGATAAATGATATAATGAGAGCTGCATGCAATTTACTGTAAAAAAATGAACAAGCAAAATGACCTCTCAAATGTTTGCATTTTTCTTTTTTTGAACTTACTGAAATTTTAATGTTCTAGGTAGTGAAGTCAAGTTTCATATTCAGCTTTCCTGTTAGTGTCAACATGCACATGACAGGTTCCAACTAAGCAGAAAAATAGGACATTAGGATGCCAACCTAGCGTTCCTTTATTATCAAGAATAAATGAACTCGAGTTACACGGAGGTTCTATATTAACTATTTCCAGAATACGCTTCTATCTACAATACTGTCTCACAGGAATGTGCCTGTTTGGCAAATATTAGATGTTTTAGCAGTGAAAAAAAAAAAAATTCTGAGAGGCTTTTTCAGTTCAGAATAATTGTGATACTGTAATTATGAACAAAAATATACTTGGGGTACTGGTGTGAGCAGAGGCTCCTGGACATTGTGATTACAAACCTTTTGAGCAGTGAAGTCCTCAAGCTCACAGCAAAGGTTATCTTCAGTTTTGCAACTTCAGACTTTTAATCCCAAATAAGCCAATCAGATAAATACGCAGTGATGAACGTATTATATTAATGAGTATAATTATGCTAATGAACATTCACAGACTCCTCATTCTTAATTCATTACTCAGATAGTATCATGAAACCAATGGAAAATGTTTTGAATGACACAATTAACCCCTTTGAGGCAATCCCAGACCTCAACAGATTGGCTTTCTATACCACCTTTCCCACGTATTCCCAGACTTCGACCTCATTTCACTGAGAGTTCTGTGCCTTTTCAGATTCTTCTCTTCCTGAAAGGGAATTTAGCCCTAGGAGGAAAAAGAATACCCACAAACAAACAAAAAAACCCCCCAAATAACCCAGAAACCAAAACAAAGTGTCCACTCCCAGGAAAACCCTATAATCATGTTTTATTTTGGAAGCCCTCTGTGTTTCTTTGCAAGAACTAACACCTTGATGCAGTGACTGGTTGGTTCTGCAGACTATCCCAGAGGACTCATCTCCTGAACACAGAAGGGAAAACACTAAAACAGCAGCAAAGGTGTCAGAGTCTGCCTGGAGTAATGTCACTATTCAGGGACTAGCCAAGGACTGGCACTATCCTGACCATTATTCCATAGAAAAAGGAGGAGTAATTGCTACAGATGGTGCTTCCTGATTTCTATCATGGAGCTGCTGCCTCCCATTCCTGATCCAAAAGGATCCCCCATTCCTAAGGTAATGCTGACACTCCAGTGCATTGAGGCACACTCAAACCCCACGTTTTAGAAGGCCACATGCCTTTAATTATTATTCCATCCATGTGCTGGTATTAATAGCATCTACATGTGTAAAATTCACGTCAGTGGATAAAAAACATCGTCACTCCACTAAATTCAAGGCAACATCATTTCAGCTTGGCAGCTGGAAATACAGGACTCAAAAAGATGCACCTAAAATGGACTTTTCTAAAGAGAAAACACGGTAGTAGGTCTGCTGTTGGTTCTGTGTTCCCCACTAAAGGTCTCTCTGCTGTGGGGTTGGGCTCGTTTATGTTGTGTAATCAGCAGCACCCCACCAGTGGGTGTTTAATATGCTTTATTAGCTTAATGTGGCTGAGCACTGCACTTGTGTGGAGGAAGGCTGGGGATGGTCAGTCCCATGAGAACAGAGCTCTGACCCCCAGTGTTTCGGGGGTGCACACAGGGCATCTGTCTGGGCTGAGAGTCAGAGAATCTTTGAATCATTAAATTGGAAAAGACCGCCAAGACCAGCAAGTGCCACCTTTGACAGAATACCACCCCACAAAGTGCTAAGCCTACTCATTTTCTGAACTCCTCCCATGTGTCCAGAAAGCGACTACACCACTTTCCTGGGCAGCCCATTCCAATGCTTCAGCACTCCTTCAATAAAGAATATTTTCCTAATATCCAGCCTCAATTTCCCCTGGCACAACTTGAGGCCATTTCCCCTTGTCCTGTCGCTTGGGAGAGGAGGCCAAATCCCACCTGACTCCAACCTCCTGTCAGGGAGTTGTGGGGAATGAGAAGACATCCCCTGAGCCTCCTTTTCTCCGGGCTAAGCAACCCCAGCTCCCTCGGTAGGACTCACGTTCCAGAAGTCACAGGTCTCGTCGCTCTCCTCTCTCCATTGTGCCATGACTTCACTCCATCAGAGCTGGAACAGGGAACGCGTGGAGCACTCTGAGGTGACCCGCGAGGTCCCTGCGAGGTCACAGCACCCACTGGTTTCTGATGATGGGCAGCTGCCAGTGACGATGGAGATTGGTGGCCAGCACAGCCGGCGTTACTCACGCCTGCAGAGCAGGGCACAGAGAAATATTCCCCTTTGTAGTATTCCCAAAGGTTTGCTGTCCTCGGCTTTGTTCAGAGGAACTCAAGGCCCTGGGACAATGATGCAGGGCACACAAGCAGCACCGACAGTACGTCAAGCTGTTTTAAAAATGTCAGCCTGCTAGTTGCTGCAAGGTTCCGACTTAATATGTAAGAGAAAACAAATGAGTCTGAAAATCTGTTTGGTAGTTTAGAAAATGGGATCTGGGATTGCTTTAAACAAGGTCATAAAGACCTCTCAACCTTTCCTTTTATTTTTTTTTTTATTTTTTTTTTTTTTTTGGCAAATCTATTGACTGGCTTGATGGTGCACTGCAGACAAATATCTACATGCTTCACATGACGAAACGGTGTCGTTGCTTCATCTGGACAAACTCCCTGAGCAATTTCAAGCAAAGTAAAACATCTCCGGGGCTGCGAAGAAGTGTCAAAACAAGAAATAGAACAGCACAGACCTGAGATGTTTTCCATTTGCAGACCTTCATATAGGTGTCTTTTTTCATACTCTTCGCCGTATATTGCAAAGCATAATTTGATGATAGACGTGAAACTGTGTATTAGTTTTTATTTTGACAAATTCATTAAACATCACATCGCTTGAAAAATGAACCAGGAGGCACTAAGCCAGCCTGGGAAGATTGTACTTCATAAACTGAATTGCTCACATGGGCAACATTTTGGTGGAAGTTATAGATTTTCTAGCATATCCCTGATAGATAGCACTAATATAACTTCAATAAAAACTCCGGATATGTCAATATAAAATTTTTTCTAGCATAGAAAGATGTAAGATACTTCAGTTAATAAATTGGAAGGCTCCCTATTCCTCATGGAACACTAACTTACACATCGGATTAGAGCAAGCATTGAAGCCATCCAGGGTGCAGCAGGCAGCTGTAGGTATGCAGCTGATAAAAGTTGCACTAAATTAAATTATCAATGTACTGTAGGCAATAATTGGAATTTAAGATCTAGAACAGCATTTCTGCACAATATTAGCATCCTTCCATTTTTAACTCTTAGATAACACATGGTTTTTCCAAACTGACAGATGAGTGAAAAAAACACAAATGATATTTGCTGCATACAATTGATATTCTTTCTCTTTGTTCGCAAAATACGACCTTTCACTTACCACTGGAAGATTTACTGGCTTTTCTTAAACTCCTGCCACTTCCAAATTGATCTGGTATGAGGACTGCAAACAGATATCTTGTTTGGAAAGAGAAACAGATAAGGGACTCAGAAGGTATCCAGAGCATGAGGACAGGATAAAGTGCATATATACATGCACATATATATATATATGTCTTTAAGTATGTATATATATCCAGAGGTGCAGATGTGAATGCACACAAACATAAACACACAGCCTCGGTTTTTGTTAAAGTTTAAATTCCATACCTTTTCCTGCATCTTACAATGACCAGCCCCAAAAAGCTGCACACTCATCAAACGGGACTGGAAACACCTGCCTGGTGGTTTTTATACATTCAATTACCTGTGACTGTAAATAGAAAGGAGAAGGGGTAAATTCACAAATGTTTGCATAATGACAGTTTAGAAAACTGAAATAAAAGCATGGTAAAGGCCCAAAACACTGCAATGCATCTGGCTGACAGAAAAGAGTGTTCATTGCTGGCTCCCATATTATCTAATCCCAGCTTCTTATATTCAAATATTAGCACCAACACAATACAAGACTTTTTTTTTTTTGCTATCAAGGGCACCTTTTCTTACTTCTACCTGGTATTTACCTCTACTCCAGCACAGTAACATGATAACATGAAAGAATTTTTCTTTTGAATTAAAACCAGTAGAAAATAAATCTCTTCAGCTGGGGAAATCAACAGATTTTCAGTGACCTGCAGACAGCTGGTCTGGGCTCAGTGCAGGTTGATGCTCCATATTCATATGAGACTCAACAAGACAATAAATTTGGAAGCTTCTTAAATTGTTATATTGACATGAATCAAAATTTAATTTCTTGACTCTCAAGTCCTACATTAAATAAATTGGGAAAACTATTTATTCTTTCACTTAGGACAATGGGTGATTTTCTTCTTCCTAAAAGATCACCCAGAAACTGCCCCTCTTTTTGCCTTCTAAACCGAAGAAATGAACAGATGTAAAAAACCTTTTGGTTTTGTTGGCAGAGTACAAGAGGGTGTTATTTCCACCACACGGTTGAATACAGTACTAATAAATACTTGAGTAAGATTTTCTATTCTGTGACCAAATGCAATAATTTCCATAATTCATTTATTCAGTTTAGAATACTATATGGCACAAATTGCTTTATGCTTTTTTTTTTCTCATAACAAATATGTGATTAATCTAACACCTATACTGCATATTCTTCCAGAAGGATGATTTCACTTCCGAACAGAGATGAACTCAGCAGCCAAAAATCAGCAGAGGATACCATGACTGCACTTGCTCCCAGAGAAGTATGTGTGGTTAGAGCAGAATTCCCACATTGTGGATCCAATCCAGAATTTAAACTCAGTTACTGAAGTACCTGGAGACATTTTCCTTCTAAGAAGCTCAGTCAGGAGAAAATGCTATCCTGTAAAAATAATAACTTGCACCCAAAGTTAGTTCTGCAGAGTTCTCGTCACAACTTGGAAAAACAAAGCCATTTTAGTCCTTAAAGCCTGTTTTTACATGTTTCTTGTTTGTTCTGAAGAAAATATGCCATTGCAGAGCTGAAAGTTTTTTCTGAATGTGAAATATTCATCAAAATCAAGGGGCTACAGCGAGAGAATGTTTAGAAGGAGGTTCTGGTAGCAAAGCTGCCAAGGACACACAGCAGTTTGCCTTGGTTTGTTCCCCTGGCCAAAGAAGAGAGTCCGAGCCCTCTTTTCCTACATCAGTCTTATCTCCAACAACAAAGCCACGCGGTGTTTTATTTTTGCTCGCTGTCTGCAAGCCATAACACACTGGAAAACTAAATCAGAGCAGTTAAAGTTAATAAAATTTGAAATGCTTTGAGATTTGACTAGGCAGAGGACAGCTTTTCAGACTCCTGGACCTCCTTCCCTTGGTGTTGTGACCTGCTCCAAGGCAGCAGTTGTGGCAGGTGAAGAGGCTGCCTGGGTGACTCCAACCTTGCCCACCACAGAGGGGCAAACACGACCACATTGCTCAAATAGCCCAAAGATTTTTGAAGCTGGCGCAGAGGAAATATCAAGGGAAATGGGGAGATTGAAGGCTGGGAAATTGGGGGTGTCCGAGAGATCACAAAAGCACTGAGGAGGACTTGCTGTACAGGCACAGTGGAGATGGCCTTCCATAAGACCAGAGATCTGTTTTATATTAAAATACAATTAAAGTGCAGTAGACATAGTACATATATGCTTGTGATATCCGCAGTGATGACAGGAGAACAGGCACTCCTGTGTGTGAGCACTTGCACGTTGGCCAGGCTGTGTGTGCCACAGCAGGCTCGAGTGCCTGGGGTGCCTTCCTAGGCTAAAACTTCTCCTCTTGTAACGTGAAGGAACCTGGCACCAATTTAAAATTTAATTTCAAAGTGATTCAGAAACAGTCCAATTCAGACTTTAGGAGCAGTACTCCGAAATTAAATTTATTGGACTGACTGGCAAAGGCATATCATGATTGATTGAATATATTTCCTAGCCTTAAAACTTATACAAATTGTTTTGGACGCCGCAACGGTTAAAAATTTATGCAGACATAGAAAAGAAATAATGTTGCTGAATGTTTAATGCTGTTCATTTCCCAGCACTGCCTGGGAGTAAACAGGACTGACACGTTCCTTTTTGGTGATGGGCTGTGAGATCAGCCAGTCTCTTTGTGCCAATCTCTCTATTCTGGGGGCTCCTCTCATGCCCCTTCACATCTGCCTGGCTCTTGCTGCCTGCCAGCGTGTGGTGCACTTGTGTGGGGATGAACTTGTGCAAAACAAGAGTAAAGTGGGTTTTTATTTGATACATTCCCTTTAGCAGAGGTGGGAGCTGTATTGTACTAGATGGATAATGATCTCTGAACACGCTAATTGCCCTGAAGTTCTTCCTTCTTGGTTTTAGCTGTGATTTCTTTCTTACCGTATCTCCGATTCTCATCACAATGAAAATATCAAAGAACAAAGCATAGGAAAAAGGGAGATTTCAGTTTGCATCTATATAGAAACATATTTTTGGGGCTGTTTGAATGTTATCCTTGGCTTGCTTTACCAGTGGATCTTTACTTACACAGTTATGTAGTTGGTTTAGATTAGACATCAGGAAGAACTCCTTGGCTGGGAGGGTGGGCAGGCCCTGGCACAGGGTGCCCAGAGAAGCTGTGGCTGCCCCTGGAGCCCTGGGAGTGTCCAAGGCCAGGTTGGACGGGGCTTGGAGCAACCTGGGCTGGTGGAAGGTGCCCCTGCCCATGGCAGGGGGTGGAACTGGATGGTCTTTGAGGTCCCTTCCAATCCAAACCATTCTGTGATTCTACGACAGTCATTATTTTCAAATCCAATGCAAAATAGATGTAGATCTTAAAACGTAACTACATTATTATCCGGTTTAGAGCAATAGAAAAACAAAACTGAATATGTGAATAGGGTCTCTATTGATGTGTTTGAAAGTTTACTCAGGCATTCTTCAAAATGATGGCCAACATGTTGATTCTGACTAAATGAAGCTGAAAATCAGATTTCCTTAATATATCACATCAGCACCCACATCTGCTGATCAGTGTTAATTAGTCCTGTATTTTCCAATTTGTAATCTGTGTGTGTTTTATGGGGATGTAAGTAGTAACACATTAACACATATAATGTCTCTTTGGAAAGATTCTGCTGAGCAAGTGACCAATAAATTGCTGTTAATGTAAACATTAATCAAATTGAATGCCAGTATGGAAAAGGTATCAAGTTTAGAGGGAAAACCACCTTTCGACAGTGTTTCTTACTGTTGAACTGTAGTTAACTAAGACCATGACATTTTCTGAATATTCAATGACAAAAAATATACTTGGTTTGGCATATTTTATACCACCTTGAAATGCTAATCACCTGGTGAATGCACACCAGCCAGTCTACAATTGTGAATTAAATTTCCATCCCTTGACAGAAGGGATGAAACAAAGAGAGAGGAAAAAAATTGCATAAATTAGTATGAAATTATTTAATCTGAGAAAGAGGAGGTCAGCATATAATGCCACAGAGTGATGCATACATCACATAAATGTAATGACCTATATTTGGCCTAAACAAGCTGCTGCATGAGCAGAAATGTTCCATTATTTTGAGCAAATGAGAGCCTGCACTTATAGCATGCAAATAGTAATAAATATATAAAGTACAATTTGATGTCATGATCAGAGAAAGCATTTAAATTATAGTGCTCCTGTGTACTTTAATAACACTTTTTATGTTATCCACCCTTCAAAATTTCTCTTATTCTTATAGGCCTTGTCTTTCTTCAAAAAAAAAATAAAAAAATCCAACTAACTGAAAAAAGTGAAGCTAAAACAGAGTCTTTTGATGAATTTCCCAAGTATGACGATGCAGATGCTCAAACAGAAGAAACGTTTAAGTCTGGCCAAGAAAAGAAAGAATTTGTGACTGATTCCTAGAGAGACCAACTGGAACACTGTGATTTCTTAGAGTGCAAATACAAATAAAACCTAAAATAAAAAAAGGCATGAAGTCGAATAAGGTCGAAAAAGTGAGATGACTTAAGACTTAGTTACTGAAGAACCTTACGAATATTCCTCTTTTTTTTTTTAAAAGGTGCTGAGTAGTATACAGAAGTTTGCTCACCTGAAAAACAGCAGGAACAAAGACCTTCAGTCCTGTCTGCAGGATGATTGGAAGGAGACAGACCATGGAATGGAAGGACACAGACCACGGAATGGAAGGAGGCAGGCCACGGAATGGAAGGACACAGACCATGGAATGGAAGGACACAGGCCACGGAATGGAAGGAGGCAGGCCACGGAATGGAAGGACACAGACCATGGAATGGAAGGACACAGGCCACGGAATGGAAGGACACAGATCATGGAATGGAAGGACACAGATCATGGAATGGAAGGACACAGACCACGGAATGGAAGGACACAGACCATGGAATGGAAGGACACAGACCATGGAGTGGAAGGACACAGACCATGGAGTGGAAGGACACAGGCCACGGAATGGAAGGACACAGACCATGGAATGGAAGGACACAGACCATGGAGTGGAAGGACACAGACCACGGAATGGAAGACTCATCCTGAGGGACCACGGAGATGTGCCAAAGGAGATGGGCAGGTGATGGTGACCTGAAGGAAGGCAGGAGGCATTTCCAGCCCAGGAACTCAGCTGCTGGGCGCTCACAAGGCACAAGGATTCCCAGCAACATGGGTTTGGAGAGCAAGGCTGAGAAGAATAAAAAAGACAGAGGTGGTGTGTGAATTTATGCAAACTTGAAGCTGAAAGCAAAGCAGCAGAGCTGAGGTCTTAAAAAACACTAGTAGATTACCTGTGAGAGCCTGGAAGTCCCACTCTCCCAGCCCTACACAGTCAGCAAGAGAAACATAAAACGGGACATCTGAGGTTTGAATTATTTCTTTTTTTCCTTTCTTGTTTGCTTTCCAGATACTGAACGCTGGGGAGACTGGAGAGGGAGAATTGTTTTATGGTGTTACATTTACTTTCTTCTTTTAACAAGGAGCGTTGCTCGAGCAGACCCTGCACCAGAGAAACCATAAGTTTTTGCAGGAGCACATAAAGGTGCGTGGAACTTTTCCTTGTTAATGAGGATTGAAGGAAATACTTCATGAGGAGGATGAATGTTAATAAAGGATTTTGTAAGAAAAGTGGTCATTTCTTAACAGGGATTCTAAGTAGGTTGGTCACCTGATCACAATAGTAATTAGCTTTTGTATGACTTTTGACTTTTTCCTTTTAGACTTCTATATAATATATAATATTATAGAACATATATAATATTATAATAATTTATTTTGACTGACATGGGTTTAATTGCAGTCATAACCACCACAAGAAAACTAAAATACAATGACCTTTTAAATTAACATTATTTACTGTAAAGAAAGAGGAAACATTATTTCTCTCTGCAGCAAAGCCACTAAAAGCTCAGGAGGTTTTGGTACAATTGCAAAGATTTTAGGAGAAGAGAACTATAATTACCATCAAGAACAGCTTTGACCTTAACATGTACCTCAAAGGACAATTAGGTTCAGTTCAGAAGGGTTTTATCATTAAGTCTCCTGCTGAATAAAACCTCTTTCTTTCCATAGTCCTGCCTTCATTACATGCCAAACACAGTATTTGTGGCAGCAGCGAAGCACCAGATCTTTAATATTCTGCCTGTTTTAGCATGTGCATAATAAACCCACAGATCGTGCAACCTCCATCAGTTTTCCTCTGCTGGTTCCCTTCCAAGAGGTCTTAAAGACATTGGGGGCATCATTCTTTCTTTCTTTTACACACGTTAAAGTAATGGAGCTCTGATGAGGCAAAATTAGGCCTGAGCAAAGTCAAATTAAGCCTCAGCAGCAAATATATTTAAAAAAAAAAAAAAAAAGAAAAAAAAAAGAAAGAAACTCTTGGATCAAGAAGCTGGGAAACATGATATTCCTTCTGTTCCTGCAACAGAACAACCAGGGCCATGGCAGAGCTCTGTGTCCTCCTGGGGAAAGCCCATCTTCCAGTGCCTGGCAAGTCACTGAAGTCACTGTACTGCTAAGAATCAAGCTCTCTAGTTTCTTCCATGCCTTTGTACCTCTGGAAAATAAAACCACTAAAACCCGAATCAGTTTATGGCATTCGATAATGTTTTGTAAGCAGGGCAGAGGAATCGCTTCTCTAGTCCTGTTACAGCAGGGATCAGATAGGCCAAGTTCAAACATACAAAAAAATCCATCCCTCCCCCCATAATATTATTTTGGGAGTTATTTGGGGTTTGATCTGGTTTGCTTTCTTTTTTCCCAAAAAAAAAAAAAAAAAAATTTCCTAGTATTTTTTTTTCCCTAAAAACTTTCCCCTCTGCCAATGAATAAAGCCCCTTTTTATTTTTTGAAATATTTATTTTCACTCTTTCCATATTTTCTGTCTTATTTTCTAGACAAAAAAACCAGAAGATGGTTATTTTTGAAACAAAACTAAAGGGTTTTCAGTGCACTGTGAGTAAAGTCCTTGACCCACAGAACTTTCTTCATGTCTAAGAAAAGCTTCAACTCTCCTTACACACAAAACACACTGGTTTTCTTTCGTTGCCTTTTGAACCTGCCACAAGGCAAGTCCTTCTTGTTCCTTGTGGTCTCACCCTTGGCCCATTTAGAAGTTTTAATCGGCACAAAAAATTGTGGTCTGCCAGAAAAATTCAAAGCAAGAGCCTGAATTCTTGATCAAAAGACTTTTCTCAATGGATTTTACAAAAGATTTGCTGTTTCAGGAAGGTAAACTAGTATTTTGTTAATCAAAAGTCAAGGGGTATAGGTATCTAATTCTCTTCTACAGGAATGAGATTTAAGTGTCTAAATAATTCCACAGACCCAGGCCTTAGACAAAGATGAGTGATGACATCGTGGGAATTAAGCTCTGGTTTTTTTCTCTATAATTTCATTTTCCCCTTGTTATTCCTTATTCTTTCCTCCTCTACTCGCTCCCCTATTTTTACAATTCCTTTGCTAGCAAACAAACAGTTCACTCTTCTTGTTCCTTCAGTGTGGTACAAATCAGCCTAAGGATTATAGTTTTACACCTATAAAGTAGGAGATGGGCAGATGGAACCAGCTCTCGCAGAGGACTTGACGCCCATTCCGGAGGATTCATTCTGGGCTAAACTTAGGCAGGTTCGTTTGGGTTTGGAAGAGACCTGCTGGATTAAGTTAAACTGAATGGAGCCCAAATCCCGGGATCTGGGAGGACACACGGTGCAAAACCAGGCAGAGGGGCTGGAAATGGTCCCGGGAGGTCCCGGTGTCCTTCTGCTGCCAACCCCACCTGGTGCAAGGGCGGCTGATGCCATTTAAAAGCCTCTTAATTTCATTAGCACTCTAGGCAATTTTACCCTGCCAGTTGTTGGGAAACGGACCTAAAATATTTGACTTTTGAACAGGAAATCGTATTGCCCTGAGCAGAGAAAAGTGTAATTTACATTGCAATAGGAAGTACATTCGTCCTGTTCCTGACTGTCTGGATGGACAGGAGGAAAGGGCATGGAAGGGACATTACGGGCTAGGACATCAATACATGATAAAGATTTAAAAAGTCTACCGAAATAATTTAAATTACTGTTTATGAGAGCCACGTTTAAACTTTTTAGAGCAACCTTTAAGGATGAGGAAAAGAGTCTGAAAGAGAAGAAGGCATGAGAAGTTTTTGTGTTTTCCCCTCCAAATGTGGAGCACGCTCAGGTGAAGCTGAAAGTGAATTCCCAGCTAGAACTGGGCTGCAGCTTGCAGAGCCACCTAAATCAAAGTGACAGTGCAGCCAGGAACTGAGGAGAATGTCACAACAAATTCCTTTAAAATACGAAATAATTTCACCTGCTTGCCAGACCATTACCATTTCGTAATTGTAAAGAGAGATGCAGGTTGTACAAGGATATTTCGGGTGTTCTTTTCTTTTAGCCTTACCCACATTTTTAGGGGTTGCAACTTTTTATTCTATGGCTATGTTTATTAAAAAGCTGCTTTATGTAGAACATCTTCTAGGCCTATAATCTTAACTAAGTCTTTCTTTACATTGTGTTATTTGAATTTTTTTCATTATTTTTTACTGTGAGTAACCTGCGTAATTCATTCCATGAAAAGATTTTTTCTTTTTTTCTCTTAAGAAATTAGACCTACTTTTTGGATCATTAAGTGCTACATAATCTTCAAATGGGACATTTAAAACTGTAATCAGTGACATCACCATGACAACCGATTAAGAAATGTCTAGAGAAGCCTCTGAAAATGTAATTTTTTAATATAATACATTTAAATGAGTTCACCAGAACAAAGCACCCTAAGTAGATTTATTGTGCACTGAATATCTAGAAATAATTTGGCTCCATAACTAACATTAAAAATCTTCTCAGTGTGACTTCAACAGACTGAGAGAGGGCATCAAAATTCTCCTGTGATGTCAATAGATTTAGCAATGGGGGGAAGCATCAGGAGAAAAACTGGTTTTTTTGCACTAACAGACAAACTTTCATGTCTTTACTAAGCCCTTTGGCCTTTCTGTGTCATGTGTTGCATTTCAGTAATCATTTTTTGGTTCAAACTCCTTCCTCTGCCACTTACAAAGTCCGCTGAGGTGTAGGTACCTGTTACACCAGGTGAGGGCCTCTAAGAATTAGGCATTGCTGGAATTCCAACAGTCCTTTCAGCCTCTCCTTATGATTAGAAGCTTTGCCTGTTGTCCTGCCCGCTCTAATGAATGGAATTGGGAGCAGCAAAAAGATCATTATTGCACAGAACAACAGTAAAATGTAAATAAAACTGCTATAAAATGCCCACCTGCAATACATGGCTTTACAAGGTTATATAAATTATATGCTCAGTAGTTGAGGGAATGGTCCGCATGAGAGCAAAACCCAATCAGAATAATGCATTTAAATGTAGCTCAAAAACTTAAAATGAGAAAAAAGCCCCTACTTTTACAGACAATTTTTTGGAAGAAATTAGGTATTCTTCACAAGAGCAAATTACCCAGCACGCTTGCTGTAAAGCTCCTGGCTCGTCCTCAAAATAGCTAAAATATTATCAGAATTTCTTCCCCGCATCTTCCATTTTCCAATCTGTCCATTCAAGTTATGGCTTGTTCTTGTCTTTTACGGTTATTTCTCCTGCTTCTGCCAGCTGGGTTTACGATGCCCTTTTCCAGAGGAGATCTCGCGTTAATTATGGCTGTTGCAAGCAAGAAATAAATCATTTCCAAAATACTTCTCGTGGTAAGTGGTGTGCTGGTGTGATTGAGGCAGGGGGGGGGACGTGTGTTGGCTTTCCCCATAACACGCAGGTTCTCCTTACACTGATTAATCCTTTTCTTGGTGCATGGAGTTTGTGGCAGGGGCAGCATCTCAACTACTCTGGACTGGCACTGCTGTGTCTGCACTGTCTGGCTCTCTGATGTTTCACATCAGCTGCAAATCTGCCCCGTAAGCCATGTCGTTGCTTCCTAAAATTGTGAGTCGAGGCATTTTTAGTGAAGAATTTTGCCCAAGACTGACAAACACCCTATTGGCTCTGCGGTGCTCACCCTCAAAATCCCTTAAAGCAGCTGCTGGAAAAGGTTTTTTAAATACCTTCTGAAAATTAGGTGGTTTGAAGTGATATCAGACCTAAGGCATTCCCAAATCACCAATACCTCCTGAAAACCCTGGCCATTATACTTACAAAACACCGGCTCTCTATTAAATTCCTTGTTATTCTTTTACTAATGAGACACTTTACCAGCCTGTCATCACCCGCTGTGATTAATTCTCTACTTGTAAAATTTTAGCTCTCTCTCTGCTGCTGCTGTTAATGTGCTTTGTACCAAATAAAAATGAAGTTGATGTTTACAAATCCTGTCTGGAGGTTGCTTTAAAAGAGCTCTGCTTTGGCTTACATTAATGAGGCCAAGTGTACTGGTTTTTGTGCTGAATTGTTCTGGATAATTAAACACTGTAGCAGACTACCATGGAAAGTGTGAAACTCATCATTGCTTAAAGAGCTTTCAAATACAGTACCTTTGAAAACATACGCTTTGTTATCACCTGCCTGTGGTTCACATGCAAGGTTATGTGTGTTCTTTAAATCTTAGCAACATTAGTGGATCCAGGGATAAGCAGGAGAAAACATTTCTAAAACCCGGGATCTGTGTAGTCTTAGAGTCATCTTGGATAAAAAACAAAATGAAAGAGCTACAGAGCAGACTCTGCTCTGGGGAGTGCCCGGCACATTGCTAAGAACAGTGAGAACAGCAGATCAGGAAGAAAGAACTGCAAGAAATAGAAAACTGCAGCTCTGGGCTGTGTCACCCCTTCTGGTTGAGGCACACGGCTCCTCAGGAGAGGACCTTCCCTGGGGTGTCATCTGAGAACGTGCCACCATGCAGGTGTTGGCTTGTACAACCAGTGTCCCAATTCTGCATGTTCTGAACCCAGTGCCACAGTCCAGGGTTGTGTCACACTTTCCACGGTGCCTGTGGAACGAAGGAGTTGCTACCCCCAGTGCACAGATCTTTGCTGAAGATTTAATTGCTAAGTAGACCTCCTGGATGGTCTGGGACCTTAAAAGACAGTATGAACGTGAAATAACTCTCAATTACACTTTCACTGCTCCATAGAAATGCACTTGCAATTCAGGACTGGATGCCTGAGCATCCTCCTGTATTAAAAGGAACTTCAGAAGCTATCTCTGAGGTCTTTTCCAACCCAATCAATTCTATGATTCTATGATTCTATTCTTGTAAACCATTTAGAAGGAATGAAGGAGGGCAATATCTAATTCCTCTAAAAAGCACAGTGGTAGTGTTCAGATTGCAGGCCTCTCAGGAACTAATGCATTTAAAGAGCTTTTATGCTGGAGACAGTTAGCTTTCTCCTTTTTTTCATATCAAATAAATTTAATTAAATTAAATAGGATGAAGCCATCTGCTTGCTTTAAGTCGTCTGATCTTAAAATCTTCTAATGCCTTGCAAATCTCAAATATCCAAACTTTAGACAGCAGATGGGTCTTGCAAGAATGCAGATTTCTAATCATATTCTTTCTTGCAAGAATGCAGATTTCTAATCATATTCTTTCTTCAGTTAACTTAGATACACTTATCTACCAAGAAAATACACAAAATTTTGCATTTTAGTGCTGTGATTTTATGTGTTTGGGTCTACTTTTCCCCACTGGCGGACAGCTATTCACAGGAATTAAACTGAGCTCAGCAGAGTATTTCGCAGGAGCTCATGAACAGTGGGGTCTTTCATTTCCTTCCTAAAATCTAAGCTGAAAATCTAGTCTATGTCTGCAGTCAAGCACGAGTTCTCTCTGCCAGCTCCCAGCTCTATGAATTCCAAACATTTCCACTCAAAATGTCATGTAGGTTAGTCCTCAAACCAGCAACTCCCAGCCACGTGGCCCAGGACAGGTAAAACTTTCCAAGTGCAGACTCCTGAGTTCCCCTGAGCCACCTTGCCACTCATTCTGGTGTTTAAAAAGTCCTGTTCTAGGATTGAATCATCTGGAAAAATATATGGAAAGCATTTAAAGATGTGTCTTTACGTTTCATACGTAAATGAGGACAGAGAAGCGGCGTTATGTATCAGCACTGAATCCAGCCTGGGATGCTGCTCAGAATCAGGCACAGGGCTGCCAAATTTCTTTGCAATTGTGCTGAGAACATCAGTACAGAGCAGCTATCAGACCATATTCCACATGAAGTACCTTTAAAAGAGCCCATTAAGTGCCATGAGAAGAGCCAGCCATTAGAATACCCATTGCTCCACTCTGCTTCCTTATTTCCCTGTCACCGCATTTGCATTGCAGTTATTTATTTTTGCTTACTAGGAACCTGCCACATTGATAGTAATGAATTATCAATGTGACTGATCTATCAGTGGCTTTTAGTGTGTATTTAAAGGCAGCCAAATGCTTCTGCGTTATTTTGATATTTAACAAACTCCAATTATTTACTACTAGGGCATAGTTTAAGTAATTTTGTGTGCTCAGACTGTTCCAAAGCTAACACAGATAAGCAGACACTCGGAGGGAGCTTTGAACTCCGAGATTTCACCCCTTGTAACACCTTGAGAAAGGAGCAGGGCGATCAGGCTCACCAGACAGAGCCCGCTGTTCCTTGCGCTCCCTGCGAAATCCCAAATATTGAGCTTTGGATTTGAGTCCCCGTGGGATTAGAACCATAGAATCATAGAATCGATTGGGTTGGAAAAGACCTCAGAGATCATCAAGTCCAACCCTTGGTCCAACTCCAGTCAGTTTACCAGATCATGGCACTCAGTGCCACGTCCAATCTCAGTTTAAAAACCTCCAGGGACGGTGAATCCACCCCCTCTCTGGGCAGGCCATTCCAATGCCTGACCACGCTCTCTGTAAAGAATTTCTTTCTAATATCCAGCCTAAATTTCCCCTGGCAGAGCTGAAGCCCGTGCCCCCTTGTCCTATTGCTGAGTGCCTGGGAGAAGAGACCAACCCCCACCTGGCCATAACCTCCCTTCAGGTGGTTACAGAGAGTGAGGAGGTCACCTCTGAGCCTCCTCTTCTCCAGACTAACCACCCCCAGCTCCCTCAGCCTCTCCCCATAGCACTTGTGTTCCAGTCCCTTGCCCAGCCTTGTTGCTCTTCTCTGGACCTGCTCCAGCCCCTCAATGTCCACCCTGACCTGAGGGGCCCAGAACTGACCACAACACTCCAGGTGTGGCCTCACCGACGTAGAGTGAACCAACGCTGTGGTTCTCTCCAGGTCAAGCTCCAGCAGCGCCGGCAGCCCCCGTGGGTGTGTCCCCTCTGTGCTGTCCCACCGCTCCTGGTGGGTGGTCCTGGTGGGTGTCCCTCGCTGTGGCCGCGCTGCAGGGAAGGGCAGAGATGCTCGCGGAGCTCTCGGGCTCTTTCCCTGCGACGCTGGCACAGCAAACAGCAAGAATGTTTTAAAAAGGTAAATGGCAAATACCGGTAGCACCATAAACTAAGATGACAATTTTGGACAGGTGGATAACGAGTTTAGGCATTGCTTTCTTAAGTTAAATTATTGCAAGTGGCTCCACTGTGTAAGATATGAGAGAGGCATGTATAAATAATATTAAAATATGTTATTACAGGATGTTATCCATTATTTCACAGCACTTACACATTACAGTGTGCATTAGTTCTTACTGTCCTACTCAACACTGCCCTAAATAACTTAGGGGAAAAACATGTGTTAATCATTTACTGATTACTAATATATTACTTTTAAGTGGCCATAAACTTAAAGTGTGATTTTTTTTGTAATGCAAATATGTTCCTTAAGGCACAGACACAATGAACTTAATGCAAATTCTATATATTTATACGTTTAACAAAATTTGTATGTAGTTCGATGTTAAGAACATGGGTGAAAAATCATATATAAAAAATCATATATACTAAACCCAAAGTGCTAATGCCCTAAAAAGACTTATACAACATATTGTGGTATTCAATATTGGAGGTAAAGCCTTATTTTTCTCCCATAGTTGGGTTTGCTCCCATGTCCAAGCAACAGACACCATTAAAGTCAATGGAAAAAAAAATTCAAATTATAAGTTCCAAATTCAAGCTTCAGCCACAACTGATTAGGACATTTGATACATACAGAACCATGTTCAGCAGAGAAACCTCCTCTCCCTTCTTGCTGAAGATATACACAGGAATAAAATATGCTAGCAAAGATATAAATGTCAGGAATGTCAATAGGCCTTAGAGATAGATTATATATGCTGCAATTTTCAAGATACCCAAAATTGTTTGGGACCATCTCTAATGATAAGCTTATCTGAGGAATGGCAGGGACATTGGCTCACTTGTGATTTACCTGCATGCTATGAGCTGAAAGTTGAATTTCTGCTGCTGCAGAACCAAATCAGAAACCCTGTTTAGAGGTGCCCCTCTGTACCCCTGGTATGCAAAAACCTGCAAACATGGGATGGCAATCTCGTCTTCCATCTGTGAAATAGATCCTCCACGTGGAATAACAGGATGCTGACACAAGTTTGGGTTTTGTACACTTGTAATTTTTGAAAATAATTTTGTGTTTGCCATAGCAATTTGGAGGAAGGTGACATAATCAGGGACAGCAGCACCAGCCTGCTCTGCCCTGCACTGGGGCAGCCTCACCTGCAACAGTGGGGCAGTCTGGGAGGACACAGTGGCAGAAAGACCTAAAGCTGTTGGAGAGTGTCCACAGGAGGGACATGAGCGTGATGAAGGGTCTGACAGGACCTGAGGAACATCTGGGGCTGTGCCAGGGCAGGCTCAGGTGGGATCTCAGCAAAAGGTCCTTCCCCCGAGGGTGGTGGGACACTGCCCAGGCTCCCCAGGGCAGTGGGCACAGCCCCGAGGCTGCCAGAGCTCCAGGAGCCTTTGGACAATGGGACAGGGTGGGATTGTTGGGTATCTGGGCAGGGCCAGGAGCTGCATTCAATGATCCCTTCCCACTCAGGATATTCCATGATTGTACAATTCTATGAACCGACACCAAATTACCACCAGGAGTATTTTAATTAACTGCGGAACAAATATTTCATTCCCCCATACCCCTTGTGAGTCCCTTGATCCCAGGGAGATCCTGCCTGGAGTGCCTGTGGAACTGCTAAAACATGTGAATTTGGGGTCTTGATTAAGAACTTTCTTTTCCTACTGATCACACAAAGCCTCTCCAAGATAAAGACTGTACGTACCATTAACACCCCTCTTGGACATGGAAGTTCTGGGATGCTAGGAAAAAAAAAAGTTTGTTATTTTCTGCCAAATACGGGCTTCTTTTTTCACAGCAAAGTTTTCTACAAGTCTTTCTTCATTTTCATTTTCTTTGTGTTCAAAATGACTTTTAGACAGAAGCACCCTTAGGTGAGCAGCATCTGTTCAGCACAGTAGCTCAGTTAAAAATTGCCTGATAACTAACAAAGTTCATATGTTTTCTACAGATTTTTCTTAAAGCAAACTTTGCTGCTACTTGTATTTGATTTTTCTAAGAGGGTTCAGAGTATTTCCAGGGAAAAATTCTGAAATTTATAAGAAATCAGCACATTATCTACACCACATTTCAGTGTCCTGAAAGCCTTATTACAACCAAAAACCTAAAATTTGTCCCTTTTTTTTAATGTACTAATGGATAGCTTACCTAGGTGGCAATAACACTCAGCATTTTACATGCCAGGTAAAATGATCCAATATAAATGAATTGATTTTATAAATCATATCTTCGCAGATCTTTGTTATCTCCGGTTTCTCTGAGGGAAAACTGAGGCAGGAAGGAAGATGATTTTACTGGGGGTTACCCCATTACACCGTAGGCTTTTGCAAACCTTTTTTTATTTTGGTGACATAAGCAGGGGCAGAATTCAGATTAAAGACAGATACCTGCACCTCATCTGGCAGCCTCAAATACCTGCAGCAGCATCAGACAGTGCAGGTTTTTACATTCAAGTAAATCTTGGAGTATTCATATTCCCGTGCCTTACAGATCCTGGGAACTGTTTCCTACTGATAGAGAGCTCCTGAAAACAAGAAAGACCTCATATATAAAAAGGAACCTGTTAAAAAACATGAACAAGTTTTTCAAGTAAGTGGAGGGACTGTGTGGCTCAGGGGAAGGTGATTGAATTTCAGAAAGGTTTAAAGCTAAGACACCTCCTGAATCCATCCCAAATTCACCGTGAGCGAAAACCATTACCATCGTATTTGCGCCGAGGTGTGTGAGCTGAATTTGGCGTCTCTATCCAGGGTGTTTGGAGCAGTCACTCAGATCACAAAGCCACTGTGACATCTCGCAGTAACTGGCATCCTTATTGATGGAATCAACAGGATTTAATGGCCGTGGAGACTGAGCTGCCTTTGCTCGCACTGGAGGCATATAGATGAGGCAGGGGGGATGTTGGTGCTGGCACTGACTGTGCTATCGCAGCCCAAAGATAAACAGAGGGATTTCAGCTTTCAAGGCTGTCAATCTGGCATTTTTCACAAGAAGGAAATGCATTTAAAATAAAGAAGGGAGCAGGCCAGCTCCAAACAGCCTCAATACTGATGAATGGCTGGGAAGGCCATACTTAATATCGCTCGTGTTTGTTAAAAATAAAAGGCGCGTGCCACATTTCCAATGTCCTTATTCTCAGACTGCTTTAAAAAGAACCACCTGCATGTGGAGAGAGAAAGAGAAGACAGAACTGAAATTACTGGCAGTGTTGAAATGATATCGGACTGAAAAGATGGAAACTCTTTGCAGTTGGAAACCCAAATGTAACATATTTCTGTATTTCAAGCAGCTCAGGCACAGCAGTCTAACCCCAGTGAGTGAGGAGTAAAAGCACTTCCATAGCGGTGCCTTCAGTAGAATTAATCATTATGGCTGGGAAACACATTAATGTTTTATTTTTCCTTGACAATGGATTCCTCTCTGTTGATTATTTCATCGGGAAACTTGGTGAGGTTGTTTATGACATTTCACAGCACCTCCACTTTATAGGAAAAATCCAAAAGGCTGCCAATATTTTGGGGGAGGGAAAAAAAAAGAAAACTTTTACTGTAAAAACTGCTGTGTGAATCTCAGAATTTGGAGACTCGTATTCTTCTATTGCATAAGCATCTGAAAGTGAGGGCTGTACTTTGAGAGGATAAGAACTGAGGTAGACTGCTTTAATAATTGAAATGGAAAGAGAAGATTATTCTTTAAGCATCTGCTTTGCGGCAAGAATACACTGAAGATTTTTCTCTTGAAACAAAGGGGAGATTAACCACTGGAAAAAAGGTTTTTTAAAAAACTTGCAAGAAAATTTCCACAGTCCCAGCACTTGAGTTGAGACACAAGCCAGGGATTTCATAGATTATGGGATGGACGGGAAAAGAACCACCAGCCACTTCATTTTCTTCACAGCTCAATGGGGTAGACAGTCTCAAAATGCATTTCTTTGCAGCACTGGTACAACCTTTGAAAACAACCATGCAGAAGTGTTTTAAGGGACTTTCCCTCCTGTTATTACCTGCTTACTTAAAAAGCAACACACCAGAATTATCAAAGGAGGATATTTGTCAAAATTAGCACTACAGTCCTCCTTTTCAAGGCCAGGAAGTTTCTCTCATTCCTATGAGTTTGAAACAGGCAACACAGGTCTTTCCACTCAACTCAACCGACTGCTGAACCCTGAACCTGTAGGCCTTTCATAAGTTAAGTAATAAAACATCATTGGAACAGAAGTAAATGTGAACACATTTGCTTGTTTGACTCACCCTTTGTTCTTTTTTCCTTTTCCTTGAGCTTTTTTTTTTTTTTTTTAACTGCAACACTGATTTCAGGCACGGGTTGTAACTTCATCTGCAGAAAATACTAATTAATAATAAAACAGAATCTTCAAAAATTTATCACAGTTTAATCAACGAGTCAACACAATTAATAAAATCTACTCCCCTTCTGCATTTCTTTTGGTTCCACAATAACCAGCATGATTTCTGAGTAAGCAAAGACATTTTGCCCTTATTAAGCAGGAATTATTAGCACACCTGTGTGAGTCACAGGATTAAATTCCACTGAGTTTTCATGGTGCTCTAAAGGATAAAATGACATTAGTAGAAATCAATGGATACCACAGCACCAAATGATGCACTTTAAAAAGGTCATTTTATAGTAGGGAGTAAAACATGGATTTCATCACTTGGTTATCCTCTGATATATGTTCTCCTTCTGGAGCTCTTATGAGAGGAGAACAAAGAGCAGCAAGCTCATAATTGCCACTGGCAGTAAGGAACAGCACAGGTCAAAAGTTCAGATTTGGGTTCAAGTTCACTCCCTAAAGTCAAACAAAGTCAAAATGTTCACTGCAACTATGGTCTCATTGGTTTTGAACCACACTAGTGAGGAAATTTCCCCTTTGGTGGAAGTTACTTTATAAGACATTACCTTTATATGTAACAAATGTATATGCTAAGAATAAATATGCATACATATATATATATATGTGTGTGTGAGTCCTCTCACTGCTCCCTTGCTGCTCACCAGTCATTGTTATGGAACAGCCTTCAGCAGAATTCTGTATTTTTAAATACTGCATTATACCAATTTATCTTCCCCCTAATAAACACCATCTCTGAAATGTTCCTTGAATCCAGTATAGAGACTGAAACTCGGTTGGACTGACTGGTGCATGTTTGATAATGTACAACTGAAATACCAACAAAGAGACTTAACCAATAACGCACGTTGGTTTTCAGGGACAAATTAGTTGTATCTGAAGCAACGATGCAAAACCTGTATTTCAGTTGGCTGCCCTCAGAAACTGCTGTAGTGATTGCACATAAGTAAATTAAGGTTTCTGATGTAAATGTTACTAAAGTCTATACCATATTTGTGCTGACGAAATGCAGCAACAGAGCACAATATCCACCTTTCCAGATTGCCAGCATTAAAAAGCTGATAACAGTATGTTTCCCTGCTTGGTTGTTCTCTAGAGATAAAACTGTTCTTGTAACACCTCCGAGGGTAGAAAATATTTCTGTTTCATGATGAATGTTTCTACATTTTCAGCTGAATAAAGTAAAACAACCCAAACCAGTGTTCACACATGTACAAGATCCATGACAATGAAGGATGGACCTGTCCCTGAACAGGACACTGACTGGATCCTGCTGAGTGCTGAGGATGTCAACAGCATTTCAGAGACACTGCTAGGTTTTAAATGGGTGCATAATTAGGAATCACATCATGTAATGGAAGGCTCTCAGCATGGACATGCCTGGAAAGATCCAAAGTCCGTGGCCTGCGCTGTAAGACAAGAAAACAACATAAAACACCCTTGGGTCAAATAAATAAACCCCAATATGCACTTGGTAGCTGAAAACAAGGCGTGGTCATGGGACAGGATGCTATGTAAAACCAGACAGCAAGTTTATTCCCTACAACTATCCCACATGACCTTCTTTGGGAAAAGAACAAGGCACTGGCATCTTCTGCACCTGTTTTTATGACAACCAGGACTGTAAAGTACCATAACACAGCAACAGTGGGACGTTCCCATACAAAATATTGCACCCATTGAAAGCTCGTCAAAAGGATAATATTGAGGGGGGAAAAATGGGACAAAAGGGGAAGAAACGCCGGCAGATTTACCTGCTTGAAGAAAATTAACAGGGCTAAACCCCCACAACCCACATCCTTTAATTTACTATATCCTGCTTGCTTAACTCTAGTTTTTACTTCAGCTCTCTACAAACAAGTACTACATGTTTGTGACAAATCAAGAAAACTGGGGGTTTAACAATCCAGAAATATAAAATGTGCCTTGGTAATCCCTGGTCCCTTTTTCCTATTAAAGGCCCATGGGATTAAGAGCTTTTATCTCAGGTTGACTGGCTCTTTAGTATATCATTTTGCTTTATTGGATTATACTTGTATAAGTTTTCTACTAGAGCACTCTGAGGCTATTAAATATCTGATGCCAAGAAATGGAAGTCATTCACCAAGAAATACCATGTCGTTTGGATTTTTTTTTTGCCTACTTTTAGATCACATTATGTGTTAAACCTATGTTTAACATACACACAGAATATACTACTTCAGTATTTATCTGCCACTGCCTTTTGTCTCTACCTTTGAACCTTCAAGCTGGTTCAACAATGTGCAAACACGATGCAAAAATAATAAATCACTTTCTGTCATATAATCTCACTGATATTCTTCAATATTCACTCTAATTTTTTTTGCTCCCAAATACTCTGTAGCACTACAATTGCACTTGTAAACTGCACCAGGCCTGGGAGGGCTCTCTATTTTAGTGCATATTATTGGGACATTCTTTAGGAGCTGGGAAACCTCAGGCAGTGAATTGTACCCATGAAGATTCAATGCTGAATTCGAAATTTAAATGACCAAAACTCTACAGGGTGTAGCTTCATGTCTATGCTTCCTGTGTGAGAATCACAAAGACTATTCTATCCGAAAATATCCAACAGAGATTTTTATTCAAATGACTGTGATCCTTATGGGCACAAGCAGTCCAGCCTTGTACTTCCTTGCCTTCATACTTCAGCTCATGGATGTGACCAATTAGGCACACAACACAGCACAATGCCATCCCAATGTAGTTATTCTTTTCTATACAGACTACATTAAACACCCTGACCCTGGTGAAGTCAGAGCTGACTGATAATAAATGAGTTTCTCAGGGACTCTGGGATTACAGATCAAGAACCTTCATTAAAGTGCCTGGTTTGCCACAGACAGTATCCAACCTGTGAGAAAAAATCCATGGCCAGGTATTTGATGGAAGCCAACGGAGCTCAAGGAGTGACAGGGTGACACTGTCCCTTGCCACCATGCCCACTGCTCCAGACGTCTTCATGCACACACTGACCATCACCTTGAAAACAAATCAATTTCCTGAGCACTTAAAGGCACTTCGTTAATCCACTGCCTGCAGTACTGTCCAATAATAATCTTTGCACCTTCCCCACAAAAAACCCTTAAATATCACTTACCCATACAGTGTGGTTCAAACTTCCATCCATGCCACGTGACCACTCCCAGCTGTGCACGGGGCAGGGGCAGAGCCTGAGGAGGAATTGCTCCTTTCTCCCTCCATACAGGAGGGCACTGACAGGTTTCCTTCCCCGCAGAAGGAGTGTGACATCTGGAAAGGGACCCGTTCTTTGTTTCACATCTACAGGTGATGAGATGCACAGTGGAATCATTAATTGGCTTGCTGAACACAAGCACTGATGGAATCTGGGACTCCAACGCAGCCACTTCTCAGCGCTCTCAAACCAGACCAGAAGGTTCAAATCAGCACAACAGCCCCACCCTAAATGGATGTGAAATAAATATATAACCCCGGAGACCCAACGCTGCATCTGGACTGAATTTAACCACTTTGGGAGGACCTACTGAGGGCAGAGCCAAGCAAAGCCAACCCCGAAGATGCTCTGCAAGATTGTAGGCGTTGCCCTGAGTTCAGTGGCAAACACACATCCCAGTAAAGGCATCTGGCTTTGTTTGCCTGCTTTGATGCAATAAAACACCGAAAATTAGAAAATTGGGTGAAAGAAAAAAATAGATTGCAAGCCTTTCATTTACATAAATTGGAAAATGATCTGAATTAAACAGACATGTTTTTCCTTTATAGTTGCTAACATTCCACATGGCTGAAAACTTTCTGCTTGAAGTGGTTTATCATAAATAGACATTTCTGAAGGTCCCTCAAGGCAGACAAGTGCACTTCTAGAGAATTAGACACAGCTTTGTTTGAAAGCGGCCTAAGTTTCTTTAATTTCAATGAGAGAAAAACTGTCAAGTAATACGTAACATCAATTTTTCACTGATCATCTGTGATGGAGTCTGTCAGTAATATCCATTCTTACATCAAAGCAAACTAATTTCATTTTCCATTTTCTGAACCAGAGTCCCCATCTCAGTTTTGCTGCTTGCAGGGATTATAAAACAGGTGGCAAAGAAAACAGGTAGATTCTGTTTCTCCATAGGCAGCCAGAGCTGTGCAGAGCCCCGTGGATGGGGGTCTCTGCAGGCACCTCTCTCCACTGGCAGCACAGATTGCAGTCCCTGAGGTTAAAGGTTATTAAAGGTTATTAAAGGTTATTAAAGGTTATTAAAGGTTAGATTTCCTCACCTGCAACTCCATCTCCTCTGACCTGCTCATACACTGCTCCTGGCAGAGCGCAAGTATGAAATTTAAAGCCGTTGTTTAATTAATTGCCACTGCAAAGGAGCGGATTTAAAGTTTTGGAACTGATTACATGGATGCTTGAAGGCAGCTCCCAGTGAAACTCCTGCTCCCAGCATATTATGGCATGTAATGGAGTAGCTGCACTGACATCAGTGTAGGTGCTCGAGAAATTCATCCTTGTACCGCAGGTCAGGCCGTGGTCCCTGGGCTCTGTAAGATGTTGACCTATTCAGAGAAAGGTCAGTTTGCTGTAGAAGACAGTTTATAAGTGGAAAAAGAACCTCACATGTACCGATGCTGAATGCTTTTGATCTGACCAGGGGTATTTTGCTCACACTTGAACTAACGAAAACACGGGTATTTTGAAGTACATGAAAGCTGATCTTGTGTTGTGTGAGATTGTACAACCTCAAACGCATACCATTAAAAGAATTTAATTTAGCCTTCCCTTCATTACCCTTGAGCAATATCTTTATCAGTCTTTTAAAGTAGAAATTTCCACTCCCCAACATCTGCATGTTCTTACACACTTACCTCAGTCAGTGATTTACAGATTTTCTGTGAATTTTGCAAGCATGACATGGGCTCTTAGCATTAACCTTGATTCTAAAAAAGGAAAAAAAAACCACAACAGCCAAACAGAAAAAAAATCCAAACTGTGATGAGAAATGAGGAAAACTATAATGCTTATCTACTTCTCTACACAAAACCTTATCCACACAGAACTGTCCAAGGCCCTGAGCTCTGTTTTCTCAGCCTCTCAGCCATTTCGTATGCAAAATAAGTCCCTGAGATTCTTTCTGCTGTGGATAAACCATTGTGAAATTTGGATATTTCTCTCACATTTTTGTGAAGCTGAAATGAAGGAGCTGACAGCATAACTCACACTATATTGATTCAGTGGCAGTGCCAGTTAATGGAGAAGCCGATTCTCACTGAATGTAGGACCCACTGATAACCCAAGGCAGTTTTTGGCTCAAACACCTCCAAACACACTGAATTATTTAGAGAGCAAAAATGTTACAAATGCTTGGTACATCTGCAACATCCATACCTGCGAGTGTAGGTGTAAATGTCCATCAGCACCTTTGTGGACATACATATGCACTGAAATGTGGCTGAATGCACCAGCACCAGTACCAGCACCACCACCACCATCAGCACCACCACCAGCACCGGGCTTGAATAAAGCCACAGGTCCTTCAGGCTCTCAGGAAAACTCACCTGCAGGTTCACTGGGGCAAAGCATTGAACATGTAATTTGTTTAACTGTAATGGATTTGCAGTGACAAATTTGGTCGCTGTGAATCTCTTGCTCCGAAGCTGCAATTTGCTGACCCTGTTTATGTCATTAACCACTGCTTTCAAAGGAGCATATTATGGTATAAAGTATTTGTGGATAAGGAGTTTATTATTTTCTGTAAAGTATGAAATCTAAGCTTTTCTGAGATATTCAAACAAAGCTTTAAAAGCATCAGCCGTGACATTTTGTATAAATATTTTCCCACTGCCCCATGGATTTTGGCACGCATGTGTTCCAACATTAAGAAATGATAAGAGACTTAAGACCAGATATACTGTGAGAAGGTATCTTCTTAAATTCTTTATTCAATCAGCTGTGAAACAGTATAGTATCTTAAAAGGACACGTTTGGTAGCATGAAAGACAAGTGCAGTGAGGCTTGAGCTTGCTAAATTCTTTGCATTCTTCAACCTTAGAGCTGCAAATAGATTATTTTTTAACCTATCAAGAGGATGGCAGGTATTCTGCAAGCAACGGGCATTGTGAAGCAATTTAAATCATCTCTATTTGTTAGCTGGTTTAGTGACTGCTAAACTCTACGGGTTAAGTTTCTTAGAGGCTTTTTGATTTCGCTCAGGAACTTCTGGGCTAATAAGCTTGCATTTCCAAGGCTGACACAGACAATGCACCCACAGCTCCAAATGGATTTGAAGGCACAGCCTTAGGAAAGCCGGGGACTTGACTTTTGAAGCAGAGTCTGCCGAGCAGGTTAAAATGTGTCTGTGGTAAAATACAGACATGGCTTTTTGCTCCGTGAACTGCACACCTGCAAAACTACCTCGAAATTGTTTGTGTAGTCTCTGGGAAATCACTGCAGTTATGTCACCAACTCCATCCCAGGCTATTACCACACCAAAATGCATTTTTGACTCTCTCTTGTGTTCTTCTGATCTCTTTCAACAAGGTGGGCTGGAAGCATTATTCATTCTCACAGGTTTGTAATAATTACATTTAAGAAAAGTCTTTTGTTTATTTGGAAAACTGGGTGAACTTGTTCAACATTTCAATCTGGCAACATCTTACTATTAAAAACCTACTGAAATTTGCTGAAGTCCTACAATTTGCGTGCATTTTTAATTGATGTATATCACTTATCTTCCTTTGAAACTTGCACTTAGCACACAGACAGATGGATGCACTGAAGCATGACGTTAATCAAAGAGGAATCCAAAAACACGCCGTCGCACACGGGCATCCCTGGCCATCCACGTGCCCGGGTGGGCACTGCCAGTCTGGGCACAGAGCTTGGATTGCCCTTGGTTTTGCACAGAAAACTACACACCTTTTCATGCAGATAGAACACTTTACATGATATTTATCAAGAAGGAAGCATCTTCCATCTAGCCTACCAATGTGATTGTTCTGCTGCTGTGGCCTCTGATGCCCATCTGGTTGTTGCCTCCATATGAGCAACTGCCGTGACAGAACCTCTGCTAGGAGGGGACAGAGAGGGAACACAACCCCAAGCTTCACACATGAAGAGGAACAAATTTGTCACTGTGGTAAGGGTGGAAAGGCTGGTTCAGTGCCACCCTTTGACACTGTCATCCCATCTTTGGCTCTGGTAAATACAGTGGGATTTCTAAAGGAGCACATAATACATAGACCGGGACACATTTGGTGGCATTCTATTCTGTAAATAGTATTTTCAAATGTAACATGCAATTCTCCCTGTAGTTTCTTTCTTCATTATATCAGAAAGAAATTACAAAGCATGTGCTGAATGCAGACACACATGCTTTAGGATTCACACGTCTTTTAAACCGACTGAGTTGCACAGATTCCTACGGGCACCTTTCTATACTTACAGTTCATACCAGTGCTATCTACCCGAGCCAATCAATGAGGTATAAAAATACAATCGCTGACACAGTCCAGTTGTGAGCACAGTGCATCTCACATGCTGATGCCTCCTATGTGGCTCTATGATCCAACTCGTGCCCGACCACCCCTTCCTTTTAGAGCTCCTGAGTCTGACTGCAGAGCCAAACAGTAAGTGCTTGGTTACCAGCACTAACAGGAATTGTTCCTCTGTGTGATTTTCACCTCACAGACCAGGTACATAATTTAATTATGAGCCCTCTGACTTTTTACTACATGACAAATTCAAACAAGCTGTTTTTTTAAAAAGGAAGAATTTACTACCCACGGAAGTAATGGAGAACTGGGTGTGAAACTATCCCCACAGAGAGCTGCAGAACCAAGAGACTTGCAGATTAAGCAGAGTAGGACTCCTTCATTCCTTGTGCAACGTGTTCAAGAGCTCAACCCCGCCAGAAACAGTTAAGAGAGAAATTATATTCCCTGTGAAAGCAGTGTTCCTGGTGAGTCAGATCTCCCTATGCACCAAGCTAAATATTCACTTCTTTGCTTTACTGAGACCCACCTCATACAGCTGTTCAGTATGTCTGGTTTTGGTTTCAACCCATCTTTCCTAAGCATTTCTCAGGCTGCCCTTCGTTTCCCACAGGTGTTTCAAAAGGGCCCCCTTTCTGAGGACCAAGAGGCAAACCACTGCATTTGGAGGTATCTGTTTAAAAACATCTCTCTTGACCCTGGAATTGAGAAGTCTACCTCCCTCTGCATCCTGGGAGAAGCAGTTCCTATGCTTTGAATGTTTGTGTAAGAAACAGGTTATGAAAATTAACTTACTCCAAAGCCTGGGGAAAACCACAGCTTTGTGTCCATTCATTCTGCTGGGCTTTGGAACCAGCTCTGGGAGGAAAATATCTGTAGTGTGGACAGGGACTGATGGGAGGACAGAACTGTGCCAAACACAACCCAAAAACGTGATGCATTTCTGTAACCAGATGGTTCCCCAGCAGCTTAGCAGAGAAAGCAAAATCCTCTCTTATTGTTGCCCAGCACACAGAGACAGACTAAAGATAACAGGCCTGGTAGTGCCACACTGAAAACATCAGCAGGAGTTCCTTCACACATTGCACTTTTATGACTGTTTTCAAGTTCTCTTCAAGACAAAAGCGTTCTTAAAGTTTGATGCTCGAGCATCCTATTTGTGTTTCGGTCTATTATTATACATGACCAAGGATTTTAGATGTGCATTTCTCTGACAGGATGAATTGTGATAGATTTTAGCATTCACATCTTGCAGTCTGGCTTCAAGCTCTTCTCACACTTGATTTGTACCTCATGTCTTAGTGGATAACAAAAAAGCACTTCTATATGAGCTATGAATTTTATGCAGATTCTTTTTTACACTGAACCCCATACTCAAAATCAAAATTACTTATAACAAGTACTTGCCAAGCAGTCAAATCAATATCCAAATAATAACTAAAACATGTTATATTTTCAAGAATATAAGACAAATTAATATAAAGAGCATTACGGATCCTTTGAAGCACAACAAAAGGAGCCATGGTTAAAATTTTAACAAGTTAGAATCATTAGCTAAACAAATTCTGACAGCCTGGCTTTGCACTTCCAGTCACACATGCTCAGAACAAAGGCTTGATATGTGAGGCAACTTTAATAGGTCCCTCTGCATATGACTAATTTTTCCTCAAACAGTCATTTTTTATTTCGTATTTTACTCTGGATCCTGAAATGTCACATTTTATTAATCTGTGTCACTCCTGTGGATTGTTAAAAGAACAGAGTAGCACTGAAGGAAGTGCCTCTCATGATTCCCATACGGATGGGGGATGACAAAGGAACGCGTTAAAACTTGGAAGAGTAACAATTATCACAAGTAGAACAAGCAGGAATAGAACAGAACCTGTTTTCCTCTAAACTGCATTCCAAACTGCACTTCGGGAGATGGCAATGACCAGAATTGGTCCATGAAAGTCCTGGTTTGCATTTGCCCCCTCGGGGAACCGCAGGATGGGGACACACTCAGTGGCCTTGCACCAGCTGTGGCACGGCTGGGTCCTTCTCCATGAGGAGCCAAAGATGATCCAACTGGGCACTTGTCGTTATAGAAAACCCTCCCTGTCTGTGCGAAAACGTGTTTCCATAAGTAACAGAATCAGACAAAAGCAGAAACAATGTATTTTGGATAAACTGGCTCCCCCCGCAGGTAATAGTGTCTGAGGTGACCTCTGCGATTAAAAATGCCAGTACAGAATTCCACGTGACTGCTTTGTGTCTCAATGAAAGCACGTCACACTTCTGGGACAGAAAGGGGGCTGAGAAGGGTGTTAAGGCTTGTCTGAGCACAGAAATCTGTGCTAAACTTCATAGACATGCAATGAAATTCTTATATCGATGCATTTTTATGACCTAGTCTTTCTCTTAAAAACAAGGAGCAACTGTAAATAATTCCTATTAACAGACGCAAGAAGGAGTGGAAAGAAGAAGCAGTAGAAAAATATAGCAATGTGAAGAATTATATATACAAAAACTTAATACGAAGTTGTTTAGGAGATAATATCTCCGCACTGAAACATTTGCCTGAGGAACAGGCAGTGCAAACACAGTTACACAGACTATCCCAAAGAGGAAATAAACCCAAACAAACTACTGAAGCAATTATCACAGCTCAGTTGTTTACCAACCTGCTCCAACCAAAACAAAATATTATCACAAAAACAAAATAATCACCTGGGAGTGGCAAAACCAGTGGGTGATGGAGGAAAGGTATCTGAGGTTATGGAAAGCTACTTAACCGCTTACACCTGCTAGATGTAAATATATTTATATTTAATATGTTGAACCAGTTAATTTCCCACACTTACAGGTTTTAATGTGAACATAAACTGCAGGACTGAGCTCCACAAGCAGCCACAGACCCCACACTATTGCAATATCTCATTCCTCACCCTTCTTTACCCCCTGCACCCCTCCAAACCCCACTTGCTCTGTCCAATCTGTCACCCTGTTACTCATGGACTATGAAAGAACCAGACTAAACCTGGACCAACAAAACTTAACTTTCTTTCTTCTGTCTAGAGAAATGGATCCAAAAGCCACCGACAGGATCCAGTGGAGGCGATCCTACCTTTAAAGAAAGGTGACACCAGGCAGGGCAGATTTTGTGCCTGACACACCAGCACAACTCTTAATAAGACAGATTCCCACCTGCATCTTTTAAATTATAATATATAGACCTGTGTGTCTATTGGATAGCAAAGACTTTGCTGAATAAGGGAACACAGCATACATCACACATGCCATCTGACCCTAACTCTGGGGTATTTGCTTCCCAGACTATTAGTCTGGGCATCTGCCTGAGAAGAAAACACAACAGATGGATATAGACAGAGATGGAGATCTATAAAAAAATAAGCAGACAATGTTTGTCTTGGTATCGCTACACTAGGATTAAACATGGCTTAAAAAACAAAAACATAATTTCAAGAGCATGTGTGTTTTTCTGGCCATCACATTGGACACCAAAGAGTACAGATGTCAGTGCCAGATCCAAAAACCTGTTCTCAGCTTCCTCTGAAGAAGAGAGGGGGGAGAGGGGGGAGGAAAAGGGAGACTTTTAAGCCAACTTAACACTTGATTTTATTTTTTTTTCTGCCAAAAACACTAATTGCAGAAGTTGAACTGCGTTGAAAACAAAGTAATTGTACCCGCACAGGTTTGCTGGGGCAGAGGACGAGATGAGAGCGTAAGGTTAAACTGAAGGTTCTGTGAAACAGGCAGGACCTCCAGAGTTCCCAACCTTGGCCGAGTATATGCAGAGCAACTTGGCAATAATTCAGCTCTCGTGCCATGCCCTGGAATGCCCTGGAGCCTCCCTGCACAGGACCCTGATTGGTGACAGATCGTTCCAAGGCTCCTTGCAAGCAGCGCCCTGAGGAAAGCCCTGTTTCCCCTCCACACACGGGTGCTTAGACAGACAGCAATTAAAAAGGTGTCTTTCTTACCTTTCTCGGGTTCACCAAAGGCGAGCAGGGCTTGCTGGAGAGGAGGGACAAAGGAAATCATCAGACACTCGTTAATGAATGCAGTGATTTCTGCCCCCGCAGACTGGATGATCAAAGCAAACAAGAAGGGTCATCCCCATGTGTTGAAACACTTTTACAGATAAATTTTGCACAGATCAAACGGGGCAATTGTGCTTAAGTGACCCTTATAAACGGTCCATCAATCTCCTCTGGGAAGACAATGTCCCAGCCCCAAATCTGGCAACCAATATAATCTTGACACTGTGAGCAGAACATACAAACCAGGCCCCTCAGAAATGAGATATTATGACAAGCATAAAGTCTGTTAAGTTGACCAACAGCAAATCCCTTGAGACTTATGGCTGCTAAACTGGAATTGGAATCAAGTTCAAGCTGTATTTGGAACTGGCAGACACTTTGGTCTGGCCCACTTCGTGTTTATTTCTGTGCCAGGCCTGAAGATGGGAAAATGACATTTAAACCAGACTCTATTGCTTGCATAGTAATCTTCCATTTATTAAGAAATATAGATGTATTTTAAATTTAATTTTCTGAAAACTTCAGATTTTAAATTGAAGTTCAATCTTCCTGCCATCACCTTTGAGGCTCTACATAACTCTACTCTTCACTTCTCATTTGATTTAATCTCTTCTCTCATCACCCTTCACCCGTATCACCCCAAAAGCAATTTAACACAATCAAGTGTCCAGCTCGCCTGAGCCATGTCCACACTCTTACCTTCCCTTTCTTCAAAAGAACACATTCCTGGGCTCCTTTACTCATCTGCTGCTCCCTCCACGTCCCTCCTGAAGGCTCAGTAATTTGCACTGACTCTCCAGAGTTTCTGTACGATTTGTTTGGAACCCTCCATTTCATCTATTTACCTAATTTCTTTTAGATTTCATTAAGCCAGGCATTGCTTTCACTCCCCAACAGTCAGGTTGCTTTGATCACAGTAAAATTTCCTCAGGGAAGCAATCCCTGCTTTCACTTACTGTTATATCTTACCTTTAAAAACAACAAGAAGATAGATTGGGGCTTAAGATAAATGATAGAACTGCTCATATTTTATAAAAGCTAGTTTACTTAATACTAATAGTGAAGAGGTGTTGACAATTTAGGCAGCAATTTATCAGAGTGGAATGAAATCATTGTGATTTATTCCAGTGCTGTTCTGTGTCTGCATTTCTGGAAGTTACGGGTAAGTCTGTACCAGAGCAAAGGGAAATACAACCTGAATGTGTCAGCATTTCCAGGACTAAACTATTGCTTGCAGATCTGCTGTTATCTGGAGATAATAGTGGACTGCTGGGACTGAAGAAGAGTCCCACAGACACTGCTAAACATGTGTTGGCACAACTCCCCTACACAGGGCTCAGGCAGTCACCGCCATCTGAGATCACTTCATCTCAAAACACGTCTCGTTGGAGTTGCTTTAAGGATCTCCATAGGACAGATTTTAGCTGTTTCAATAAAAAACCTGAGGTTTACCATTTTATTCAGAATGAACCACTGCTCTTCCACTGTTTGATGAAAAAATGTTTTCAAGTTGTTTCACCAAATAGCTGACAGTAATTACATTTACACCAGTTTCTTTATTCCATTTTCTCACTGTAGGCATCTGCGTGCCGTGCAGCTTCAAGAGGCAAACAGAAAAAAGCTCTGCAACCTCTCTGACAAAGAATATTTTTGGCAAACACGCTGCACTAACACGGAGTGTCAGGAAATCAAAGACTCCCTGAGGAGTTCAGCAAACATATCTAAAGAAATCCAAAGGAGTGATTGATTACGAGGCCTTTTCAAGATGGGTAGACCCTTCCTCAAAAAACTGCAGTGTGAATAAAGTCACTTGGTTATCCTGGGTGCCCCTTCTGATAAGAATAAAAAGTCCCTTGGCAGGGACTGGAAAAAGACAGAAGACTGGGGAAAAGGAAATTATTAAACTAATGAAAAAGCCTCCTGTAATTCTGACCAATTACCACTTGGTGATAGGAAAAGAAACCTCCCAGTACTTTATCTATTAAAGAGTGAGCCAACTAAATATACAGCAAAAAGCCCTCATCAGCACATTGAGAGGGAAGAACTGCCACCAGCTCATTCAGCAAGCACAAGGGCACGTCCTCAGCCGTTTGTAATTACGCGTCACTCAGCGAGGCTGCCCAGCCCAGCTTGTTCCTCTGTGACAGCAGTAAACATGCCTTGATGGAAACCGCTCATTTAGAAATTAGCCACCAAAAATAGAACTTAATCTGCCACTCCAGCAAGTACAACAACACAAGGGGTACATTAATCTGGCCTTACCCAGAGCAGACAATCTGCTCTCGACCAGGGGTGTGCGACAGGCAGGTTATGGATGATGGTCCTAATGAACCACTTTTCACCATGCAGTTCTAGGAATATCCTTCGCTTTATTCTGTTTCAACTGACTTAAGTAACAAAAATTTCCCTTCAATCTGACGCATTTAAGTGGAATATTTCTTCTCATTCTGTGAAAACCTGTTTGCTGCCTGTCCCTTAAGTCAGTGACACAGTTCCATCACTAATGATAGAAATGCAGCTTTGAGTGGCACTTTGTAAAGCCTCAGCTCAGCAACACAAACTGAAACCAAGCACTGTCCCTTCCTTGCCAGATATTGGACACTGAAAGAGTTCTGCAATTTTGGATTTCTACAGCGTAATAATTTGGAGTGGGTTGCAATCCACAGGCAGGGCTGCAGGAAAAATCACCTTTCTGCTGTAGCAGAGACTTCTTGCAGTAACTCCTGACAATGAATTCAGAGAATACTGGGTGAACCTAAAACATATATCTTGTTTTATTTAAACATGCTCTTATTTGGTGAGGTGATGCTGTATTTTAGTAGCAGTGAATGCTTGCTCCGAGTTAAAAATAAACATACATCCTCTTTTGGTTAGACTGAGAGCATGCTCCTATAGCAAGCACTAACATATAAACCGTATTAATTTTATTATTAAATTAATATTGAACTAATTATTCTTGAAGGCACTGGTCAATAAAAGTAAGGAGATACTTTGCTGGTATTCACAAAACAGTGTTTATAGTCTGCGCATTAAAAAAGTATACATATATGTGCATGCATAATTGTTATCTATAAAATATGGGATTTTTATAGATGTATAATTATATGTGGGATTTATCTATGTATATATATATTTATATTTAAATATATATATATAACAGTGAAGGGTATTTCAAAGTGATGACTCCATTATATTGCTTTCTGAGGCAGCATGAAGAAGCAGTCCTCTTCCCCACCTGGGACTGAATAATTCTGTTATTCACCTGCAGTTTCATACTGGGTCTCCTCTGCAGCATGAAAACCTTGCACAGAAATAATTTTGTGATATTGAGAGGCAGATTCCCGAGCCACAGAAAATTGATTCGTACAACCCCAGTGACAATATCTTGCTCCTGTACCCCCTGAGCCCCAAACCATGGCCACTGAGGACACCCAAACCAGGGGTGAGCCCCCTCCCCTTCTGCCCCTCCAGCACAGCCACGTGGGCTTATAAAAGTTAGGGCAGAGTTAATTGCAACCCAACACCGTACACACATAAAGTGTTTTTCTTTCAGTCCCTTTGCAAGTTTAGCCTAAATTCAATATGTTTCTACTGTAGGCTATGTTTACTGAAATAAAGCTACATTCAACTATGGGCAACCTGTCTTTGAACATATGCTGTAGGCAGCAATCTAGCAGAGAAATGGGCGACAAGCTGTGAGACTAAACTTTTATCATCGGCTCCATAAATCAAGATGAAAGCTATAGACTTCCTCCTGTGGACCTCATACAGCCTTGAGAAAAAAAGTTAAAATATTTAGATTGAAAGAACAAAATAATAAAAAGAGACAAAAACAACTCGAAAGGAGAATCAGATGAAGCATTCGTCCAGTACTAAATAGAGGTCCAGTTCCCAAGAAAGCACATTTTTATATATTTTTAAGATATATTTGATATCAATTACTAATTAGTATGATTAATGATGCCTGTCCCATTCAAAAGTGTTCTTTCTTCAGTTCCGTTCATGTTGCTAGCACAGGCTACAGCTAAGAATGAATTCCCACTAATCCAACTGTACAGCAATTTGTACCAGCACAGCTTTAGCACACAAAGTAAGAGAGTGCTCTTGGTAATGCTCATCTGCCAGCTAATTAAGCAATTTATTGCGTGTCATATAGGCAGGTAGTATCACCTGAAAGCTCTGAAATATTAAATCCACATAGATTTCATTATGTTTCCAACCTATATAAAATTACAGTAGAGAGTGGGGTTTGCACTGATGTTTTTATAACACTAATTAAGTACAAAAACACCATCCTTTGTGCTTTCTTGGGAGGATTTCAAAATTCTTCAGTATCTGGTTAAAAGAGACTTTGCAATTCTATCGTGGCCATTCTCGTGGCCTGGGGAGGAAATGCTAAATCAGAATTAATCTGAACTAAGAGCCACACCCAGTGAACCGCTCTGTATGAAACACTACCCCCCTTGCTTTCCAAAGAGAAGGAAAACCGATTTAACAGCTCCTGCCCTGGGGCTGTCACCTGCCTTTGTGCCACAGGCTGTCACCCCTGCAACACACACAGGGGGAGACAGCATTGCCTTGCCTTAACTCTGTTTACCAGCAGACAGATCAGCTGAAACCCCCAGCGAGGAGGACCTGGGGGTCTGCCCTGTCCCACTGACCCTCTCGTGGGGACAGGAGGCTCCTGCAGAAGGAGAGACAGCCCAAGGCATTTACCAGCCTGACCACCCCTATCCTGAGAGGGTGCAGGTTAAACTGGAGCTGCAGAGGGGCCAGAATTCACTCCCTTTCACACAGCTGTGATACAAAAATACAGCAGGATGGTCTCAGGCACAGGAACAGTGCACTGTTCTAAACTCATTCTTTTCCACTTTTCGCCCCCCCTCTCCCCACCGTTCTAGAAAATACATACTACATCTATATTAAAGGTTCGCCACCCTTTTCTGGGTTGTTCTATTTGTAAGGAATATTGCCCAGCACAGCTAAACGTGGTGATTGCTCTGATTCAGGAAAAAGAATGGGGCACAAATAACATTGTGCAACCACCTTTTAGGAACCACTCTCTGAGACTGCTCTTGGATTGTTTCTCTCCAGTCCCTTTGGCTGGATTTGTTCCCACCACAGAGGTACCAACAGCTCACCTTTGCCTTCCTACATTGGAACCAGACTTGGCAGTGCCAGCCAGACACAGGAGTCACTCAGAGACCCAAAGGTCTCTTCCTTTATTCCCCTCACCATCCCTGAACACATCAATGTCCATGTGCCTGCACAATGGACTCTGGCAGGACACATTCACCAGTCGAGGGGGGAATTCTGCCCCTCTGCCCATGGCAAGGGCTGGAATAAGATGACATTCAAGGTCCCTTTCACCATAAACCATTCTGTGATTATATTATTTGCATATATTTTTTGCCTACAGTTTAAGGTATACCATCCTGCGTGACATTATTTCTTTGATATCAGAGGAATAAGAAAAAATAAGTATGAGAAATAACCTTATACCGAGCACTAGCATCACATGTAGAAGCTGTATGTAGAGATATGGCTTACACTTGACAACAAATAAATATATAAATAAATAATTCATACCCAGGATGTCCTCTGAAATCCTCAGAGCAAAGCTCACCTCTAATAGCTGATCTTGCCCTGCATGCAGAAGTCCCATTGATCTCACTGGGGGATCCACTCAAAGTGAGAGCTGATTATTAGAGCTGAGCTTCGATGTGCAGATCTAAGAGGGAAATTTTGTCCTTCAAGCAGAACTGTGATCAAAACATAAAATTAGACAAAAAGGAAAGAGGAATATGTGCACAACTACTGTCTCTGCCCAAGCAAAATGGGTAGCAAGACAAGCAATGTGAGTGCCTTGAAATGACCTTTAGGTGGCTGCATGGGCAAGGCTGGGCACGAACGTGCTAAAGGTAAATACCAAATTATGAAGTTCATTACACCAAGTAGTGGAAAGAGAAATTAGAACAATTTTGCCTTTATTTTTTATCTACTAGTTGTCACATTCCCTTCCAGTCTCCCTCTAGTATTCTTCATGTTGCAACCTTGTATTTAATCCTCTCAGTCTTGGAAATAATGAACCACAAAAAATCAACAGGATCCTTCATTCTTCCCACATTGTCTTGTAATAGAAACAAATGAAAAAGAGCTGCAGCATCTTTGTGACTTACATTCCTGCCAACATGGCTTTGACAGAACACACCTTCCATAGACCTCCTGTATATTTCTTTGTTCTTTGAGCTTTCTTATTCAAAGATATTTATCATAACCATCTCAGACTAATAGTAATGTGCTCAACAGCTAAGCACAAATATCGTATTATTAATATTTCTGCCTTTTAAGAGCATTATTTATGATTTTTTTTATCTCCTAGTTTGACATGGGATATGCCAAGTACTTGCCGAAATTATTCCTATTGTATAAAAAGGCAAACTTTCCTTATTTCATTTAAATACAAGACACTTTTCAAATTAAAATTAATATGCACGCACATTATATCCTCTCTGACACAAATCTATGCAAGATGCTATTTAGGGTATGCCTTTTTACCTACGTACAAATTCTTCTATCAGCGGATGAAAGAGATTTATTGTCATATTCCCATTTTATCTTCTAACTTTTGCCTAGTGGGAAAGCAGAAAGGAGAGAGGTGACCCCCTGTTTGGGGGTTTGGATCAGTGCTTAGTAATTCCCTGAGACAAATCCTACTTAAGACGCAACATTCTTGTTTCTTTTTTTGTTAGACTTAAATATTTGACACCACGTTTAGAACTACAGAAGGTCAACTTACCTGTCAAAAATTTTAGCAAAAAACCTCAAGCGTTTCCCAAACGCACTCCAGATATTTGGGGTTTAATTTCAACCCTCTGCATTGAAACCAAAGCTATTGGTGTCTTGCTAATTCGAGTGTGTCAGTGCATGGTGGATTGCTGCGGGGAGGAATGCTGAGACTCCAGGTGAAGGGTATTTGTGAGAACAAGGATATCTAAAACCAGAATATTTAATGCTAAAGAAGGCATTAGCAGATGCAGAATTTCAAACTTAAATCTTCAACGGTTCAGACTGTAAATACAGGAAATCCAGTGAGAGGATGCTCTACTCAGCAGCCCCCGTGTTATCCCACACAGGGTGACTCTAATTCTGTTCCATGGTGACCGTGACCATTGTAGCAATTTAACATCTTTACAGATGAAGTGACAGTGCCTGGGAGTGTCCCACAGCACTCTCCAATTTCTTACTGCAGATACAGCCTCTACTCACCCCAGAGAAGGACTTTTGAGAAAACTTCCTGGGAAACCAGAGGACATCCAGAATAAGCAGAGGAGTGAGGTCACCAAGTTGGAAAGGAGGTTCTGCTGTTCTTCTTTCATCACCATGAAACTGGCACCCTTGGCCAGTACAGCTCTATCACAGCTTTGCCAGCACACAACAACAACAACAACAATATATATACCTGCATTTCCAGCTGTCATGCAGCTGGAAAAATCCTGCCTCGTCAAAAGAAACTCAGTAAATCACTGGTTTTGGTGGCCTCGATGAAATGCCTGTGCTGGCTCTGCTTCTCTTCAGGCCACGGGGAGATGGAAATGCAGGGCTCAGAGTGCCCTGTTCTCCAAGAGCAGCTCCAGATCTATTGCTCCAGTGGAGGAACCAACCTGAAGAGAGGAGCAAACGGTGGCCGTGGCCTGATGGGGTGTCACACTCTCAGGAGGAAGGTGTGAGGACACGCAGTGAGGACACGCAGTGAAGTCCAAATCATCCAGGCTAAACCAGTCCCAATCCCATCCCAGATCTGTCTGACTCTCAAAGCAGGTCACAGGAAGTCCCTGGGGAAACACTGCACACACAAACAGCAAATCTCTGTCAGAGCCACGCAGGAGAACGTAAATAGTAAATGATGTCCTAAAATGTCATCGTGAAGCATTTTGGTGGAGAGAGGTATTTTTAGCTCTCAGTTCTGGAAATTATAAACTTCAGCCCATTGTGTTCTAAGGAGCAGAAATAAAAGCAGATTTAGCTGCAGATAAAGCAAAGGTAACACCTGCAGTTAGAGCCTCAATTTCTTGAGAGAAATGTGATGCCTACATTAGAGATAAAGAAACATTGGCTATACTGGCCTTGTAATTGCTAACAGTGCACAAGAATTACACAGCACAACTACAGCAGCAGGAGGGGAAAAACCTGCTCTTTTATGTAATAAATATTTTAATATTTATTAAAATAACATAGATATTTATTTTATTTCCTTCAAATTATCCTCTTCCTAAGTTTACAGTTTTCCACTTCTCTAACCCATTTGAAATGGATAATTTATGAAACAAAGGAGTCTCAGACGGAGGGAAAGAAAGTAAAAGAGCTGAAAACAAATTCAGACAGAATAATAGATACAACCCCTGAAATCAGTACCATCATTCATCTGAACCAAGCTCTCAGACCCTCCACTCTGGTTTATGACTCTGGATGCCAAACTGACCTCCTGGCCATCCATGTCAAAGCAGACATTTGTCTGCTTTGGCCCTTACCAGGACATGTTAATATTTAGCTTGTAGCTGTATTAAAAAAATGGATGTTTGGGTATTTTCCAGCTTGGTCAAGACACATACTTAAAACGTCATAATGCATTTAACAGGTCACAAGACTTTGTTGTAATTACATTACTCTGGAGGATAATTATTACTATACTATTATTACCTACACAAACCTGGAGAGAGACTTACAGGTGCCTGGAGTGACAAGACAAAGGGAGGAGTTTCACACTGCCAGAGGGCAGGGTTAGATGGGATATTGGGAAAAACTTCTCCCCTGGCACAGGGTGCCCAGAGAAGCTGTGGCTGCCCCTGGAGCCCTGGAAGTGTCCAAGGGCAGGTTGGACGGGGCTTGGAGCAACATGGGCTGGTGGGAGGTGGGTGGGATGGCAGGGGATGGGATGAGATGATCACTAAGGTCCCTTCCAATCCAAAGCAGCCTGTGAGTCTGTGATGCTGTTGACTGAGGTTGTTTCCTCAGCTCCATATCACCCCTTTTTCTCTTTTCCCTTTCTCCCCATCCTGTGCAGTTCTGCACCACCCACTGAGTGATTCTCTGCACACTAGTCTTGGCTCTCTCTTCACCTGGAATATCCACCATCACATTCTTTCGGAAGGATTTCTCCTCTAAAACACATAAATTTGGTTGTCACAGTAATGTTAAATAATTACAGCAGTTACTGTATATTATACATATAATATACTGTATATACAAGCTACTAGATGCTATGTTGTGCTTGGTTGGACTTTTTGTCCTGGCTCCTATCCCAGCTTCCCTGAATTGTAATCCGGGTGACACGTGAAGGGGATGGCTCATTCAGGCTATAACCACTTTCACCAGAGACCTGCATCCCCTGGGCCTCAGAGCAAGGAGACGTCGTGGCATTAGGTATTGAAACATCCTTCCAACAGCTCTTCCTGCTCCCCTCTCTCTTTTCTCAAGGATTCAGTCCCTGCCCGTGGGACTTAGCCCTGGTGGGCACATGTCAAACACGCTTTCTGGTACCTCTGGTGTGACCTCCTGAGGCAACTCAGAAATGGAGTTTAATTCTCTTGCTGTTTTGATAACATTTGAAACTTTACTTTGTCGGCCATTAAACCCATTAAAGACAGTCAGAAGCAGTCGGTGTGTTTATAAAACGCATTCCTGGTGTGCGCAAAATCACCAAGACAAAGGCAGTCTTTCCTCTGAATAAGGTGCTGCAAGTGACAAATCTCTTTAATAATTAAACTCTCTTCTCCACGCAAACCATACAGAAAACTCAGATCAACAAGAAATACTTTAAAGTCAAATGTAGAGCCAACATGAATAATCCACGGTGCACTGCAAAAATGAAACCAGTAAAGCAAGTAATAGTCCTTCCAACTACCACAAAAAGGAAAATGTTTGTTTTTTAATAATAGAGAAATGTGTATGTTAACCACACTCCCTAGGGATGGTAAGAACACACTAGTAATGTAGAAAGCTCCTCCTACTAGTAATGTAAGTAAAGAAGTATAAGTATAAATATATAACCTCTTGAGGAGCAGAATAGCATGATAAATAATCACAGAATTATAGACTGATTTGGTTTGGAAGGGACCTAAAAGATCACCTGACTCCAACCCCACTTCATGGGCAGGGACACCTCCCACCAGCCCAGGTGGCTCCAAACCCTGTCCAACCTGGCCTTGGACACTTCCAGGGCTCCAGGGGCAGCCACAGCTTCTCTGGGCACCCTGTGCCAGGGCCTGCCCACCTTCACAGCCAGGAATTCCTTCCCAATATCCCATCTAACTCTATTTTCTGTCAATGTAAATCCATTCCGCTTGTCCTGTCCCCCCAGGCCCTTGTCAATGGTCTCTCTCCACCTTTCTTGTGGGTTCCCATAATACCCACAGTCTAAGTGGCACTTGAAGGACAGTGGGCACCATTGCCCTTCCCAGCCAACTTCTTGCATCCCAGAGCTCAGCACAGACTGTATTTCCCCGGTGAAAAGCAGGCCTGTGCCTCATGGTGGATATATTCAGGGTTAGTTCTTTAAAACTTTGGTGAAGAATAAGGGTCAAGGTAATGGACACAACCATCACCCACCCTTATCCTCCCGGCTTGTCATTCTCCTTCACTTCTGCCCTGCATTCTGGGGAACAAAGCAATCCACTTAATCATCCAAGCAATTCCATTCACTCTGAGTAGACCCCTAAAAAATGTGCATAAGAGCTTTACAAGACAAATAGATTCTTCTGCACAAAATACCAAGTGATGGGGTGTGGAGAACACTTCTGGCTGCAAACTGTACTGCTCTTCTCTTCAGGCACAAATACCTTCCCATGAAAACACACGATAGTTATTACATCTTAGAGAAAAAAAAAAAAAAAAAAAGAAAAACCCTTATCTACAGACAATCCTATGTGGTTATTTTATTATATTCCTATTTATGCATTCTAGAACTACATGCAGTGCACAGGTCAGGCTCAGTAACGTCTTGGCTGCAGAGCAGCAGCAGCAGGACCCTCACTGGGACTCTAATTGCTGGCAGAGCTCCTCAGCTCTCTTTCATATGTGCAACATGGGGGTATTTTCTTGGTTAAATGCTGCTTTGCCTTTTGATCCTGCTCCTGCTGATGTTGCCGAGTGATAATGATCTGTCTGGCTGGCCTATTGATACATATATATATATAAATTAATAGCACAGCTAAAGCTGGTGGGGAACTTTTATTTAGTCTGACCTAAATTACCAGAACAACAGACATTTCCATGTGACTAAAAGGCAAGAAATTGAAAGGCGGTTTTAAAAAAATTATTTTTTCAAGTCTCAAAATCTATTGAAACAGACTGATAAGATTTAAAATAATACCAGGCATACAGCTCACTTCTGGTTTTCCAATTATACCCAGTATGGTGCTACTACAAACATTTGCTATTGCAGCCTGGCTCTCTCTGCCCTTGTATGAGGCAAAGACTTGTATTTTGCTGAATTTGTCTTAGATCGCCAATAAAACCAACATTAAAAAACTATTGCACAGGTCATTATTTTTCTGCAATTAATTCTCTCTATTCCCTCAGACCTTTACTAAATGCTGAATAACTAAGTGGAATTTAAATAAAACACTAAATTTGAGCCATTGCAGAAAATATAACAGGAGCCAGTCTCTGAGACACTGAAGTTGGACATGAGGCAGGAAAGAGTGGCAGAAAGGTCACTTTCACATTTGATTATGTATTTTATTATATTCTATATGCATCTAGAAAGTTTTACCGTCAAGATTCAATTCTATCACTCCCAGGCATGCCCTTGCACCAGCCCCCAAGATAAACAGAGGCTTAGGAAGGACTGACATTGTACTAGAGGACATACTAGCTCATCATCACATGACTATTTATCTGCAAATCAATTGCAATAAACTCAATAAATGTAATTACAGGAAATCCTACAATATCTAACTCCTCACAGCACAGTATTATTTTGCAATCAAAAAAGTCCTGATAAAATCAGGTTTGTACAAGTATAATCTGCACTGTCAAAATGGCACAAATTGTACAAGCATAAAATCCTTGGGAGAAACGAATGCTGACCTGGAGAAATTAATGTCGCTTAAATTAGGAGGGCCTCAAAGAGGAAGAATTTTGTGAATCCAAAGTAAGGAAGTAACAGATAAAAATCTGGTTACTTCAGTTTCACACTTAGAAATTACTGGAAAGTAGAAAGATGATGATTTTATGCCATTCCAAGACTTCTTGATTTAAGCACAAATCAATGAAAACAGAGAAATTATTTAAAATGCACATAATCACATCATTTTCTTAATGGTTTAAAGTTTGATGGTATTATCTGCCAAGATTGATGTTATTACAACAGATTATCCTTTCCAGCGAGACTGCAGACAGAAAAGTCATGCCGTAGAAGAATATTATTACATTTAATCAAATTTCTTAGAACTAGCAGGACCATTATATCAGCATTTGAGCAGCTTTCCAATGGGCAGTGTGTCTTCATTTTTTATTTCTAATCAGCTGATAAATCTGCAAGTTGCCAAAGCCATGTCCAAATGTTGGCATGCACCCTCGTTTGTCATAATTTGACTGCAGTAATGTGCAGTCCACTTTAGGACTTCTGCACACAATGTCTGGAGGAAATAAAAGCACAGTTTCCAAATTCCCTTTCTGTAATTGGCCCTTCAAGCCGCCACCTTGGTATTCTGTTTATTGACTGAACATTGTGGTTTAGAGCCTCTTACAGAACAAACTGCAGTGGGTGAATAAGAAATGAAAGCACGGAGGCACGTGGGGATTTCCTGGCAGCAGAATGGGGATGGGGAGGCAAGGCAGAGCTCCCAAAATCTGCAACAAACAATATAGGAAAGGAATGCAAGCTGTTTAAATCTGAAAAGAAAGGTGCTATTAGGCAGGAAAAAGGAAAGGTCAAGTTTAATTGTTTTGAAGTACTTTAGAAACAAAGAGAGAAGTGAAGTCAAAATCATGCCAGAAGTGGGAAATGGGGAAGAATAAATTCATGCACCAGGAAAACTGGGGAAAAAAAATAAAAATAAACGGTCTTAGGAAAAGTTTCACTGTTGCCACCAAAGATTCCTTCATCTGGTTCCTCCAGGTGTTTTTGACAGCAAGCACTACCAAGAACCCAGCAGAAGGACAAACACCCAATGATGCCTCCTGAGAACACCCTCCCCACCCAACATAGTCCAACACTCTTCCGACCTGGGAGATTCCTCTGGAGTTCAAAGCCCTCCATCACTGGGTGTTCCACAGGGCTCGGGGCTGGTCCTGTTGAATATCTTTACTGACAGTCTGAATAAGGGGATCGGGGGCACCCTCAGCTCGCAGGTGACACCAGGCTGGGTGGGAATGTGGATCTGCTGGAGGGCAGGAAGGCAGAGGGACCAGGACAGGCTGGATCCATGGGCTGAGGCCAACAGGTTGAGGTCCAAATATTCCAAATCCCAACAACAATCTCTTGAATGTTTATTCTGGCAAGAGTTAATTAGGGCCTTAATTACATTATTTGAAGATGGGGTTTTGTTTGTTCGTTTTTTGGGTTTGAGGTTTTTTTTGTTTCGGATAGCTTTTTTATGGCTTTTTTCCCCCCCCATCTACTGGTTTCATTTAAATTTAAATTAATTTAATTAGAAAAGACAGAAAATAAACATGCCAAATTCACTTTCTACATGTCATTCACAATTGACAAGATCTCTACTATACCTCCTAAAGTCATCTCTTTTTCTGGCCTGAAAAATCCCGTTCAATTCAGTGTTCCACATACGGAATGAGTCCCTCATTTGATTATCCCTGCTGTGCTTCTTGGGAAGATGCTTTGAACATACATTACTGCACAAAATCTTTGGGGCAGTAGTATATCTGTCAACTGAATGTATGTTAAATTAGACCTGAGCTATTTTAAGCCAAATGATTTGGATGTGGAGAGCAGTGAAGTCACAACAGCCTGGACGGAACGAATGGGAATGTGCTCAGAGTGGCGTGGCCTGACTTCCAGCAAGCTTTCCAGAACACAAAGCAGGCTCTTTAGCCCACCCTGAATGCCAAGCCACTGCTATCACAAACTGTGGAGGAGATAAATCCTACCAGCTAAGCACAGAAATAAATGACATATCAGAACTGTTAAGCTGCAGAGCCGTGAGAGTGGTGCTTTGAAAGTGAAGTACACACACCATCCTAGAGAGGTGCTCGATAATGATCCTCAGTTACAGTCCAAAGGGCTGACTGCTCAACAGAACCTTTCAGGGACTCACATAATGCCATCTCTAGCTTTAGTGTCCCAGTTGGGCACAGGATTACAGCTGCTCAGGCCGGGACAATTCTGGCTACGTGGAGAAAGCAGAACAGTTTGAAAACCTTCGTGTCAACAGCAGACAAATTTTAAAGTAAAAAATTAACCTGAAATTGTAGTTTCGGATTTAAGTATCTGAACTCTGCTTGTGTCTGGTGAAGTCACACTTGCTGGTTTGTAATCATTGCCAGGCACTGCTCTATTGGGCTGACCTGAGCATTCAAATCATGGGGATCTATTTGGAAGGATGATTGATATCAGTCTTTTAAATAGACCCCTCATCCACACTGGAATTGATAGAAACTGAAATAAAAGCTTGATGGTGAGCTGCCTATTCAGCTCCCCATGCTTATTTTTAACATGAAAGGTCAGATAATTGACAAGTGCAATTTACTTGGCTTGGAAAAAAAACCCAGAAGAAAACAGGAGCTGTGGTACAGACTTACTAATGGCACAGTCGAGACACATAGTTACACTGTGCTTACCTCATCTGCATTGTTTTCATTTACTTAATTTCAATTAGATTGCAAATTATACAGGGATTAAGGTGTTTCTGCAGTGTGACCTATTCAATTTTGCAGTCAATTGATTTCTACTTATTTAGTAAGTGTTTGGACATTAGCTGCCTTAGCAGTTGGATTTACACTTGAAGTTAACTCTCCAACATGGCAAAATACTCACAAGTTGAGCTCCCCACAAACATGACGGAGGAAATAATAAGCTGCAGGAAAGGAACTTGATGAAGATCAGCTATAATGGATTTGTCACCATTGGCATAATTAGATCAAAGCAAACACTATATTCAGTAGGACAGGTTAACAGAAATAGTTTGTAAAACTCAGAGTCATCCATCCACGCCATCAAGGTCTTCAGATGAAGATGTGTCTTCTGGGTCAGCATTTTTCTTCAAAAATACTGATGAGAAAACACCAATGAGACAGAACATCAAAGAGAACAACGCAAAGTCTTGGCTGCTCAGGCAAAGGAGGGGAGGAGAAAGGGAGAAAGCTGGACCAGAGCTGTTCAAGCTTGAGAAGGAAATGCTAGGGGAAAGGGAGATGGGATGGACAGGACAGAGTCTGCAAATTCAGTACAATTCTGCATACAAAGACAGTGATTACTGCTGGTCAATGGGACAGCAAGAGGATTAAGCTGCAGCAAGGAAGGTCTGGGGTAGACATGAAGAAAAATGGTCAAGCTGCTGAAGTACAAAGAAGTTAACTGAAGTGGTTTAGCCTCTGTCAGTAGATCCTTAGCAGTCAGACATGCAAGTGCCAGAGACGACAGAGACTTCATCCTGCTTTTCATGAGGGACAGAAATAATGACCTTCTGAGGTTTTTTCTCATCGTGTGAGAAGCTACACGATATTAATCTTCTCTGCTGTGCGTTCCTGAAAACACTGAGGGCACTTTCTTTCTTAGGCAAAGGAATTTTAATGAAAGGGGTCTAGAAAGATTCTAACATTTTTAAAACTAGATGTAGTGAAAAAAGACACTGCTGGCAAGCCAGCCACCTTGATATGTTATCAGCACAGATGTCACCAGCAGGACGACACTGAGACAGGTACAGTCATGAAACACTCATCTTCTCTTTGCGTGTTATTGTGCTGAAAGGCCACATTCCTTCTGACTTTTCAATACATCAATGATTAAAAGCTGATAATGACATTAGGATAGCTAACAAGGCAGTTAAAAGGGATTCGGGATATTCTGATGAAATTTTCAGAGCGTTCAGTGGGACACCAGTGTCTAGCAAGTAACACGTATTTGCAGACGTGTAAAGGGAGAAGGTGTTTCAAGATCTGCTGTCAGGTTTGGTGCTGTCCTGAAGGAATATAACCCGGGGAAGCACAGCCATACCCTCACTCAAGAGCAGTTACATCCAAGTCTCACTCAGGAATCAAGTCCAGTTTTACTTCCAAGCACTTTCATGCTGTTCATAGGAATGACTGTGCTTGAGCTCCAGCATTCCAGGGGAAAGAAAACCTGATGGCCCCACTCCCCCTGTGCCTCTGTAACTGTACTTTCCAACACAATTTTTTGCAGGAAGTTTGGTAACAACAGCTGCATTCCTCGTGTCCTCCCCCCGCAGCAGAGTGACCACACAAAGTGAGCATTTGGTGTGGGACAAACCGTCCCCAGAATGTCCTGGGCACGGGAGGACAGGGGAATACTGCTGGCACTAACTCAACCATTTGAAGTGCAATATAGGTAGAACCTGCCAAATCTTCTCCAGAAGCGTATTGCAAATTTATTTTTTCCTATTGTCCAAGTAGATTTTTTTTCTGTTTCATGGGGACTTCAAACCTTCTTTTGTCCAGGCCAGATGTCCAGCTCAGAACTCTCTTTGCCAAAAGCCCATCAGAAAACCCTTGCTGGGGACTGCAAGAGCCATTTTTTAAGTTAACATTTCTGCTTGCTGATCATGTCTTATGTTAACTCAATTTGCATTGCTCTTGTTTAGCCTTGCTGTTTAGGGGGTTGTTCTAAACTGCTTTGTGGATTGAGGGGATGGGTTTGCCACCAAGTATTCCAAGAAAAAATTGCTCCAGATTAGTATTCTGGGCCACAGCTTTAGTTGTATTTATTTTATTCCTTACTGGGTTTGCAAAGCATAGAAATAGCAATCCACCACTGTTTCCATCATGTTTACTTTCTCATTATTGTGTTTGCTCTGTTTTAGGGTTTTTTCTTTAGATTCTTTTCTTATTTTTTAAGAGCCAGGGCACAGTTTCTCAAAAGAAAAGCAATCAGACGGGGCACAGATACTGCTCTGCAGATTAACAGATAATGAATAGTATGTTTGTGTAAAGGAAATGTATTTATGTGCCTCATCCTGAAAACCACTGCTGTCTACAAGAGTATGCTCAGCTTGTCCATGGAAATCAGTACTTGCCAGGAAAGGGATGTGAAAGAGAACAGATGATTTCACTGTTCTTGTTAAGTGCCTTAAAAGTGATCAAAAGGAATTATGAGCAATTTACTCAAGTAACACCAGAATGCAGTAATAGTACTGCTAAGTGAGTATTTATGAAGAAAAACAAAAGGAGAATGATTCAACAGGAAGGCTTTTGAGAAGAGCATTGAAAGGAAAAGCATAACTAAGTCAAGTAGCAGAGAAGAAAGAAAATAAGGCAGTGAAGAAACTAAAGTAAAAATACTCGAGAAATATCTGATACCCTTTTCTCCACCAAGCCTTGTTCTACCTAGGAAATCACTCTTTGGATGCAGACTGGGTCACGCAATAAGTCAAACAGAAAGTCAGGAAGCAGAAAAAAAAAACCTGAAAAAATACAGTGGCTTTGCATAATGCACATACACAGTCAGCAATGTGGTCATTGATTTCTAACCCAAAAGGTAAATATAAATAAATAAAGATCTAAAATAGTTTCTCTCACTCAAAGACAAGTTATATATAGATGGAAAAAATATACTATTAGTACTACTCTGACCCTGAGTCCAAAAATAATATAGTAACTTCAATGATTTTTCCCTGTTATAAATAGAACATAATACATAGCAATGGATTGGAAAACTGTGGATCTCCTGGGGCTCTGCCCAGGAACACCAACAATATTACCACTGCCCAGCAACACCAACAATATTATCGCTGCCCAGGAACACCAACAATATTACCACTGCCCAGGAACACCAGCAATATTATCACTGGCCAGGAACTCCAGCAATATTATCACTGGCCACTGATGCAGGCTGTTGGGTGGCAAGTGACTCAAGTCATCCAGCCTGGATTCCCAAGCAGTGCCCACGTCCATGTTGCCTCTCTCTGTACAGCACATCCCTCAACAGCTGTACAGGAGAAGAGGCACAACACACTTTTAGGGGTTTACCCTTCGCAAAACCACATGCTCTTATTGTAAAGCCCTGAGAAGGAAGCAAGTGCTCCAACCTACTGAAGCCAATGGAAAGAACCTCATGGGCAAGAACTTTGCTTAAATACTTTGCTCGCCCACAATCAGGAAATTTTGTGCAAGACAGCCCTCAGAAAGTGCTGTGGTTTGGTGCCTTCTGATGTGCCCTGGCTTCGGGCACTGAGTGCGCCCTGTTCTTGCAGGAAGCCTGTCTGCCCCTCCAGGGCAACTTAAACCATCTCCAATCCTGTAAACTTAAACTTGAGCAGAATCATAAGATTGTTTAGGATGGAAAAGACCAATTCCAGCCATCGACCCAGTCCCTCAATGTTCAGCACTAAACCTTGTCCTCAAGTACCACATCTGTACTCTTTTTGAACACTTCCAGGGATGGGGCTCCACCGCTTCCTTGGGCAGCAGATACTCAACAACTCTTTCAATGGAGAAATTTTTCATAATATCCAATCTAAAGCTCTCCTGGCGCAGCCTGAGGCCGTTCCCCCTCCTCCTGCCCCTGTTCCCTGGAGCAGAGCCCGACCCTCCTCACGGCTCCCCTGTCCTGGCAGGGATTTGCAGAGCCAGAAGCAAATGAGCCTCCTTTTCTCCAGGCTGAGCCCTGAGGCTCCTTTTCTCCAGGCTGAGCCTCCCCAGCTCCGTCAGCCCCTCTTGCTGCTCCAGCCCCTTCCCAGCTCCATTCCTTTCTCTGGACACTCTCTAGCTCCTCAAGGTCTTTCTTGTAGTGAGGGACCCCAAAAACTGACCCCCATTTTACTTGTTAAACACAAGTTTTCACAGAATCATAGAATCAACTGGGTTGGAAGAGACCTCGGAGATCATCAGGTCCAACCCTTGATCCAACCCCACTGCAATTCCCACGTCATGGCACTGAGTGCCACGTCCAGTCTCAGCTCAGAATCCTCCAGGGACGGTGACTCCACCACCTCTCTGGGCAGGCCATTCCGATGCCTGATTGCTCTCTCTGTAAAACATTTCTTTTGGATGTCTAATCTAAAACTCCCCTGGCAGAGGTTTCTGCACCTTAATAAAAACAGAGCAGTTTGCGAGGGTAATTCCTTACCGTGTGGCCCAGAAAGAGACCTGGATGAGAGCAAAGACTTCAACGGCCCCTGGAGAACTCCAAGCACTTCAAAAGACACGAGCGTTGGCATCTCCATCAGAAATTCCCTGGCCCAGAAAGAGACCTGGATGAGAGCAAAGACTTCAACGGCCCCTGGAGAACTCCAAGCACTTCAAAAGGCACGAGCGTTGGCATCTCCATCAGAAATTCCCTGTACGCCCTTCGGTCCCAAGTGCGTCCTGGTGAGACCATCCCAGACCGTAGCCAATGTGGATCTTTTGGTCCAAACAACACAAGAGTTTTATGCCATGTGAATTCTGAGAGTTTCACGCAATTTCCCAGTGGTTTTATCAGCTTTTTTCATGGTTTTCTATACGTGTGCTTCGACTATTAATACTACCCTACTTGTCATTATGTGTGGTTTTTGTTTGCCACGTGATTTCTTATAGTCCAAGTAAAAAAATCACAATAAAAATTATCTCTTTTCACTAACTTCATTTCATAATTTATAATAATGAAACTGTACGAATATAACTCATCTCACATAGCACCAAGACTACTGGTAGCCTCCCACTAGAAAAAAAAACCTACTCAAAATAAGAGGAATATTTCAAAGCATACGGAGACTAAGTTAATGCAAAAAAACCCCACATTAATTATATGCAAAAAATAATAAATAAGATGCTCAGACCTAATGATTTATATATAATACAAAACAACTTATCTAATACATGAAAAAATTCAACACATCATCCCATTTTGCCTACCTAAACATTTCATAAATAAAACTGGTTTGACAAGTATTAATATGCAACTTTGTTTTTCTTTCTAAAATGTCAAAAACCCAAAAAAGATAGTAATTTTGGGTAAAGTGCATTGACTTCAGAATATTCCTCATACAGGACCTGCAAATAATATTGTACAAGACTTCTTTAAACAAAAGCATAAAGTATTGCAACTACTGATTTATTTGTGATTTTTATACTGAAATGTCTAATAAGTCTCCCAAAAAATTATGATGTGTAAGTAAAATATCAAATTAAAAATCAAAGAAACAGTTTTTGTAATGATTTTATATTCCTACCCTATGGGTAAGAGAAGGACTTTTCTGGAAATGTAGTCAATCTACAACTTTTATTTGGAAAATCCCTTGTTAAAAAGCAAATTTTCTACCTGTGGGTTGTGGCTCTCAGGTTTTTCTAAAGCCAGCCGCTGGGAACTCAGAATGACAGAAGCCACAGAAATGTGACTGGCACCGCTGGATCACTTTTCCACCACTCCAGCCCTCACACGTGGCTGCTGAAAAGAAGCAGCCAAAAATTGCTAATATTATTTTCCAAAGCTGAGATGTGTGGAAATGCCAATTGCTGACCCTCACGGCCTCCCACCCACCCACACGTGTTTTTTCTCCCTGCCATTATTTGCTTTGTTGCTGTTGAGAGGAGGAGCCCAGGAGCCAGCTGGCACTTTGAAGCCACGGAAAGCTCTCGTGCTCTTCAGGAGGGACCTCAGAGCCACACGTAAGCTCTGCCTCCAGGTAAAGGACCTGGCACTCAACACTTCTATTTTTCTTGTTGAACAAAAACGATCCCCGGCCAGCAGAGCATGAACAACCTTCCTCGGGATGCTCTAATAAGGCACTGTGATAAAGCCTGGCATCCCACTGCAATGATTACAGTGCCATCCGTTCCCTTTCTGCGGGAACAGCCTCAATTGGGAGTTATCACAGCGTTGTTTGCACTGTTGCTTTTTTTGCCAAAGCTATGAACACTCAGATGCTTATGGGGAGACACTGTAATAGACTGCAGTGTAGAGGTCAGCCAGGACAAAACCAGGTTGCACCTGCAGTTTCAGTAGTTCAGTACCTGCAGTTTAGTAGTTCAGTTTGAGTACAGTCTGTTTCTCCAGAAGGCTTGGAGACATCTTTCCATCAATCGACGGCTTTTGGGGTTTTGTTGGGGGGGTTCCCTTCTTTTTTTTTCTTTTTTTTTTTTTAATATTCTAAGCCAAGGCCATGAGTTGGCCTTCGATGATCCTTGTGGGTCCCTTCCAGCTCAGGATATTCTGTGATTCTGTGATTTACATTCTACATTTAAACTTAACATGTAATATTATACACTCAACACAAAAAGTGCTTTCAAATGAAAAATCATACAATCACAGAGTGGTTTGGGATGGAGGGACCTTCAAGCTCATCCCATTCCACCCCCTGCCATGGGCAGGGACACCTCCCACCAGCCCACGTTGCTCCAAGCCCCGTCCAACCTGCCCTTGGACATTTCCAGGGCTCCAGGGGCAGCCACAGCTTCTCTGGGCACCCTGTGCCAGGGCCTGCCCACCCTCCCAGGGAGGAATCCATTGCTTCATTCAAAATCTTTTAAAATGAAGTGTTATAAAGTACAGGAATTATTTAATCTTTTCTTCTGAAAGACATCCTTTCAAAAATACTTACTCAGCACCCACTGCAATGCTTTCATTGCCCTTTCCAGAAAGGAATTAAGAAACCAAAGAGTTGGCTCCCAATGGAATTCTGTGAGAGAGCCCAGAGCTGAGCCAACAGCTCCCAGCAGAGTCCACACACATCCACGGAGGTTTGCCCTCCTCTTGCTGCATTCCTCCTGCATCCCTGACGTGTCAGTCCTATTCATTAACGCCCAAGAATTACAGGGTTCCCCGCTGTGCAACCTTTTGAATGGTCAAAGCCCAACAGCAGCGGATATTTATTTTTTTTTCAGTTTATGCTCACAGTATTCCGTGATGTGCAAACATTCATGGAAGTGAGGAGAAACACTTGATGAATGCAAGCTCTTGCAGAATGTACTGACTGGTGAAAATCAATCTCCACATCATAATCTAACAATAAGTGTTAGAAATTAGACAATGTCAAGCTACAGAGAATGATGTTCCCTATTGTTTTAGAATAAGTATCTCCCAACTCCAATTCTCTGTGGATCATCAATGACTAATTTTAGAATAGTCTTGCACAACTCCCTTGGCATGCAGGACTTTTCCCCACGTGCACAAAGCTCATAGTTTAGGCTCAGACATATTTAGACATCAATATCTGGACAGGAGGACAGTATTAGGCAATTCTGCTGATTTGGCACACATTATATATATCTAAACTGTGTATTTGTTATCATATGTACTGTTTTCTGTAGCCCAAAGTTGTGTTAACATTATTTAACATTTGTTAACTTCTCATTCTCCAATTAAACTGCCAGGACAGTATCTCTGAAGACAACACCTCCCCTAATAAGGCCATGACAATATTCACACTCAGTGTGTTAAATATATTAACTTTTTTTTTTCCTGCTGAGGATACTTTGGGCAATGTTCATATCACTGTTTTTGCTGTATTATTATTTTCTCAGTTGTCAGGTGGTCCATATGTTCTGTCAAAGCCCCTGCTGCACGTTGAGCATAAAGTAAGCATTAAAATTGTATGTCTAAGATAGCTGGGATGCAGCACCCAGACCCAGAATATCCACCAGTCCACGCTGCTCTAGGCCAATTGCTTTCTGAAGGATTCCAAGGTGAAAGGACCCCACTGGCACAATGGCCTTCACTTTACAGTGCTTTAAACATTCAGCAATTTCTATGTTGTTGCATTTTCAGCAGTGGTAAGAAACATTAATACAAAATTATTAAATTCTAGGTAAGCGTTTAGTTCTTGAAAAGACTGAATAACTTTAAGACATTACAGCACTTAAAATGCAGCACTTGGTCTATTTAAATTTGGGGCTGAGGGTCAGTCACATTATCATGGAAGAGGTGAAAGAGCCCTGAACCGACCAAGGGACATTTGTAAAGGATGATACAGTGAAATGATCATTTGCTGTGGCATTGCTGTACCTCTGTCACATGTGGGCATGTGACCCACGTGGAAGTCAGCCCTCACTTTGCAGATTTTCAGTAGTTTAGTAAGAAACCGTGTTATTGACACTCAGGCAAGAATAAATGATCAAAAAGGCTTGAGAAAAAAACACCTGGAGCATGTCACAGTGACAACACAGACACTGGGAGACAGAAAACTGATCGGAAATCTCTATGTCCAAGGAAACATTTCAGTTATTTTCTCAATCTAAATCACAAAGTTTGTCTGAGCAACGACCATGTATAAAGGAGGAAAGGTTAAATCCAGAAGGTGAATAAGAACAAATTGCCTAAACAAAACATCGTCTACCTAGACCAGGCTTTGTGGAAGAACTGATTTTTAGTTTCCCTCTGCTATGAAAAGTGAAAAAAAAAAAAAAAAAAAAAAAACTGAAAAAAAAAAAAAAAAAAAAAAGCTGCAACGAAATAAAGTGAAACAAAACAAAGCAACAATATGGCACCATGTGATTTAATTCCAGACAGTCTCAGGCTCAACCCTCAATTACTTGACTGAAATGCTTATTCCTCTTGGAGGTGTAGTGGGAACCTTCCTAAACCATTTCAGAAAGCGTGCCCTGCCTCCAGTCAGGATACCCTCCTAAGGATGAGAGATCAAGGAATTTTAACAAATTGGCAGGTGTGCCCTGGTGGAATGATGGAATTCCAGCAGCCTCAACCTTAGTAAAGTCCCGGTTACTCTCAGGAGACAGAATGGACTGGAACACTGCGGTGACTTCAATGGTCCCAGACATCAGCAGGTACTAATGGGGAGTGGTTCCAGAAGGTATTCTTGAGAAACAGAGAAAACACCATTTCAGGATCCTATTTCTGTCTCAAATCCAACCTGACCAAATCATGGCCCTTAGCAGAAATTATTTAAACACTAATTTTTTCACCTTTGGGGTGAAAGTATTTTCTTAATGTCGAGTTTCTGATCATAGAATCATAGAATGGTTTGGGTTGGAAGGGAACCTTGAAGATCATCCAGTTCCAAGCCATCCTGCAGGGACAACTTCAACTAGACTTCAACATTTAATAAACAGTAAGTGAATTAGACACCTACTCAAGAGCTGGTATTTGAAATGGGAGGTTTATCTAGACCAGCTCTTTCTTAAAGATTCATTAATGTGAAAACTAAAGACTTCAGAAGCGGAAAAAGCAAACCATGAAGAAATCATTCTCTAACTGGAAGCGGCGCAGGGATCAGTTGAGCAAAGGAGAGGAGATGGCAGAGATCTTTGGGCTGATAAGCACAGAAACACTGTGTTGCCAAAGCTGCTGTTAGCTCTCAGGTAAAGCCGTGCCTGTGATGTGCCTGCCCAGCCACGTACCCTCCAGCCTAACCCTTCCCAAGCACTGAAGCAGTTCCCAGCCAGGCAGGGAATCTGGAACCCGCAGGAAGGTGTCGCTCGGCAGGGAGAGCTGACTGTAGCTGAGTCCAAGGCACCAGGAAGCCCCCGGACAAAGAACACAGCAAAAAGCTTAAGAAGATGAAGTGTCGCTTTGGTTCAAAACTGAAACAGTTGTTCTTTGAGGAAGAGAAGAGATCCTTATCCTGGCACCCCCCATGCCCTGAGTCTGGGCAGAAGGATGAGTGGGAGAGGAGGACGCAGAGCTGTAGAGGCACTGATGGATAGATGTGGTTATGCAAAAGAGAGTTGATGAAGAGATTCTTTAGAGTATTAAAAACCAAAAGGAAATTTGCAATGGCAATCAAAAAGGCATATAAGGGAGGATGTATATGAAGGAATAGTGCAAGTGCAAGCAAATTTCTGTGCAATACTATATGCAACTGGTAAAGAACAATTAAGTCAAAAGGAATACAAATATCGTCCAGATTCACTTTCCATCCAAAAAGTAAAAAGGGAGAATTGCAATTAGCAGCCAACTCGACTTCAATTGCTCAACAGAGTCTGGAGAAAATCATTAAATAATCAGTTAATAATCACTTATAGGATAATATAGTGATGGAAATAGGCAACACAGATTTGTCAAGAGCAACCAATTAAATTTCCTTCCCTCACAGGTAACTGTAATTGAGAAGGCAGAAGTGGTGGATGTAGTACAGACTCACTTCCATAAAACTTTAAATACTGCCAGACGTGGAACCTCCATTGGCAAGCCAGGGAAATATTACCTGGATGAAAAAAGCCCTTGAGCTAAATTCTTAATTAATTTAAAAGATACATGCAAGGAGCAATTATCAATATTCTGATTTTGAACTGAAAAAAGCATTAATATGGAAATTCAAGGGGGTCCACCCAGTCAATATGTAAATTGTCCTCCAGGGAAGAGGGTCAGGGAAAAAATGCAGGTGAAAGGAGGCAGGAGGACATGAAAGAACTCTGGACCTTTGTGATTCAAAATGGTCTTCACAAATTTGAAACAAAGTAAATAAACACCTCTAGGATGAAATTTGGTAGAGGGAGATTCGAATCACTGCATGTGGGAGTAAGTCATGAGATATAACAAGACAAAAGCAATGAGTAAAGAGCCAGACAGCAAAAGTGAAGAGAATAGAGGGCCTGGAATATAAATAGTAGTTTAAAAAAAAAACAACCAACCAAACAAAAAACCCCCCAAAAAACCAAACTCTTTGTTGAGGCTCTATCAGGTCTGCAAAATACAGAAGGACAAGTATTCCTGACACTCAGCATGAGCCAGGTTCTGAGATCCCAAAATAGATGATGTCAAATTGAAGGGAGGAAAACAATAAAGACAATAGATTTTAGAACATGACAGATAAAGAAGAGCTGAAGGAACTTGATATATTTGATTCACAAAAGAAAACATTAAAGCGAGATTCATGAGAGACTTACAATGCAAAAATCTGCAAAATGACAGTCATCATATGCAGGGCAGGAAAAAACAAATGACAGGCATTATAATTCGGTTCAAAGATTTACTTTAGGTATTAGGAAAAGTTTTCTGACTAAAGGAATTTCTAAGTCTTCAGAGATTTCTAGAAAGGCTGCAGAAACCCTTTTGATTTGTTGCTGCTATAAACACATTAGACAAACAGCTATTTTGGTGCAAAGGGATGCATAAGATGATTTCTTACAGATCTCCTAGCCTTAATTTCCTATAGTTAATGGATTATTAGGCTGCAGCCAAGCAACTCTAGACCAACAAAATCTAAGCAAACTGAAGAAATTATTTCTAATTGCTTAAGGAAAATTAATGTTAGCAACTTTCACTGAAAGTTGCTAAAAAGCATACAATAAAATAGATATTCAATTCTAAATGTGATTGAAACTTATTAGAGGTGGCAAAAACTAATATGTTATATATTTCAATTGATTTTGCTTTATTTAGAGGCAACTTTTTTCCAATAATATTTTGTTAAAGATCAGGTAATGTAATGGTAAGGTCATGTGAGCTCGTGGTGTTCAATCCTTGCATTCAAAGACTAATTGCAATTAAGAAAAACGTGAGAACTTTGTGCTTTTGGCAAAGTGCTTTTAAAACAGCTCCTTCCCAAGGAGGAGATGAGCCCCTCTGACATTCTGAACAAGAACTTAATGTACTGTAAACCATCACATATGGTGACAGCATCCCTGCTGGAGGAGCGGGACAGAAAAAGGCATGGAAGAAAACCATTTATTTTCAGTCACTTCATGGAATAGCCCTAATTAAAAAACTGAATCCAATCAAAGTGCCAACCTCAGCAGCAAAAACTTTTCACCTTCTGAATACAGTTGGTCATTTACACCTCTCCTGATCAACAAAGAAAGAGATCTGGTGGTTGTTTTGTCCAAATGACTTCTCTCCCAACCCAAATGCTGTCCCTTCCCAATCACTAATGAGCTGGATTAGGCCCAGTCTCAGGAGCAGGATGGACACATCTCACACAGGAAACCCATCCCTGGCCCTTCCACAGCTCCACCGGCTCATTTATTCCTGGTGGCCAAGAAATCACACCACTCATCTATATTCAATGGCTGAGGCTTTACCTTACAGGTAATTTAATTAATATCTTTTGTTTATTAAAAGAATTAGTGCTTTTGGAAACATGAATAAACCAAGTAGTCGATATCAAGTTCAAATAGTGGGAAAGGTGGAATATTAGCATGAGAATAGACATAACCTAAAGAGCTGTATAACAGATCTGACAGCTAATTTGAAACTGGCACTTATTTTCTTTTCTATTTTGCAGCCTATCAACAGAAATTTCTGGGCTGTAGGAACACAAGAGCAGCTAAACCTGGATTTTGCAGTCAAAAAGTGCTCCAGTGTTGTTGTTACCTGACAAAATGCTGCCGACTTTTGGGGCTGCTGTGACACCCTCTCAACAGAGCTGGAAGTTTTTGTACAAAAACCAGAAACCAAACAAATTCTCTTGTTTTTTTTCTGGCTAATTGACCAGCAGGCACGTAACAAATAAGGAACATAATGAACAGACTATGTGGTAGTCCTACTTATTGATAATTATCTTTTACATATAGCTGAGTAAGCTTATGTTCCTGAAGGTGTAGGGATACCCTAGAGGAGTAAAAGCAAGAATTAACACTCTAGTGCACATGCTAATTAGGATTTAATTAGGGAATTTAAAAAATGCAGAGTGCATGTTTTCAGCAAGTGCAAATTACCAACTTACTGCTTGTAGGTTTTTTTCCCCCCGCTGTATTTTTTCATTGTAAATATTATAATCATCACTTTATGTAAAATTCAAGAAATTAAAATTTTATTTCTGTTTTCAGGAAGAAATACTTTTTTCCTCTGGCACATTTTCATCCATTATAATTCTTTAGCGTTCCATGCCAATTTATGATACTTTTCCAGATTACTAGTTCAGCACGAAAGATATTAAATTGCTTTTCTTTATGCTTTGACAATGTACGCAGGATGCTCCCTACAAATCCCACTGTAGCATTTCCCTTCAGCCCTTGCTGTTCATCTGGGTCAGTATCACTAATTCCTCCAAACAAGGCACAGGTCCTTCTGGAATTACTGGGGTTTTTCCCAGTAAAAAAAAACCATCATGAAAATACCAAGCTTTATTTCGACACAACAGCATTCCCACCACCACCTGCTTCCTGCTCCCACCTTTCTCTCCCGACTCCATGTTCCAATTCCCTTGGAGGCCGACGGGATCCTGACATCAATACTCGGGGAATTTTGAACCTGCTCTAATTCGGTGCGACGCTGACGGGAATCGTTCCTGTTCTTTCTCTGTGTTTGGCCATTCTCTATGGCTGCTCGCTGGAAAATCCACACGAGAGAGCAATAAAGACGCAATAAAGGCAAATTTTAAAGGTCTCTCTAGCCGGGCTTCAGGAGAAACCTCTGACTGGGGACTTTCTAATGAAAGGGAATTAACAAGACGATTAAAGCTTTAAGAAGATTCGATTTGCATCAGTATTTTAATTCTTTCAAAACAAAAGGTAATCTTGTCAAATACCTTTCCCCCTTAATTATTAATGCTAATTGCTGTCCTCCATTGTTTTCTTTTCAAAATCAAAACTTTTCCAAAGAGCTTCCTTTGCTCTTCCTGGGTTGCTGCTTTTCAGACCCGGTGCTCAATAAACCCTCAGCCCATACAGTGTATAATTTGTTTCACTCAAAGACCGTCACAGCAACAGCCCCCTGAGACTTCCCACTTTTCCACTTTAATTCTTGGACATCTTTAGAACCTACTAATTAGACTCCAGCACTGTTAACATCTTTGCAAGCGGCTCCACCCTCTCATTCACTTTGGAGGTGACTGAATAGGGAGGAAACTAAGGAAAATGACTTTATAAGAGTCTCTGGGATTGAACATCAGTGAGAGCATTGTCAAGACCTGCAAAAAACCATGACAGGGTTATAAAGGACGCGCAAAACACCTACGAAGCAACAGTACAAAACTCATTTGGGTGAGCAGTCCCCACTAACACCGGGTAGTGTTAAACCCACTGGTGATTCAGGGATTTGAATGGCCACATTTGCTTTCTTTGTTTTCATGTGCTGCATTTTTATTAAGTTGCTGAGCCAAGATAAGAAAGAATGAAACAGAAACCAAGAAAAAAAAACAACCAACCACAAACCAAGCAAGTGAAAGATCCTCCAACAAGACAGAACCCTGACACCACGTTTAGTTGCATGAGTGATTTTTTTCTGCTGTTGTTTGGGCAGGGAATTTGGGGTCTGTGTCACTGAGGTCACCAGGTTGTTACTGGTGGGTTGAAGAGAGAACAACCCTCTGAACACACAAGCACTCGGCACAACTAGATTAGCCAGAAGGGAAACAGCACCGGGGATGCTAACAGTGAAAAATGTCATGTATCTTTATGGTAAGAATTAATTAATCTAACTTCAGACACAAATCCTTTATCTTAAAAGAAAAAAAAAAAAAATCTGAATTCCTCCCTTGTCATAAAAACTCTTGAACTACTTCAAAATGATCCAAAGGTGCACTTCACTTCCTTCAATGCTAGTCCAGAAACTTATTAGGAGCAATCAAAATATTCTGGAAAAATACATCAGAAGAAAAGATTTCTGACCTTTGGCAGTCTCCGGTGCCAAGTTCAGAGCAAAATTCATTGTTTCCAAAGATCATGCCCCATCTAAAAGCTAAGTGAAGTATATTGTAAAACACATGTGCATTTGATTGTGTCAGTGAACATTTTAAAAATATAATAAAAGCTCAGGCAACCTTATCTCAGTATATCTGTTAAAGCCCAGGAAAAGCCAAGACTTCAGACTTTATTTAGTGTTTCCTCTGCTTTCCTTCAGCATTCAGGTTCACCTGCACTCAGACTAGATTATAACATAATAACAGGCAATAGCTAATAAGTCTGCGCTCTCAGTACGTCACTCAACTGCCTCTGATATCACAATATTTAAAGGATCTATCACAGCACGAAACATCTCAGATAAGTCTTTGTAACGATTACAAATTAAATCCTTTAAAAACATTTTTATAACCTATTTTGTTCAAGACACTGCTTCTTTCCAGTAGCTGTGCTGAATTTCAAGCCATCATATTGGAATATGATAAAAACAGCACCAAAAGGCAAAGTTTTTATTAAAATATTGTTTCATGAAAGACTTCAAACCCAATTAAATTTAGCAGCTGTTTTGTAGTTAATTACTAGGTCATGAAGTTTCATGAAAGATTTCAAACCACATGAAATTTAACAGATGTTTTGTAGATAATTACTAGGTCACTTAAAAAATATTTATTTTGTGACTACTCACCATATGTACAATAAAAGAAGTGTTTTCCTATTAGCACTGTTTAAAGCAAGGTCCTGGATAGATTTTATCTTGTAGAACCTGGCCATTTGTCCTACCCCAAATGCCAAATGCTCTCAATATGAAAATTTCTTCATCATTCTTTCCAAGATGCAACTTCTTACAGAGAGGTTGCAAAACATTTGAAAGCATCAGACCACAAAATTTCCCAGCTGTTTTCAGTGACATCCCCATCACCCAGCACCGTGCAGCTGAACGTATTCCTGTTACACAGGTCCATGTACAGCTGCAGCCAAACCAGTGCGCACCAACCATGTCAGAAAATAAGGATGGTCTCAATTTCCTCCTGGAGAAACTCATCTCTCCCCAGTAACTCCTACAGGAAGGCTGATAAAGCCAGATTTATGTTTAATTTGATACGGCCAGAATTATGCTTAATTTGATACGGCCAGATTTATGTTTAATTTGTAGGCTGTAGGGGAAACATGGCATTTCTGGTCAGAGCCAGAGCCACTCTGTCTCCACCTCCAAGGAAGAAAATCAGAGATTCAGACAGGGAAGAAATTCAAGTGCACTCCAGGCAGAGCCCCGGCCTGGATGACCAAGAGACTGGCAGTAAAACTGGTTTTATTTATAGATCTGTAACTAGCTGGAGAATGTCAGTTGTTGAATAACACTCCAGTGGTTATTCCAGCTGAGAGCAGGAATCACAGTCCAACAAGAGCAGGGCTGTCTCAAGAGAGCACTCCGGACAAAGAGAGGGAATGCAAAGGAAACTCTCCTGCCGTGCACAGCCTGACATGCCCAAAATCTGCATGGCAGAGCCCGGTACAAACCCAGGGCATCCCCCTGGGCGCACACACCCACCAGGGCTTGCTTGGGAAAAATTATCATCAACAACAGCATCGCAATTTAAGGGGTTTGTGCAAAGTTACGCCTCGGAGCAGTCCTGTAGAGTTTCTGCTGCTTAAGGCAAGTCTGCAGACCAAAGCAAGACAGACACACAACTTGTTTTACACACAATGGAATTTTAGGCACCTTTTTTTTTTTCTCACTGCAGCTACAACACCAATTTTTATGTTATGGAGGTGAGTTTATTAAAATAAGTTATCTTTGGCTTAACAAGTTTGACTTTACAATGTAAGTCACCTCCCCTAAGTAGCTCTGTGTCACATTATAATGTAGAATCTGCCTTAAACAGTACCAAGCAGTGGGAATTACTGCCAGGGACACCACGAGCTCTGGCAATTTGTGTTCACATTTTTCTTTATCCCACAGCATATTTAACACAGATTAACCCCTCACCTAATCACTCCAGCCCGCTCTATTATCTCAAATTCTGCAAATAATTGCAACGGCTGATTTCACAGCATTTCAACAAAGGGTTCAAAGGAATTCAAGGTTTTATTAGTCTTCAGTTAGAAATTCGTTCTGCAAAACTAACTTTAGGATTTCTTTTAAAACATAGTGGGGGATTTTCCACATGTAATATCTCGCTGGCATGGGCAATGAGAAAACATGGACTCTAAATACAGAAGATTCAAAGTTCCTCATTCAGATTCCATTAAAGAAAGGAAGAATTGTTCCACTAATTCCAGGCGGAGTGGGTGGCCTGTTCCAAGGCACAGGAGTGGAACTGGAGCCCTGGAAAATACAAGACAGGAGATTCTGGGCTATCAGAAGGAGGAGAGACCACAATGAAACTAATTTTAACTTCTGCAGAGGAAGAGCAAGAGCCAAGACCAGAATTTAGCAGTTTTTTCTTTCTTTGCAGTACAGGAGACTACAGATAATGTCATGTATAAAAATCAGTTCATTATTAGCAATAACACTTCTCTGTCTCTTATCTTTACTTTCCCCGTCTCATTTTCTTGAAATAAACTGAATAAACATCAGGTTGCAGTCCTGTCACTTTTTTAAATAAGAAATATCCCCTTAAACAGACTTCCAACTTTCAGATGTTTTTCTTACACAAAATATGTGAATTTTAACTAAAAAAGGGGGAAAAAAACTGAATAATTCTAGCTCCTTCCAGACAATAGTCCCATTCTATTTAAAGCTTTTTAAAAAAATCGAACTATAGGATAGAGTGTTTATCACTGGAGTTTGTAAAACCAGAAAAGTACAGTATTTAAGCTGTTTCTCATTTCTCAATTGACTGTGTTAGCATCCTAAGAGGACATATAATGATGAAAGGATGGTGAAGAAAACTCTAAGAACTGGAATTGTGCCTTAATCCCAGGGTTCTCCTTGGAACCCAAATTCACACTGTACTTCCAGCTCAAGACATCTGGACCAAGAAGGCAAAAAGAGTTTTCATGTTGATCTGGGGCCAGCTGGACTTCTGTGAAGAAGATGCAAGTTTGTTCACATCTCACTGTAGAAATCCCCCCAACCTTTTGGGGAGGTATATTTCTAGGGCAGTTTGCTGCAAACAAAATTCTGTTTTGTCCTATTCTATATGTATTCTATTTCTATATGTCTATTCTAACCAGCACAGGGATCATTAGAACAGGACAGGGAAGCATCTCTGAGCCTTTGGTGTTCACCTGAATAGCCCCAGTTAGAGGGACGAGGACAGGTGACTCAGATGTCCTCAGAAATATATTTACCAAGGTAATGGAAGACCAGAGAGGCTGTTCACAACAGAAACCAGTGAAAGACTCCTGCTCCAGTTCAGACTCCTGCTCCAGTTCAGCCATTCCAGTCTGAGCACAGACAGGGAATGAGAAAATTGATTATTTTAGTCACATGCCTCATACTTATATAGCAAAGATTTGAATCCCAGTAAAGATAAGGGAAACTCCTTATTCACAGCACAACCTAATGAGAACTCACATCCATTTCCAATAATTTATGCAACAGGTCTTTTAAAACAATCCTTTTCCTCATCATTGCCTCCTCCATCTCTTCTTTCTTCCTGCCCGACTCTGCAATTAAGTCCTAATGCTGAACCTGGGCTATCAACATCCTGGCTTTCCATAACATGAAGCCCAGTTGAATGGATTAGTTGCCCACTTAGGGAGCTTTAATGCACAGTGTGGCTTTGGCTAAGGGTGGAGGGAGCAGCATGTGCTTCCCCCGGTGGGTTTTGATGCATTATTATCACAGAGTCAATGAGCTGATGGACTGCTCACAACTCACCCTCTTACAGGGTTTCACTTTGCCTGAAGACTCAAACAGAAGAGCCTGTCAGCGTTGTTGGGAACTCACAGAAGAAGAAAACAGAGTTTTGCCACTAGATACATTGCAGAAGAGTGTATAAAAATATTCTGATTCTCATTTGGTTGAAATTCTTATCCATTTGCTCATGATGTGTCTGCAACCTGACAGACAACAGAATGTGCCTTACAGCTACAACGTGCCCTGATTTTGCATACATTGATCACATATACCCCGTTGGCGCAGTGCAACTCTCCCGGTGTTGATCAAACACACAAATCTACATTGTGACAACCCACCTGCTGTAAGATTCCATACCTTGGTACTTCAGGTAACAACTCCTTTTGGGTTTAACTTCCTTCTAGCTACGTCTGTTCTGGACTAACATCTTCATAATAAGCTCATGGATTAACTTCATTAAAACAGTTCTATTATTATTAGTTTTAAGAGCAGCAACGACAGTAAATACTTCAAACGTGAATTCCTCATATTTAAGTGACACGTAGTTGAACTTTGCACCCAATGTTGCACACCTGAAACTTTAAAAAAAAAAAAATTATGAAAAAATACTGTTTCTTCCTGTGATTATATATTTTTTCAGATAACTTAGAAGAAAGGAGATCATTTCATTTGAATGTGTATCAAATGCATGTGGTCATGTGTCCGAGTGGCAGATGGCACACCAGCAACACTGACTGGTGAACAGTAAAAGTGAGCAGTGAAGGGCAGGAGCTTTCAGGATCTGCAAGTTAAATACGTCATTTGTTATAGTTAGAGAACCACAGGAAATCCTGAGGTGGAAGGGAGCCCCCAGAATCATCCAGTCCAACTCCTGGCCCTGCTCAGACACCCCAACAATCCCACCCTGTCCCCCAGTGTTGTCCAAATGCTCCTTGAGCTCCATCAGCTTTGGAGTCATCACCAGTGCCCTGGGGAGCCTGTTTAGTGCCCGACCACCCTCGGCGGGGAAGAAGCTTTTCCTGAGATCCAGCCTAAATCTCACCCCTTTCCCTGACGCAGCTTCGTATTTCTATTAATGAACAGCAGGCCCAATAAAAAATAATGTGCTTAATGAAACTCTAAGACTGGTTCCTAAAAAAGGCATCATTATTTTGAATACCTAGACCCCCTGTGGCTGTAAGAGCATCATGCTTAGTGTGTTATGGGTATGATATTCCAGGCATCTATAGATCCTTCTGAAAGGATTTGAGCCTTCACTGCAAGAAGAGAGGATTGGGAAGGGCACCTTCTGGAACCTTTGTGCACATAGACTTGGCATGCAACGGGGCAGCTCCCTTTGGAGCTCCTTCTGACCAGAGAGTCCCTGCGTTTGCCAGAACAAATGGTGATGAGCCCAATAGAGTTGCTGGTGAGGATTAGCCACTGCACAGCCAGTTTCTGCTGAAGAGAATCTGTTAGAGGTGACAAGTTTTGATTCAAGCTTGACTGCAGCTGTCTTGGAGACAAGATATTGTATGAGCTTCCCCAGAATGGAACACCTGAAGGTCCTCGGAACACGTATCAAGCTGGCATGGTATTGAGTCACCTTTGATGGACAGACGAATTCTACTGTTCCTAAGAGATCTTATTTTCTGTTTGTATTCACTGTGAACGTGACACTAAGGGCTTTCACTGCAGCTCGAAGTCCTATTCCTCCTACCTAGTTTAAGCCCACGTTTCAAACATATTTATACATCACTGAAATCTCATTTGTTCTGCAGGTTGGACATGCCCTTTTTTGAGCTCTTTTGCTCATGATCACACACTACAAGCATTCTTCGCTCCATCACTCTGTTCAGCTTCATGAGGCTTCCCACCCACATGGAACTGGGGCGTTTCACAGGGTCCACACCCCCTTCCCACACCGTCACGCCGCAGAACTCTGGGCTGGTGAGAAGAACAGCAGTGGCTTCAGCTGCACCCGAACCTTCCTCAGAGCTGTGGCCAGGGTGTGTCTTACACACAGACCTGGGACAGAGTTTTGGGTTGGACAAGACGTTTTCTGGAAATAATATGCAACTCAATAGTTCTGCAGTGGCAAACAACAAGCAACATATTCCTGAAGGTTTTGAACTTCTTCCCATCTCTCTCTGCTGCACTTGTGAAACATTTCCTCTCATTTTTTGAGTTTGTTTATATTAAGCCTGACTGTGGAAGACTTAGTTCCTCAGGTCCACTGCACATAGAATAATAACCAAACAAATGAACTAAATTCTCTCTTCTATCCTAACACCTCTCTGCAAGAGTATGTTTTTTTGTCTGGGCAGCGAACACTATCTTGTTGCCCATAATTTTGGGGACATTAAGGGTCTCTGGCACCAAAGAAGAGCAGATAAACCTTTCGGTACCTTTCTCCCTGCACAGTGAGGGATCAGCAGTAGCTGTCACTGCAGCTTCAGTTCAAAGCTTGGACTCAAACCTTCTCAGCTACTGAAATGGTATTGTTGCCTAAAATAAACGGTATTAATTTGCTCCAGACAAACACAGGTCCATGACCAGCTCCCGCTGTGCTGCTTTGGGAAGCGGCAGAACGCATTGCAAGGTTACAGGGAGCACAGCCTACTTAAAAATGACTCTGTGCTTTTTGAAGAGTTTGTTGGATCAGGTCGGGGGGGGACACAACTGTGGCTGCCTCTCAGAGAAAGAAACTCAACTTCATTCTATTTAAGAACAAAGTAACGTTCATCATCCCTTCCATTCACATGACATGTTTCCTGTAGTTGTTATTTTCTGCTGCATCAAGACTGTTTTCTGCCAGTGAATTGTTTTAATAGTCAGGCCAACAAAGAACTTCAACAAAGCTTCCCAGTCAGAGTTCTCCAAAGTCAATGGTAGAGATCAAATTTAGCTCTAGAACTTACTTTTTTTTTAATTAACATTTATTTTCTGGGATTAACTTCTATTTAGTACTACCAGCCAAAAGTGCCAGACACAAGCTTGTTGAACTATTCCTTCCAGATTCTTTAGCAGTTTTCAGAATTCTCTCAGATTCCGCAGACATTTAAAACGGATAAGTCATAAAATCCCAAATTTGTTTCTGCCTTTGGTTGCATTCACATTTAGCCGAGCTGTACTGGTACGATTTAGCTGCCCTTCCTCTGAAACAACATGCGAGTTTCAGCACGCAGACGAAGGCCTCGTCAATTAGCAAACCGAGAATTAGCACAGTTTTCTGTAACACGGCAAAATCCTGACAACAAACAGATCACGGGAAGTACCAGCTCATCTCATTCGCAGCGACACGTTCGCACCTTCACTGGTGGCACCGTTTGGCTGCGGAGCTTCTGCAGGGTTGGGGTCCCAACGCAGCAGAGTTTGTGTGTACACAGGGAGAGCTGCATCCTGGAAACTGAAACTGTTTCGGGAGTAATTCAAGAATCGAATGTAGTGTTGGATATTCCAGCTTCTTTTTCAGATTTTTTTCCCTGTACGTTGCTTTTTCGGCTGTTTGTTTTTGTGTTTTGTTTTTTTTTGTTGTTGTTTGTGTGTTTTGTTTTGTTGTTTTGGTTGGTTGGGTTTTTTTGCTTGTTTGATTGGTTTGGTTTATGGTGGTTTTGGTTTTTTGCGGGTTTTTTTTGTTTTGTTGTTTTTTTGGTTTTTTGGTTTTTGGTTTTTTATGGCTTATGTTTCTTCTGATACTAAAGCAATGGTCATTGAAAAAGTTTCTGGATATTCCACTGAATCAACTGGCATTAGCCAAGCAAAAGTTCATCTGGCCAAAGCTCTGCTTACTGACAGGCATTGAAAAAACTGTTACACAAATTCTACTGGTTTCCGTAGTAAACAAAAATACCCTTATGCTGCAACAGCTTCAATTTCAGTCAAATCTATTTCAAATTCAAGGATAGACATCTGAACATTCCCCAAGAAAACCCGTACTTAGGGCTTCTGAGAATGACCACAACAGCCAGAAATGCATATATACAAGAAAAACAATGAAGAGAACAGTTATTGTATGCTGGGGTTTTCATTAAACTTTACCATAAAGTCATTTATATCCTCAAAACAGAGTGAAATATTAATCATGTATTTTTCTTCAAAATTTGTTGAGAAACACTTTAGCACAACTACCCACAGACACAATAATCCTTCCTCCCTCCCACTCCATAACATTAATTTGTGGACACCTACAAACCATAGCAACAAGTCCTTCCTATTTGGTCTCTTCAGACAAAGTCCAGTTATTTCCAGCAAGGCTGGAGATCTTTGGTTCACACCTTCACAACCCAAAGGGCAGTTGTTGTTTTTTCCCCAGTGAATATTACAGGAAAAAAAAAAAAAAAAAAAAGGAAAAAAAATTAAAAAAAAAATTATCATCTTGCCAAATAGTGAAGTTGTACAAACTGGTTTTTAAAGAAAGACCAAAACCACTTTGTTCCCATCTTGGGTTAGACAAATAACTGCACTAAAAAAAGATCTTCTTGCTGAAAAGGAACATGCAGAAACGTCTTTGCATCTTTCAGTTAATTTAATTTTTTTTCCTTTTTTTTTTTTTTTTTTTGACCTTCAAGTGCCATCACAGGAACAAGCACAGAACACTAATTAGGACACTCCAACCACTCTTAATAAGTCTTAATAAGCAGTCTGCCTGCACTGGATGACTCAGCACCACTGTACGAAACACTCCCGCAGTTTTCAGGCAATATTCCACCACAGTGTGAACGTTTCCCTGCCAACAAAAAACATCCCAGCACCTCTGCTGAAACTCAACACACTGTTCCCTTCCTTTTAGTTACTTAAAACAAGATTAATGAGGTTCTCGCTTTAGCTTATTTTTTACTTATTAAGAGTTTGTTCAATTTTAATGCTGCCTAAATCAACAATTATGGGGTCTCTGTTGCTGTTTGCTTTTAATGCTTTAGGCAGTATCAGGATTTAATGTTCACATTTAAAAAATAAAAAACAAAAAAACCTGCAAAGGTGCACTGGAAAATTTTTCCTCTGGAAATGTACATTTACAATTAAAATTAATTGCAATGATTAAACACCAACACTTTGCCTCAATTATCTGAGCACTCACATTAGAAAATAGAAACCTTGAAATATTTATTTGCAAGAATTAGAGAACATTACTTTTGGCCCTAGTGAAGTCTAAAATGTCCATTAAAGGTCTGAGCGAGCTTTGGAATACTCAAATTCCCATTAAAGCTAAAATATTGACCACAGTGCACCCGTTTCTTCTTCTGAGCTCACCTACAAGTCTAAATCAATTCCTCAGTTTTCTGATAATTTGAAGCAAGTGGCTTTTTGAAAATATCAGGATACAAAGAAACTGTATCAATGCCTTGAACAAAAGTATTTTCCTCTTTTGCCCTTTCTTAGAATCTTAGAATTGTTTAGGTTGGAAAAGATCTCTCAGATCATCAAGTGCAATCATTACCTTGATTCATAACACTTTTGTAAAGAGGGGAAAAAACAAGACCAGAAAGGAGTCCTCCAAACATCTTCATCAGCTTCTATAGCACACACAGGTTTAACACCTCACTGCTTTGAAAAACTTTATATATATATATATATATAAATATATATATGAATGTTCAAGGCTGTGAATTTTGGTGACCCTTGTAAACTGTTTGTATAAACGTTCTGCACCATCACATCCAACGTCAACGCATCGATCCGCGCTGCTCGTTGGCAAACGCACCCTCTTGGCTCTAACTCTGGGTTTTGAAAAGTCTTGGATAAAAGGTCTTGAAACATTGATGAGAACTTCCCCACAACTGACCAGCGCTGATTTACAATGAGATTTTACTTCAACTGTACAGAGGGAATCTGCTTGAACTCACTGGAAAACTCCGAAGTATTTAAGAGCATGTTTTGGGATTTGGGTTTGTCATGGGACCTCTCCAGATTCTTGCTTTACAGAGACACAGCAAGAGCCCAAGATTGTCTTGAGCATAAATAGTGAGTCCAAAATTATACCCCAAGTTTAGATCCTTCAAAGTTTAACATCTGCAGAGCCAAATAATGCATTGAAATTTCCCTCACACTCCCACCTCCAAAATTGAATCCAGTCTGGCTGATACTAAACCTTTTTTCCTTTGAGTTATAGGAATATCTGAAGAGTAAATCTAATTTCTCTTATATTAATGATAAAATTTTTTTTTTCCAACAAAGGCAATGTAAGTAAATAATTAAGTGATGATCCAACCTAAGACAATTTCTTAATTCTGGCTGTGCTCATTTCCACTGTCTCAAGTGGAATACAGAATACAATTAATCTGCAGAGTTTTCAAGAAGGAAATAATCCTGGTAATACTTTATTTAATTGTAATGACCTTNTGACCACAGTGCACCCGTTTCTTCTTCTGAGCTCACCTACAAGTCTAAATCAATTCCTCAGTTTTCTGATAATTTGAAGCAAGTGGCTTTTTGAAAATATCAGGATACAAAGAAACTGTATCAATGCCTTGAACAAAAGTATTTTCCTCTTTTGCCCTTTCTTAGAATCTTAGAATTGTTTAGGTTGGAAAAGATCTCTCAGATCATCAAGTGCAATCATTACCTTGATTCATAACACTTTTGTAAAGAGGGGAAAAAACAAGACCAGAAAGGAGTCCTCCAAACATCTTCATCAGCTTCTATAGCACACACAGGTTTAACACCTCACTGCTTTGAAAAACTTTATATATATATATATATATAAATATATATATGAATGTTCAAGGCTGTGAATTTTGGTGACCCTTGTAAACTGTTTGTATAAACGTTCTGCACCATCACATCCAACGTCAACGCATCGATCCGCGCTGCTCGTTGGCAAACGCACCCTCTTGGCTCTAACTCTGGGTTTTGAAAAGTCTTGGATAAAAGGTCTTGAAACATTGATGAGAACTTCCCCACAACTGACCAGCGCTGATTTACAATGAGATTTTACTTCAACTGTACAGAGGGAATCTGCTTGAACTCACTGGAAAACTCCGAAGTATTTAAGAGCATGTTTTGGGATTTGGGTTTGTCATGGGACCTCTCCAGATTCTTGCTTTACAGAGACACAGCAAGAGCCCAAGATTGTCTTGAGCATAAATAGTGAGTCCAAAATTATACCCCAAGTTTAGATCCTTCAAAGTTTAACATCTGCAGAGCCAAATAATGCATTGAAATTTCCCTCACACTCCCACCTCCAAAATTGAATCCAGTCTGGCTGATACTAAACCTTTTTTCCTTTGAGTTATAGGAATATCTGAAGAGTAAATCTAATTTCTCTTATATTAATGATAAAATTTTTTTTTTCCAACAAAGGCAATGTAAGTAAATAATTAAGTGATGATCCAACCTAAGACAATTTCTTAATTCTGGCTGTGCTCATTTCCACTGTCTCAAGTGGAATACAGAATACAATTAATCTGCAGAGTTTTCAAGAAGGAAATAATCCTGGTAATACTTTATTTAATTGTAATGACCTTAAATTAATTTAGACTTTTCTCAACAAAACATTATTTTCTATTGACCAGACACAACCAACCTAAATCAGAATGTCTAAGGATTTTACATCTCCTGAAAAAGCAACTTATTGCTCTATCGCATAAATGTCAACTAAGCATCTTTCTACCTTGAAGTAATTAAAGCCACACAAATAGTACCATCGCTAATACTGTGGAGTTTTTAAATACTCTGATTCGGTCATTAAAACAGGTTGGCATAGGATTAATAGGGGGAAAAAATGCTACAACTCACCTCAAAGCCATTTGGTCATGATGAGAGAAAAGACTAAAGAGTTTGTAAAATTCTATTCTTAGATAAGGGAGAACACACTTGGCAGTTTGGCTGTTAACAGTTTAATTCTCTTGGTTGACAGACTTGAGAAACATTATATATTATTAATATGGCTGGCTAATTTCTAATTAGGAACACATTAGCAGTTCTAGCAACTGTAGATTTTGATGGATTTGCAGTCAACTTGTACCAAGAAAATTAATAAATTACTAGGTGACTTCTTGCCTGGGATTCCTCCATCTGTCCATTATCATTTGATGCCACTCAAACCTGGATTAAAAATAGCAAAAATGCGGTTTTGTCCTGACCTAATTTCCAAAGCGCACCATGAACTCTTACCTTCTTTTGTGAACTTCCCCACGGGGGATCGTGGTAGTTTGTCTTAATTCAAACAGCATTTTCTTAATTAAGAAGAAAAAAACCGAGGTATTTCCTGGCTTACTAGGGCTCACTCATACACCTAAGTTTGAAGGTGCACGCCAAGAGAATAGCACCTATTAAATCATTTGTGTACAGGCAATTTGCTAAATGGGAGAATAATAATTGACATTAGTGGGATCTGAGTTCAGCTCAGAAGACACTTCCACTGACTCTGCAATGAAGCTCCTAGAAAACTGTGAAAAAAAACCCAAAAAACCCAATGTATGGCACAGGAGGTGACGTGAGGCTCAGAGAAGGCAAACACGGAGAAGCTGCTCAGGGCCCTCTTCACTGATCTGTAAAATAACAACATCACTCTTCCAGAGAGATGGAATATTGAGTTAAACACTATGGAGTTTTTTTTCCTATTGTTACCTAGGCTAAACGAGTCTGGCAGAGTCTTGAGGAAGCCTTATTGGACCTGCTCCCATCACCAAGTCAGCACACAAACCCAACCCGGGTGGTGGCTTCCCTTCTGGAAAAGGTACAACAGCAACAGACCAACATTTTCAGGGGGAAGATGACAACCCTTATAGCATTGTTTGCCCAGCACTGAAAGAAAAGCAAAATGTTAAGTAAAGGAAGGTGTAGAAACTTTAAAAAACCACCCAAATGCATTTTATGTAATACCTGGAAGAGTCTCTGGGGTCAATACGACTGGAGATGTGTTGACACATCCACACACTCCTAGAGAAGACAGTCTGAAGGATCTCAGTGTGTATTTCTAAGAAGTGTTTGAAACCTTTCAAAAACTGCTCCTCAATCAACTGCTGCTTCATTAAAAGTCTTATTTCAGATGTTCTGGCTCCTAAAGACGTTGAGGTGCAGCATCCATCATTTTACTCTTGTCACTAATGTGACATGAGATTCTGCTCTGGAGTAGAATTAAGGACAGGAAGAAGTTCCAGACACTCACAGAAGAGGATGCAACAGACCGAGTTTTTTGGAGGTTTATCGCCCCCATTCCCTTTGGTATCTACAAATTCCCTTTTCTTCCCCTCCTCTTTCAAAATTACCAGAATCAGATGGTTTTTTTTTTTTTTTTGCTCATTTGTTAAGTTTTCTTAAGAGTAACGAAATCTGAGTCAGATATAAAAAATATTAAAAACGTCCCACAAATCCCAAACAAAACAACAAAACCAGAAAACCAAAACAAACAAACAAACAAAAAAAGCCAAAAAACAAATAAACCAAACAAAACCCCAAGTATTATTTTATAAAAAAGAGGCACAATTGAAAATGACGAGTTGAAGCAGGACTGTTAATCCAATTTCTCAGTGTCTCACTATGTGGCTGTCTTGAGACATTTCCACTTCATTTAACAAGTTGACTTCTCTGTTATTAGTGCAGTTAAATTTTTACAGCAGGACTGGCTGGATTTCAGTGTTTGGAAACCACTGCCATTCCCATCCAGTCACTGGCATTTGAAAATTTGGTCAAGAGTTGCTTTAAGCACAAGAAAATTGCAATTCAATTACTATGTGGCCTTCCACCAGTTTTACTATCTTTTCTATGACATACATACACACACTATGTAGTTTAATAAACTATTATTAATGTCTAATCTATAGACATCAATTGCCATGGACAGGAGTTTCATATACAGGTCTAGCCTGGAATGCACATTAAAAACCCTCTTTCCCTTTCTCATTAAATAAAACTTCTGCTGCAACTTCAATCAAAACTTGATTTTAAATATACCCTTCCAACTGAATTAGTTAGCTATGTTTATTTTTAATTCCAAGTATTGCCTCCCATGGATGATTACTTATTGCTCAATGGAGTCATAATATTTATTTTTTTTAAATATATATATAATTAATGGCCATTTTCTCTAATGACTTGGACACTTGCTTCCTCTTTCATCTCTTGCATGAGCATAGACAACGTCCCCCATACCTTTGTTTTTCTAGCTCCGAGGGTAAACTGATGCGCTTCATTCTCGAGGAATGGCCCTGTGTTGAGGAAATACAAACAAATTGCACTTTCCTTCTTTTAGGAAGGAAACCGAGTGTTGTGGCAATCCCTCCTTTAGGAGATATTTCAGCTTCAGTCAAGGTCTACAAACACAAGGCTGGGATGAGATCAGATGTGAGAACTTCCTTTTTCCACCGGTTTTGCTGAGTTATTGTCAGGAAAATACAACATGCTCTTAAACACTGCAGAAGAACACACACTGCAGAAAAAGAAACAACTAAAAGCCATCCAATTTTTGGCTGTTTTTCTAAATAACTGAAGGCCAGGTAACTTTCTGTCTTAAGAAAGCACCACAGAAGAGCCCAAGTGAAAACAGTAATGGAAGAAAAAAATACCTAAAAGTTGACAAGCTGAGCAATATGAAGTTTGTTCCTGTAGAAAAATCAATTGCTAGAAAGGCAAGGAAGCTGGAAGGATAGCAGGCTGATGAGAGAAAGGAAAATTAGGATCTCATTGCTAGGCAATAGTGTTCTCACTGACAGCTCCTTTCTAAAGATGATAAAGATGAGGTAGATAATATATATTTTGAAAATACATTTCCCCCTTTTACCTCAGATTGCCTACATTCAAACCATTCACTCAGTTTTGCAAATCTGTATTATACTTCCAGGACGAAGGAGGCACCATCTAGAAATCCACTACTGCCACTTACAAACCAGCTGCTCTCCCTCTGAAACTGAACTTACAACATCAAGTTGCACATCCCATAAGCATTCCAGAGGTATTCCAGGAATATCCAGCACGGAGAGCAGTTGCCTTAGAGAGTCCCCAATATCCTGAATGCCACTATATAAGCTAAGTACATAATTACAATACATTAATATGTTGCAATGCACAGCATTTCAAAAGCAAGGCACAGACAATTAGTAACAAATTCTAATTTTGACGGAGCTTCAACATTAAAAGTAAAACCGGTCTTGTTGCTGGTTACCAAACAAGTAAGGCAACAGCCCCCAAGTATTTTGTTGTTTTTTTATTTTGTTATTATTGTTATTGGTATTTTGTTATTATTAAGGTGATTTTGTTTCACCTTAAAAGAACTAAGAACAGGACACAGAACAGGGAAAGAGCAGATAGGGCTGCAAATGCCACTTACAAATATGAGCCTTTGCCTCACATTTATGAGGAATATTCTCTGCCTCTCAAACCATGATTACTATTTTAAAGACAATTTCTAAATACTCTTGGATTGTGACCTTCCAGTGCCTGAAGGAGCTCCAAGAAAGGTGGAGAGAGACCATTGACAAGGGCCTGGAGGGACAGGACAAGGGGAATGGATTTACACTGACAGAGGGCAGGGATAGGTGGGATATTGGGGAAGAATTCTCCCCTGGGAGGGTGGGCAGGCCCTGGCACAGGGTGCCCAGAGAAGCTGTGGCTGCCCCTGGAGCCCTGGAAGTGTCCAAGGCCAGGTTGGACGGGGCTTGGAGCAACCTGGGCTGGTGGAAGGTGTCCCTGCCCATGGCAGGGCTGGGACTGGATGATCCTGAAGGTCCCTTCCAACCCAAACCATTCTGGGATTCTGTGAACACTAAACCACTTTCTATTTTCTCCGATGGGTGTTAGAAACAAATTCTGCTTGTGCTCCCAAGGTCACATGCACATGAAGGAGGGAAAAAACTAAAGAAAATCATCCCTATGTTCAATCTGCTCAAATTGCAGCTTTTTTTTACAGGAGAGGGTTGTGGTTAGTCAGGCTCAAGTGTTAGTTGTGTTTCACTTAGTGTATGCTGTAGGATTTACCACGTGCAGGGAGAAATCAAATTTAAACCTTCCTTATGCTATGGGAGCACAAATGTAGACACCAATAATGATCTGAACCTTCACTTCACCGCTCGGGCTTCTCCCTGCATTTTTACATACACACATATATATATACCTAACCCAAGTACATATACACATGCACAGTTTTTATATGTATGTAAACTATCATATATAAATAAAACAGCTTCATCTGAACGAGGTGGAGAGATTGCTGCAAACACCATTGGTAACCACGACAGTGCTGAAGTTAAAAAGCTGGAAAAAATGCAGGCAAAATGCCAGTGCCTGGAGAAGGGATATTTAGGGCTGTGGCTGAGCACCAGGATCAAACAGAAGAGCAGCTCTTCACTTTCTAGAGTTTGTTTGGCAGCAGAGCTTTCATCTTCAGCACGTCAGTCGTGGTTCACACCCGGGCCATGACTCAAATCCCCTTCTGCAACAGGGAATGTTTTACAGGCCCTGCCACAAGATCCCCTTTGGGCCACGCACAGTAAAACATGAGTGCTCTGCGTGCTTTATTCAGTGCAAACGACCTGGAAAGGCGTGATGGATCTGTGGCAGCCCAGGAGGACGGTGCTGTTAGGAAGGGTTGTGCGGATCCATCCACGGCTAGCTGGGAGCGCACAGCCCGGTGGGGAAGAGCTGGAGCACCACCACGGAACAGGCGGCCAAACCTGAGAGAACACTGTTTGCACTGGAGAATCCCGGGAGGAAACTGTTCCTAAGCTGACGCTTTTGGCTGAGAAGGCAGGCACGGCCAAGTCCAAGAGAGGCCGAGCAATCCCACATTGCCTGCCAGGTTCTCTCCTGGCCGCTTCCCTTTGGATGGATTCAGCTGGCACAGTATCTCCTGCTGGGAGATGGCCCCACAGCCCAACAGCAACTGCGCCGAACACAGGGACTTCAGGGCTCCTGTGCTTCACCACAAGCCCCCAAAGAGCTGATCATCCCAACAGCCTGCCAGAGCAGGTGAGAAATTACTTTCAGACAAGGTTATTTAATTTTCCCTCTTAGGTTTGTCTTTTTCTCCTACCACAGTTTGCACATTTGCAAAAACCATCCAGGAAGAGCCCAGTGGAGCAAGGGCCAGAGACTTGTTTCTTTTCATCCACTGGGCTCTTCTCAACCTTTCATCTCAGAGAAAACAAAGATGTGATAGAAGTCGAGTGCTGGAGTATCTATAAAACTTGGGGAAAATATTTTCTACAACCGAAGCCTGTGTTTATTGCTTTAATGATACGCTTAGTCACAAGGGCTTTTCAAACATGTGTGAAACCCAAAACAATAATAAGACTCTAAAAAGATGCCCTAGTTATAAAGGCTGAGCACACACAGCTCTCAAGCTAAATATCCAATCACTTGTTAGGGGTATAAGGACTTTCAAATAGAATTTTTCTGGGTTTTGTTCTCATTAACACTGAGTAACAGCAGCTCCTTGGCATAAGAGGGAATCAGTGAAAAAAAAAATACAGCTAGTTTGAGAGAGGAAAAGAAAAACTATGATCGAGGGCCTGCTATGGCACATAAGAATATGACATATGTACATCCAAATGCCACAAATTCTGTGCTGAGGCTCTTGAACAGAATAACGAAATTACTCCTGTTATCAATGGTTTGATTTTTTTTTTTCTTTAGAGCTTTCCACTCTCTCCTGTTCTTTTTTCTGCACTAACTCCAATGGTTTAACAGCTCATAGACCAAAAACTTTTGTTAACTGAATAGAAACCACCCTTCTCTGGACCAGCATTTCACTATCACCTTGGGCCTAAATAAAACCAGAAAATCTTGAACATTCTGCTGAAGAACAGGATGACTCCTACAGAGATGACGCAGACCCTGCAGGGGTCCATCTAAAACAACACAAATCCTCCCAGCTCCTCTGGAATTTTTTATGCAGACAAGATCAGCAGGGAACATGAAAAAGTACAGTCCCTGTGGATCTTTCCTCTGCCCCACACATCTATAAAACATTTTTTAAAGTATTTTTACTACTATTTTCTTCTTTTTACACAGTGTATCAGCAGCTCAGATCACCTGGTCCCCACTTACAACAACCATATATCTGATTTACAGCGCTGACATCATCAATAAAGTAGAGTCAGGTGGCTATAATTTTCATCTCTTGACAGGAAATCCTATTCTAAAATCTTTCATATAACAAGCGGAGAAAAGATGCAAGAAAACTGTTCCCATGATCACCATGCCATATTACCCTGGAATTATCCAATAATATTATAATTATAATATTATCCAAAGACATGGACTAGAAAAAAAACTCTGGTTGAGTTGCTGTCTTCACTCATGGGCAACATTGAGTTTTTATCAAAAACACTCTAAAAAAATATGGCCTCAAAGCTCAGTCCACACAACACAATTTTGTGTCTTTTGGGCAAGGAGCCGCCCGATAGAGAATTTGGAACAGGCTCTCGTTGTAATGGTGGTTGCAGTGACAGTACCTTCAGAGGTCAGTGCTTCCTCAACCTGGCAGAATTTCTAATCTGCTCCTTAGAAGTTATTAGCTAATAAAGACTAAAATATCATATAATCTCTTCTCCATCCCTCCCCTAAAAGTTTTTGCCCGTCTAGACCACAAATAACAGTTTTCTGATGCAAAACCCTGCATTTTTGAAAGAGAAAAATGTTTATAAAAATATTGCACACTTATTTTAAAGAATAGTTACAAATGAAGAATAGATGAGGGGCAGACTGTTAGGGGAAGAAGAAACCAGAGTGGACATTTATAGACTTGTCACTATAAATGACAATCTTATAACAGAAACTCTCAAGCTCTGGGTTACAGTGGCCATATTTTAATGGGAAGGTATATAATCTGATTTTGCATGTGTGCATGCATGTTGTGCACACAAAGAAGAACAGTTTTTTACAGGACCATTCCCACAAGAACTTGTTCCCTCTGATGCAGGTTAGATTATTGAAGAGAGAAGAAGACTTTTCTTGAACACACAAAAAAAGAAATTTTAATATCAATTCATGTCCATGACTGTGTGCACAAACACACACAATATATCAACCTTTTAATCTTTGATCTGTCTGGGACACAAACTCTATCTTTAGGTTCTCAGAAGAGTTTCTGATGCTCCTGCAGACATATATTCATGCTATAAACACACATTTAAAAAGGCTAAATAATATTAATAACCTACAAGATAGGGATTAGCTGAATGTTTGTAATTGAATGAGTAGCATATTTTCTTAAGGAAAATAACTTCTAATTCATAACGATTTCTGCAAATGAAATCTCTGTAATATTAATTACATGGAGAAAATTGAGTTGGGGATCCCTTTTGCAGGACAAGTTCCACAATGTAGGATATCTCTCCTATTAGCAAATTTGAAATTAATTCAGGTACGTAAGATGAAGGTTTGCATGAACAAAGTGTTAACATCCAACGTGCCTCAAGACATTAGTACAAAGGTTAAACTGGTCCAGTTCTGCAATTAAAGCATTAATTCTGAGCCTGGTCTGTGCTAAGTCAGAATTCTAGTGAGGTTCATGGACCTGTAAACTCTCATTTTCCCTGCTATATATAACAAACTTCTTGAAGACAGACTGGAGGCAACTGAAGGCATCAGTTACTGCCAAAACACCAGGATGGCCAACAGGAATTACAAAGTGTTCCCAAAAACTGAAAAGGAAGAACCGTGCATGGAATGGATGTACCATCCCAAGGGACTTAGGGGATTTTGGCCTCAGCAGAGCTTGTAGTGACAGGACAAAGGGAGTGACTTCCCACTGCCAGAGGGCAGGGTTAGATGGGATATTGGGAAGGAATCCTTCCCTGGGAGGGTGGGCAGGCCCTGGCACAGGGTGCCCAGACAAGCTGTGGCTGCCCCTGGAGCCCTGGAAGTGTCCAAGGCCAGGTTGGACGGGGCTTGGAGCGACCTGGGCTGGTGGGAGGTGTCCCTGCCCATGGCAGGGGGGGGAATGAGGTCATCTTGAAGGTCCCTTCCAACTCAGGCCATTCTGTCATTCTCTGATTAAGGCCAAATTCCTAAGCCAGGAATGCAGACTGACTGCACTACTAATTATGCCAGTGCAGCCCAGGGGCCACATGCTGATCATTTACATACTGTTATTAGGCAAGATTTGGGTTAAGCAAGCCAATAATGGCTGTGATTCGTCTCATCCAGAGGAAAGGGAGGGAAAGTGGTTGTCACAAAGTCTCCTTCAGGAAGAGATGCATCATAACTGCTTACGATCCATAGGAACCATTGGCTACCCAGATGTTCCAGAGGCTCTCACCACGTTCTAGCCCCCTGTAAGCAGCGTGACTTCCCACCATGGAAAGCACAGCAGCAACAGCCTCGGGATGTCCATGGCTATCACCTTTCCAAACTGCTTCCCTCCTTTTTCTCTGCCTTAAGCCAGGAAGAGTCCTTTGGCACACTGAAGTAAAGAAGAGGAGCAACCCACCACCAGGACACTTGGGTCCTCCCTCCCTCCCTGTTGCTGCCCTCCTGGCACTGCTCAGGTCTGGGGGCACCACCATGGCAGTGGTTTCATACTTGCAGTTCTGTCTAATAGTGACAAAGGGGACATCAATGGCACCAAACTGCTGCCACCGTGCTTGGCTGACCTTTGTATCCCTCTGGAGGCAGGAGCTTCAGGGTATTTCTTACACTGTGCTGGCTCACGGCACGGTGTGCACGTTCCCACCAACATCACAATTTAATTTGTTTCGTTTCTTAAAAAGATACAGCTGCCCTGTTAGCAAAGCCAAAATCCTACCAGGTTCTCAGCAACTGAGCAGAATTTTAAGGAAAATAAAACCTTTTTGTTGCACATTCACGTTCAGGTGCTCTGAACATCAAACTGGCATCACTTTCTCTATTGTTCAAACACGAACATTTGCAGTTTTATATATTTTCAGCCTATGCGGACCTTCCTTGTATAATTGTCTCAGAAACACACATCAAACGTGATTGAGTGACAAAGATAAGCCTTTCCTTTCGGAGGAATGATTTGTTCTAAATTCTATTGAACAGGAGGCTAAAGCAAAATGCAGTGTTTCCCTTCACATCCCGATCAACGTATCAACAACACTGAGCAAACAGACTGTGGTTTATCACCTGTTTTATTGGCTTTTTATGTTCAAGCACCATTGTTATCAACTGGGCACATTCCTCAAGTCTCTGCAACATCACAGTCCCACAACCATTTGATCTACAGGCATAATTATGACAAAATATGAGAGGTTGGATATACTTCTCAGGCAGAGAGGGAACATGAAAAAAACCCACACAAGTGGAAAATGATAAAATAACACTGACTCTTTTCTAGATTTATCTTTATGTTTTAATCCTACCAAGTAAATAACTATTATATTCCATTTACTGAAAGTAGAATTGCAATTTGTATGCATACACAGGAAGTTGTGGCAGAAAATAGGATTTTTTATCATTTGAAATTTTGATAGAGACATTTTGTATTTAAGTCTAAACAAGCCCCACTAGATACATTTAATGCATCTGAGTTGAACAATATTAATTGCCATAAATATGAAAAATAATTTTTTCCCACTCTGAAAAATGTCAGTTAAAATATTTGCTAAGTAGACCCAGAGGTAAAGCAAGTCTGTCTTACATTTGTATGACAGTAGCAAGAGACATTTCTTGATGCATTTTCCGAAAGCAATAATGCTCAAACACAATAATTTAGAGGAGAAAAATTTACAGGGGACTTTCTTTCGAGAGGCTACATCTAAAATGCACTAAACAAAATGGGAATTTCTCCACTGAGGATCAAAGGACTTTAAATCTAACACAATACACTAAAAAAAAAAAAAAAAAACCTGCAGAGAAACCTAATGTATTTAACTTCAGTTCTCTGCAAGAAGTGGACAGAAAAACCCATTTCAATTATTAGAAGTGAGTATTCCTCCTACCTCTAGTTATTACCATGCCAGTAATGTTCTTTTACTTTGGGCACACTGGATTGCAATAAGATCGAGGCAGAAAGCAGTACAGTCATTTTTCTGAATTACTGCAGGAGTGTGCAGGATATAAGCTACAGAAAATGCCTCATAACTATCACATGTGCTTCTATTAATGACAAAGATGGAAATGCATCAAACCAAAGCTGAGCTCACTCGGGGAGTCAATCAAAAAAAGCTTATGCTGGAATTAAAAACAATTGCCAAAGGAAACTGCAATAAAAAGAGCCGCCTTATTTGTTTCTGGGCTTCCACACAATATTGTTCCCCTTCTTAACTACTAACAGTTAATTCCAATAGAGAGTTTATTTGGAAAAGTGCACGTGTCTGTTCTGTGCTGAGTTCTCTTGCGTACGACCATGATGCCTTTTGTTATCAAAAGCAATTTCTTCCTGAATAAACTGAATGAGAACGGAATCCTCTGCACAGAAACTGCTTTACCCGAAAGCAGAAGATCCCACAGCGACTGTCAGTGTTTGCTTCTGATGTCAGCTTTGTGTTTCCTGCTTGTCCTAAACAACAGACCCATACAGTTTGCATCATTTCCTTTTAAACTTTGCATCGGGTTATGAATAATATTAAATATATTTGATTCCACTTCTCAAAAGGCCAATTGCGCTTTTTTTTTAATCATGATGTTAATAATAAAGAGCAGCTTAGGTGCCCAAATGAACCTAAATACAATTGTTCTGCGGGCAACAGCAAAATGAAAACACTTCTGCACTTCATTCTTTAAAGACAAGACGTTTGCCATGGCAGAGTCTTGTAACAAACTTAATTCTGAGCATGTGCACTGCATAAAAAACAAATAGATGCACAGGCAGGTACAGAAAGGTAGGTCACTTCCAAAATCTGATGTTCTCTCCTTAAAGTTCTGTGGTACTGAGTTGCAACTGTTACGAACAGGGAGTTAAACTAAGGAAGAGTCAGGAAAATGCAACCGGTTAAGGCAGGAATGTATTTACTTCATGGACCTTCCACCTTCTAAAGACACCCATCACTAAGACCTATGAGACCAATCAACACACTTACTTGGCTTTTTTTTATTTTAAATTATGTAGACTTGCACATACTCGCACATATGTGTGCATATATATTTATAGCTTATGTATGTATGTATAAGCATGCAAAAGAAGCCAAATATTCTTAGATTTTGCACTGTAGAAATTTTTACTGTATTTATCATTAAAGTAAAAAAAAAAAGAAAAGTTGTGCTTGCTTAAACAATGCCACCATCTGCAACTTTTTACACAGTGTTAACACTGGGGAAATTATTTCCTTTAGGTAAGCATTTCCTGAATTCCCCACATCTTATGGGATTGCATCGAGCTTTGCCGTGCAGTGAGTTTTTATTCCCAATTCAAATGTTTCCTCCGTGTAGAACAGAAAGGATAAGAATGGCTTCTCTCAGAAGGCACTTCCAATTTTCCAGCTTGTTTCAGTGCACGGGGAATGTTGAATATAAAAGGAGTTCTCTTTCCCCAAAGGCACAAAGTACTACAGTTATAATTGTTAGATAATTTCACCAGGCTCTGACCTCTTCTCCAGCTAATACATGGAGATGAGGAGCGGCCCACAGAGCATCAGCCTTTTAGTTCCTACTTTGTTTCCAAAGGATGAAGACGTCCCCAGAGCTTGGGCTGCCCATCCCAGTCACCTCAATGGCTCACGTGCAGAGAGTCCCCTCCCTGTGACCTGACGGCAGTCGGAGCTCCAACAGGAATCACAAGCACGCCCCTGACGCCTTGAACACGGAACGTTACGGTGTGCTGGGTGTCTTGGGAATCAGAATCATGAAATGACTTACTGGATAATTATGGCTCGAGAAGAAATGTGTTAAAAGCGCAAGCTGTTTAAAGACAAAACCCCAACTTGAATTCACAAATAACTTATTTACTGTAAATGTTGCTGCTCTAATCGAGAACCAGTTTAGAAATCACCGTGGGAGCGTTGGAAAAGTTTTACCCAAGAGATGAAATTCTCCTGGGACACTTCAGAACTGGGGAATAAATCTCTCAACTAAAGACTATGGTAAATCTTTGCCTATTTCACTTAGTTTTTCAATAAACATCTGCTGAGATTGCCACAAGCAGCAAGTGTGGGACTATGTAAACCTCTGTGCTTCTTCCACACCACCCCACCAGGCAGAACCGGGTCACCAATAAGTTTGTGTGTCTTTGGTTTTCCACAAACACACCCCATAGGAAACCCACTTCTCTCCTACAGAACAAAGTCGGTGGTAGCTGTTAATTGTTGTGCAATGCACCTACAAAGCAAGACAGGTACCAGGCAACAGAGCTGAAGGTGCAGCCTTTTTCTTAAGTGCCAGTTTTACTGTACCATTTGGAATATATACTTTAGCAAATACGAGATATTGCAACCATAAAATCACAGAATGGTTTGGGTTGGAAGGGCCCTCAAAGCTCACCCCATTCCACCCCTGCCATGGGCAGGGACATCTTCCACCAGCCCAGGTGGCTCCAAGCCCTGTCCAACCTGGTCTTGGACACTCCCAGGGCTCCAGGGGCAGCCACAGCTTCTCTGGGCACCCTATGCCAGGGCCTGCCCACCATCCCAGCCAAGGATTCCTTCCCAATATCCCACCTAAACTTACTCTCTGTCAGTTTGAATCCATCAAAAATGCAAGAAGTAAATATTGCATAGGTAGGACGGCAATAGTTTTATTCACCGTTTTTAACATGTCCAGCAATGCATAATGCACTTATATTCGTTTTAGGATATTCCAATATGCGTCACTAAAACTTGTCAGCTATTCGTTCAGGACAAAGTTTTTCATGAGAACATTTCATTATTTTTTTATTTTTTTTTTAGGGATATTCTTTAAGACTAAACTATTTCTTTCCCTAAAATTCAGCTGGTTTTCTTGTGGCTTTGTAAAACCCAAAGTCCTTATTCAGTATGAGACTTTAAAAAATATCAGTTAAGAACTCTGATGAAAAAAAATATTAAAATTAAGTGTATATGTGGAAAAAATAATTGTATTTCTAAAGAACACTGACAACACTTCTGTTCCACCTCCCCTCCACATAAAATTTGTCTGGGGGAAAAAAAAAATCAGTTTTTGTTTTCATGAATGGTAACTACAGTTTTAAGTAAATTCATTGAAGTATCTCCATTATGAAACTGATACTCAAGTCCCAACATACTGCTAAGTTTCACAGCTCCACGGAAATTCTTGTTGAAGTTCTCATTTTGTAAATTTAGTGGGAGGATTCAAAAGAGATTCCCAGCTTTTTGAAAACACGAGAGGGACAGACCATAAAGGGGAAGAAAAAATTGATTTTACTCATTAGGTTAAATTTTGTGTGCGTGTTTACAATCTCTGCTGCGCAGAGAATTATGAGGTCTCTTTGATAAATACCTGCATATTTTGGAAGCAGAGCAAATTTACTGTGCGCAGCAATAAAATATGTACCTGGGGAGGTACCTAGCAGGATTCCAATTTTCAGAGCTCTCCTGAAATTAAACTTTTAACCTTTACATCAACAATGGTACCGAATATTGAACTAGATTCCCATGCAATAATTAGCTTTAAAAAGGACTGATGCTCCTAGGTGTCTTCTAGCTTGTGTGTTGTGAAATCCTGGGTGATATTATTTAGTGTATGTACTCACCACATACACAGCTCCACATCCCCCTCCCCTCCTGCGGTGACTGATGGCCATGAAACCATTATTGTCAAAATGATTGCTGGGAACTCTCTCCTCGATTAGTGAAATGGGTTTTTCAGCTACTTTGGAATAGCCAGGCTTCTGGCAGTGAATGATGACTAATACAGATGTTTTATGCATCTGTCTTAATGAACAGCCAAGACAGGCAGATAACAACTTTTAAGAGGGGATGCCAAAGAGCAATTTGTTTCTATTCTCCCTACTCCCAGTGCTTTTGCATTGCAGAAATAAACAGTGGAGGTGGAGTGAAAGATGTAGTGCAATGCCAGAGACAAAGTGGAATAAGACACCAACTTTAACGCTGCCAGAGAGCAAAGAGCTGACGTGCTGAGTAGGTAGGTTACAGAGAGATGTCACTGTCCAAATTAATTACATTTTGCACATCAGCTTTGGGCTGGATAAACAAGTCCTGGTTATGCTTATGTCTCATGACTCCAAGATTTGAAACAAGTAAAAGGATGAAGGAAATTCACCAGCAGTGTCATTTTTTTTTCCTTGACACTAATGCAAGAGAAAAAGAGAACATGTTTATATGGTGTGACTGACATGAGACTTCAGCTTTAAGGGAGCATAACCATTTATCCTTGTTTACAGCCAAAGAGAAGGATAAGGGACTGTTCTGTGATAGCAAAGGCAGAGCTTTCATTATCTAACACAGTTTTCCCAGAAGCTGACGCATGTGTATTTTAGAAACAAATAAACAAAACCAAAGACTGGAAGAGGCACTTTCAGAAACTAATACAGTAGATCCAGTTACTCAGCTCCAAAAGCACGCCAGTGGCACAGTAACACTGGTGGTGCCACACACGCACTCAGGTGTTTAAGAAGCAATATTTGAACAAGTGGCTGCACCCTTTGGATTCCAAATTGATCCCAAAAAAAAGAGAAGGAGATCTGCTTATGCTTCCACGAAAGTCAGGAGACGGGCTCTTTCTGCTAAGTAAAGGTCCCGTTACAATAATTCACCAATCCAAATTCAATTTCAGGCAGTCCTGATAATTTGCCTTCCCAGAAAGACCTCGTTTTGCATTTCCAGTTTTGTCCTGAGCCTTTATTGTAGCAGGTTTAGTTTTTAACAACTGCTGAATTTCACTGCGGCAGTTCCTATATTGATCAGGACACGAGCAGAAATGAATTAGGAATAGGAGAGCTGATTTAAAGTGAGAGGCTGTAACTTTATTAACTTTTATCACAAGCAGAGATATTGCACTAAAATGTTTTTGCTTGGTTCAATAAGTTGCTAACAGTGTTCCAAATGAAATAAACACACAGCCTAGGCATTCAGATCGTTAGGTCTCCCACTAAAAAAGGAGGAAGGCAAATACAGAGGAGCTATCTTAATTTGAGGGGGGGGGGGGGGAGACACTTAAAAGACATTTTTAATTATTGTAACAAAAAAGATATTGCTCATTATCTCCTTAATATTCAGTACCACACTGGAAGTAACCTACCTGTTGTTATCTGAGTTGACAACCCCCTGCTCCCCAGCAGGCTGACTCTAAACATCCAGCCTGCTACGAAGAAGAGACCTTGGAAACGTGGGTTCCCCAGAACGATGTATTCCCAATTCTGTGTCCCAGCAGTTGGAGGGGTGCACAGCACTGGGGAATGTGAGACCTGCCCTTTAACACAGGACAGCTGAAGTGGTGCCCTGTTTGCACACATCGTATGCAAGGAGGAGACTGCAGTGAGGAGCACCTTTGCTCCCCTCTACCCTCACCTGACCAGCACTGGACAGGTACATACAGCAAAACAAAGAGGGAAAGGACCTCATCCATGACTCCAGGGTTCTCTCCAGAACCTTCTCCCTGCCTGTGTGACCCCAGGTGTGCTGGACAGGCAGGAAGACTAAAACTGCGGTGGAACCAACACAGTGCCACTGAGAGAGGGACAAACTCTGGCAAACGCTGTTCAAACACACCCAGAAAGGCACCAGCAAAGATTTCAAAAATACGCAGCACGAGCTTTGAAATATTACAGAATTCATAACAATATTAATAATTGTTCTCTTACACTTGAACGCGCAATGTAAAAATATACATTTCACTTCATGCTCTATGCTTCCAACACAGCCAGTCTCTATGAGAAAGCAGCCTGCTCTGCAGCAAGACACCACTGCTGCGCTATCAGTTATTTATATTTGCATGACAAACAGTTGCTGGCTCTTTGCCTAACGCGTTGGTGTTGGAACATTTGGTCCAAACAGTGTGTCTGCCAGCTAAGAACTGCGCTGAATCTGTCAGGAGGCGTTAGATAAATGTGTCACCCTTGACAGCCTGCATGTGGATAATCGGAACCACAATAAGTGCAAGCTACTGACCACAATGCAGCCTGGACGGGGACTGCACACACTTCCCACGCAGATGGAAATAGCGAGGGCAGCTCTGGAGCCACTTCTGTTTCCTGATGGCGGGTGCTGTGCTCTTGCCCACCACTTTGAATGCTATTTCAATTCTGCCCAAGCAGCAGAAGTGGGCCAAAGCTGCCTCTACAGTCAAAAAACCCCCCACAAACAAAATAAACAGAAAGAAAACCCCAGCCCCACACTCCTGCTCCTGAGACTCAAAATTTGTTGCATGAATTAGGATATTAAATACCATGAGCAAGTTCTCAAACCGCCTTCCTCTGAGATCCTACCCCCACAGATTACCTGTTCCCCTCCTCAATAGATGCAAAGTGAGCAGCTCAGGCAATCAAATCCTGCAACTGAATCGAGCCACCAGGACTCTCCCCAGTCCCTCCTGTGTGTCTCTTTGGCTGTATGATGCCAGATGGACTAAAATGCCCTTATTTAGCCTGGGCTAAGTCCAAGGCAGAGCCTGGCAGCACAGCCTGGGCTGTCCTGGGGAGCTCTTTGTGTCCCCCAAGGCTCTGACTCTCCCCTCTTTGACCTCAGTGGGAGCTGGCTTTCAAAGCAAGGAGGAGTGAGCCCAAAGGTACCCACGGCACGGGCAGTACCAGTACTCTTCCAGTGCAATTCCACTGATTTTAAGGAAAACGTATTTTTGGTGCCTCACTGGAACGCAGAGAAACATTCTTTACAAAAGCAAAGAGAATGAAACGTAATAATTGAAAACAGCGTGAGCCCTCCCTGTTAATTTGGGGAAAGGGATCTTGAAAACTGAACGGTTTCCATCTGAAGCTGTGATAAAGAACCTACCAGCGATTTATATAAGTATCAACCCAGTGTAATAGGGATTTAACTGAACAGCAGATGGAAAGGGAAAAAGTTGTCTCTGTTTTTGCAAAACTGCTTACTGCAAAATGAAGGCAGCAGGGTATCTGCTGAGCGACATCATACTTGGATAATAAATAGATCTTCCCTGGCAAAATTATGACCCAAAAATGTAACTCACTTTTTGAAAGTTTAAAAGAATATATTTATATATTTATACAGTATACAATTCTTATTAGTCCTGTTCTCTGGGATACCAAGAGTGACTGACAAAACACTACCTTTGCATCTGCGCTCTATATTATGCAGACTCATTCTGGCAAATTTCAACACTTTGTTCCTCAACTTTAATCATGAATTACCTACATTGTGCTCTGTTGTTATTATTTTGTTTCCTTTTGGGGCGTTGAGCATTTAAGTCAGTACAAACAAGTGACTGTCCTTATCAAAATAGAAGACTTAACTTTGCTTGGAGGTTTCTGAAGCTTAATTTCAATTTTCTACATGCTCATGATTACTGTAGTCATCAATATCCCTCACCTCACTGCAGCCAATTACGGCAAAACTACGTGTCTGCATCTCTTTTACCCTAATCCTCAATTATAAATGCGCTCAAGCAGGGGAATCAACCTACTGAACCATACAAAAATTATATCCACGGCATAAAGAGGCAAATCTCAATATGAGATTCAGATTTCATGCAAACGCCAGCCCTGAGTGAGAGCTTGGGAGGGGCCCGAACGAACTCTGGATGGGTTGGTACCACCACCCAACCAAGGAGAGAGGCGAAGGCAGAGCTCCCCGGGCCGTCAGCCGCAACAGACACTGCTCTGGGAACAGCCGAGGACACGGTTCCCTTCCACACCCAGATGTGCCAGACAGAAAAAAAAGAGCTGCTGCCAAGTTCCTCGCGACTGCTCCTGCTTTCTCCTCGCCAGGCTCCGTCTGTCGGTGCCATTCTCAGTCACAATGAGGCTTGGCCAATTTTTGGAGCGGGTCTCTCACTCTCTCGATCCTGAGCTTTCCGAGTGAAATGGGCTGGGGGAGCTTTCCAAAGAGCATTTGTGCTGGTGGGGGAGAGGAGCGTACGGGGGAGAGCAGCGGGGAGGAGGGCATCGCTTACAGACCATCACCGCTCTTCCGTCGGTGCACGGCGATGCAGCCCAGCACATCTGCGGCCAGGCTGGCACTGCTGGGGAGCTCCGAGCCAAGCACATGCACTGCTGACCAAGGGGGCAATTGCCACAGTCCCCAACACGTACCCGACACGGGCACACAGCGGGACATGCATGTCCTTTCCTCTCCCACCACCTCAACCTCCAGTTATTTCTCACTGAGCCCATCTGGGTGGAAATCATGGCTGGGCTTTGTGAACGAAGATTTGGGAAGGGCTCTCCCCACGATTGCTGCCAGCGCGCTGGTGACTAAAGAGGCCAACGCAAGACAGGCAAGTCCGGTTGCCAAAGGCACAGCAGAAAATCTCCATGGGTGGTGTTGGTGAGGCACGGCTCTTTCTGCGTTGTCTTTTCTCCTCCAGACTGATTCTGGGTGTGTTCTCAAAGGAATCAGCAGCGTTATGGATGGTGTGTCTCCACGCCTCCCGATTGGAGGCCAGAGTGGACCATTGATGGTAGTCAATATGGCCAAGGCTGAGGTGTTGTTTCAGAGAGTCCTTGTATCTCCTCTTCAGGGCTCCTCTCTTGTGGCAGCCAGTGGCAAGTTCCTGGTCTTTTCGCCCAGATTTTAATGATTTTACTGTCCCTACAATTTTAAAGTACCTTTCTGAGAATCCTTTGAATTATTCATCTATTGTACAGTAAGGCCAACCTAGAAGGCCACTAAACATTATGTAGATACTGAATGTGGAAGTGCTTTGTCTATTTGCCATTGTGTTATTTAAACAGAACTCCTGAACAGGAAGAAAATGTGACTACCAGCAATAAAACTCCTCTTTTTAGATAGTTGAGGGTTCACAAAGTGTTTCAAAATGTACCGCGCCCAGTATTACGCCAGTAAAATTACACTTTGCCTCTGAAACTAACAAGTATTTCCATTAAACATAGTACTCTCAGTGAGATGTTTGCTCAATAGTGAATACTTTGATTGACAAAGGATTAAATTACTGCTGAGCCATTCGTTATTTATGGCTTTTAACACCTGTTAGGTGTTAGATTTACCTGTTCACGTCTCTACTGCACAAGATATCTGCTCCCACCTCACCAATACCCCGTGTTTTACACCAGTGATGACATTTCAACATACAACTGTGTAAAACTGATGTCTTTTTGAATATAATACTAAGAGGTTTCTTATAAATTTGTCTTTAATGATTCCACAGGCTTTATTTTGTCTCCCAGAATGAATTCAAAAAAGGAATTTTAGAAGGAAATCAATGCTGAATTTGGTTCCTTTCTAGTTGCCCCTGCAATATGACATGATGAAATAAAGATAATTTTTGCACCGACAAAGTGTCTGTTGTGTCTTTGCAAAGCAATGGCAAAAAGTATTGGATGCAATGTATAAATGCCTTGAGACTGTCAAGAAAGGATTCTCTTAAGTGCTATGAATTATACCTAAAAGAGGCTCAAAAAAACCTGTGCAAATATAGCACATAATTAAACAAAAATGTATAATCATCACCCAAATTTTCTCTTATATTTTAAAAAAAACCTTTATGCTGTTGCACTAGCACAGTTAAAAAGCACTGAGACTATCAGAGCATCACAGTGTATTTGCACAGTCAGGAAGTGTTCAAATGTCTTAAATAAGGTGCTGTGCAGTAATAACTTCAGTGTGTTCCCAAGTCACAGAATTAATTTACAGTCCTTTTATAAAGCTAAATGGATTTAATATAGTGATCCTAAATTAACACAAGCAATTGATGTAAACGGCAATCTGAATGAGATTTCCTCCAGTTCTTTTCCTGTTTGTGGTGTGATAAACCAGACTCTTAAGGTATTACAGGCTGAAGGGCAATCTGTTTAATATGGGGAAGAGATTCAGAGCAAGGAGGTGACCTGTTCCCAGAATCCTCCTGAATCCCAGGACAATTATTAGAGAAGCACTTCTATATCATCTTGGCAAAGGCTGTGGAATGTGGCACTGCAGCAATGTGCCTTCTCAAGAAATCTTTTAATTAAACAAATGCAAAGGGAAAGGTTAAGTGAAAAATAAACAGCTCCTAAACAGGCATGGTGATAAGAGCTTAACCCACATCAAAGTGGCAGAAGATGGTTTCAGTATTAAATAAGACCTCAGGAGTTGAGCTGGCCAGAAGATGCCTCAGAGACTGCTATAAAGTGCACATCTGTATGGCTCAGGCTGTTCTTGTTCACAGCGAGGACATCCAGAGACTCAATACAATATGTACGTAAGTTTTCAGCTCTGTAATAAGTGCCAGCAACTTGCTTTGCTGTTTCCTTCTTTTGGAAAATGTTTGCACCAGAACATTTTTAGGACGACTCCAACCCGCTGCTTCAAGATTCCAGACTACCACTCTCGTAACCAAAAAAATTGTGTAAAACCTACAGGAAGTCCAGACAAAACTCACATTTTTGGTTGGTTCATTTTTGTGTGTGACTTTTCTGCACTCTTTCGATGACAGATACTCCCTTCACTGAATTGGTTGAAGTAGGAACTATTTTTCAGATGTTAAACAAAGAGATAGCAATGAACTAGAACCATCTGGTCAACTCGCCCAAACAGCACATAATCCTGTTTGGTTCTGGGGAGGATGAACTTCTCCACCAGCTACAAATGATGCTGGCATGCACCATGGCCCAGAAGAAAACTACTGCTTCACTAGAACCTTTGGAAAATTACTCAAAAAGATAAGAGAGTCTATTCTTCCAGTTGAGAGTCTATTCCAATTCTTCTCTCTCTACAGGAGAACACCCAAAACCAACTAAAATATAATGAAGAACAAGAACCGTTGGAAAGACAATTACTCAGAAAATTGAGAGCCTCGTGCTCATGAGTCTGGTGACAGCCCAGACAGGACATACTCCTGAGGTCAGTATTTCCTGCAGCTTCCACCAGCTCCAAGTGGTTCATATGTCATTGTGTACAACTGTGTGCCTCATCCCTCCAAGACCCCTACCACAGCTTCTTTAAACCCTACTGGGAACACACTCTGAACTTTCAGACGTGTGAAACCTTAATTGGAAACGCCGAATGTGCCTTTCTAAGCCTCATCCCAGTACACAACACACCATGCAGGTTCAAAATTAGATACGTGCTCCAGAATTAAGATTAAAATAAAATTTACATGCTTTAGTCCATGAGAACAATGCTCAAAATTCTCATCTACTCCCTACAAGCAAATGGGTTTTCACCAGCAGTATTTCGGGTGTTACAGACGTGTTTTCTGCACATGACCAGAAGGATCACAGACTCAGCAGAGCTGAGCAGGTTGGCATCATCCCACACAGCCTCCCTTCAGCGTAGGTGCTCTCCCTCTGTGTTCCCCAGAGGGAACATTGGAAAGATCTGACAGCAGAAAACAGAACCAGGGGCCGCTTCCATTCACAACCACAGCTTGGAGAGGGGAGAGGCAGCAAACCACATTTAGCCTTGACCTGGTGAGCCCAGACCTAAGTTAGGGCAAGTGTGCCCTTGTTTGTTCTCTACATCAGCAGCATTTGTCTTCACCACTGAAACAGAGAAAGGGGATTCTCTCCCTCCTCCTGGCCCAGCCCATTTCACAGAATAACAGAACATGCTGAGTCGGAAGGGACACACAAGGACCATCCAGTCCAGTTCTTAACCCTGGCAGGACCATCCCCAAGAGTCCCCTCCTGTGCCCCGGAGGATCACCCAAAGGCTCCTGGAGCTCTGGCAGCCTTGGGGCTGTGCCCACTGCCCTGGGGAGCCTGGGCAGTGTCCCACCACCCTCTGGGGGAACAACCTTGTCCTGAGATCCCACCTGAGCCTGCCCTGACACAACTCCAGCCATTGCCTGGGTGCTGGCCCTGGTGCCCCCTGAGCAGAGACCAGTGCCTGCCCCTCCCACGGAAACTGGAACTGCAGTGACATTTCCCCTCACCAGGACTTCACCTGAAAAGGAGTATTTTGCCATTTCTGTTGATGATAGCAAATGTGTAATATTAGATTCTTTTCTATTCAGTCTTTTTTATACGAGCTTTCCAGGTTTGTTCTTCATCTGAGCAGCTTTATTTGATAACCAGAGCATCTAGCTCCAAACCCAATAACGAATTTTTAATAATGCTGACTATACGTATAAGGTATGGACTCTCCAATCCAAAATCAGATAAATTTGTAAAAAGGAACAATAATTAGCTTTGTTACCTGTTTTCTTGCAAGGCAAGTATTTATCAGTCTAAGATCAGAAAACAGTCCTCTTAAAAATAAAACAAAAAATTTAAAAAAAACCCAAAAGAATCTAAATATTGCTCTTAAAGATATTAGTTTGGCATATTTTCAAACAATATAAAATAGGAAATAATGTTGTTAATGAAAACATCTAAACAGCCCAAGGTACTTGACCTTTCACAAAGCTCACTATAAATAGCTTCCAATACTGTGACTCGCACTCTGCAACTGCACCAGATTGATAAGGAACAGCAGCACCGTGGAGGAGGGAGGAAAACAGGTTATGAAACACTATCCCTATTCCAGATACTACAATAAACCCCACTCCTGTTAATAACAAAAAGGTTACGTGACTGAGTTCAGTCATGTGAAGGATGTCAGGAATGCACCAAGATGAACAAGGAGGGTGAACGACTCATTTCTGCAAGAGCAAGTTGCATTTGTTTTGAAATAACTTGTTTCTTTTAATAATTCCCCAAAGAGCCCGTGGCTCTGACTTTAGGCAGTGCTTCATTAACACAGGTTTGAGCCCAGCCAAGGACCAGGCCATTTGGCAAGGAGAAATACAATAAAAAAAAGAAAGTAGGGTGGAAGGATGTTTAAAGAAGGGTTGCACTGTCAAAACACACAGTTCCATATTGCTACGGAGCAACACTTTCCAAAGTAAACCCATCTTCAGAATGAATTTGTAATTCATAAGTCCACATCAAGACCAGTATAGGAAGAGGATTTATTTGTTAAAGGCACTTATTTGCTCTCTGTTGGGTGTAATAATAATGTAAAAAGCATGTTGTAAACACCACTGTTAGTACATAAAGCCCTACCACAGCATTTTAGTATTCATAATATTGCCCCAAGAATTAATATCACGAAATTAAACAAGTAGGACCTTTTTAAATATTGACCTAATCACCAATGTCTTTCTTTTTCAGAATTCATTAGACACTGACACGACTCATTTAGTAACCCAAACACCTGATCTATTTAGTAACCTATAAATGCTCCTTGCAAGCCTTGGGGTGCACATTTTTTAGCTCCGTAATTCCATTACAAACTGTTTCTAGTGTAGTTGCAATGTCTTTGTATATTAAGATCAGCATCTTAAACACACAATAGAACTCTAATGTTAATTTCTGCTGAAAACCACCACTAGTACAGGAATCATCAGTCCTTGCTAAAGCATTAACTGTGTTAAAACCAGCATTATTCCTTCACACATTTATACATGCCAATAAACTACCTCAGTCCCCACAGGTCTGTTATAATTCATGCATGAGATTATCCCATTTTACTGCTCTGGAGTATGTTCTGAATACAAGTCTTGTTTCATTTCTTCTGGGAAAAGGGAGAGGTTACTACTTCAAACTGCTTCATCTGAATTATTTCATAATTAACTCAATGTTAATTCTGTGCTACAACACAAACATAATCATGTTATTAAATTAATATTTAATTATAAAATAATCACTGCAATATAAAGGGTAAAAACAAATTATGGAATTATTACAGGATGATTAAATATTTATCATTGAAACATCTGAGTGACAATTTGTGTCCATAATGTGCTGAGAAGAATTTTGTCCATGGCAAACCACTGTGAACCAGGATCAGCCCCTCATCCTTTACGCTCCCATGAATAAGTCAGGCTTTGTCATCTTTCTGTGAGAGCAACCATGGGGTTTTACCCAAATACATAAGTATTGATACAAAATTATATTGTTTGCTTAGAGTATCGGAGCTGCTTTTTGTAACTGCTCATTAAGAACATTCCATTTTACAAATGCTTGCCTTTCCTCATGTAGGTTTGTGAAAACTGAACGCCTGAAAACTTGGGAGGCTTTTTGATGGGAACAAGACGAGAACTCCTCCGTGGTCAGGTGACACGGTACCTACAAACCCCTGGGCTCAGCCTAACCCACTTCTTCCATTCTAAATTTACAGCGAAAGCAGCGCCGCAGAAACGCTCGCAGAGCGATTCACACCAACCCCAGGCACAAACATTTCCATGCACGGAAGATTCCCCTCCACCCTAAAATGCTGAGCTCAGCCCCGGAACGTTCCGCGCCGAGCGATGGCAACGAACATGGAAAGTTTCCACGAGGAAGTTTTCCTGCAGCAGCTGCTTCTTTTGGAATCAGAGACGAAAGCAAACATGAGAAGGAAAAGGGAATGTTACTCCACTGATAAAAAGCTTCCCTTGAAATCTCACTGAATCTCACCTAAAGTCAACTCGGGGTTCCTTGGAGTTGGATCCGAAGGTTAAACATGAGCAGTGTCTTCACTCAAGGTATGGTGGGAAAATAAACAAGTTTTATGGAAAAAAAAAAAAAAAAAAGAGGATAAATTGACCATAGGTCTAATACATGATCAAAGGGATAAAGTTAAAAGCATCCCATGCAATGAGCAGCTTATTCTGGGCCCGAAGATGATCTTTGTGTTTTTCTGCATGCACGGACAGCACTGCTGGTGGCACAGAGGAGGAGAAATCTGCTCTGTCCTCTAAACTGGTGGAAAAGGTTGATATTCCCAGAGTATTTCTGCAGGGAAGCTCCCCATTAGATGCAGAAAGCCCATGCAAGCCTTTCTCCCCTTCCTTTTACCAGCACCAAATCTAATTTACTTGGGAAATTGTGGCAAATTATCAAAATAGCTCTGGTTTCCTCCCTTCACAACAGCAAAAAGCCAGTTCTTTTACAGCGTCTGAGTTTCCAATTTGAGAATCTTTGCAATCCTGCAAGATATTTTACTGTGAGAGTGTAAATGAGCACAAGAAAGCTCGGAAGAAGGAAAAAAATCACACTTGGGAAAGGTAAACTTCTTCAAAGAGCTCTCCCCAGCAGGCTATCAATGGAATCTAATGCAGCTTCCTAGGAAGAGCAGTTGCTGAGTGAATTGCTGAAGGAACTAATTACTGAAGAGTAAAATTACAGCGCACAGTGCTGATGAGGTCTGAAGTTCCTGACACAGTTGGCCTGCTTGTTACTTAAATGAAAGAGCTAGATAGGAAACTTCAAGCCAATAAGGAGGACAAAGAGGTGAAAAAGTACTTTCTTGACATGAAACAGAAGATAACAATGTAAATCAAGAAATTAAAATCAAGCCTGGGCTAACTGTAAGTCATAGACACTGTCAAATGGATCAATTTGACTGGGCTGGAAGGGTTTCTCCACGCATAGATATCAAAAGATTTAAATTGAACGACGTTCTGAACTGAAATACTTGATCAACAGAAAATTTTTCTTAGAAGGAAAGAAAACATTCCTGTCTTAGCTAAATATAAACAGCACCAGACAGCAATAAGCTTAAGACAGCTAATGCCTCCTCTATAAATCCATACCCTTTCATTAACACCATTGGCAAGTCTGACAAAACAATTAAATCAAGTAACAGGTTAAAAAAATACATTGGAAATAACTTCAATATCCAAAGTAACCAAAACTTTTCTGGCATAATCTCTGCTTAGTCATAAAAAAAAAATTAGTTGGGCCTGATGCAGAACAAGGACACTTTTAGAAGTTTTGCAATCTGAAAAATAACATGGACAAAGACAAAACCCAGGCCTTCACTTGGTAAGCTGAACATGTTTAGGATTTTATTAAAAGCGTGCTTGAAAGTTTTTTGTTATGACGATCACATTTAACAGGGAAAAGTCGAAGGATGTATCTTTGCAGGAGATGGGATTTCAGAAGACACTACAACCTGCTTGACTACACACATCCACCCTGCCCAGAGGGGAGCCCTTCAATACACACTTGTATGGAAAAGATTGACTATAAACTCACACATTACCTGGTTGACTCGACCAGGATCAGTGATTTATCCAGACACATTTGCACCAACTGGGCACTAAATGTCCTTTACTTATGCCAGCACAAACTCACAGCAATCTTGCTTTGCATCAGCATGAGACGGGACTGCAGAATTTAACACCAATTACAAACTGGCTCTTCCTTTAGCTCCTGCCAAATGACAAGGAATTATTTGTTGCTTCCTAGGTATCTTGGTGATTAATGAAGTTTAAGAAAGGCACCTTCACTAATAATATGTGCCTCACATTGATCATGTTTCCAGCAATCATTAGTATTCATTAACAGCAGTCAACTTCTTAATTCCTTTTTGCTTAAGTCCAAATTATTGCAAGTTATTTACAACACCCTGTAGGAAAGAACAAAACTCTCACAAAATCTTAATGGCTTATTCCCAGATCTTCATATACCAGCACTTCTGGGAAATACATGCACACTGCAAAAATATCCTGGCTGCTGCTGCACGGAATTAACTGCACATAAAACTCCCTGCACAGAGTAAGCAGAAGATAAGCTTGCATCAGGCACATGGCAAAAATACAAGATACAGGAAGGCAAAATAACTCCCTCTTCAAGATCTGACTGACTCCCATAAATTCAGCGTTGGAGCCTTCTCCTTCTCCGGGCTGCCTGGTGCAGTCCCTTTGGACTGGAGGTGTTTCCTTACAGCATCAGTTTATCCTACAACTTGCCTACATAATTTCACCAGTAAGTTTCCAAGCCAGTTCCACACAAGGCTCTCTCCCACCACGCCTATGAACTTTAAATATTTTTTTTTTTTTGTTCCTTACTATTTTAGAATTCCAGAATATCCTGAGTCAGAAGGGACACACAAGGATCATCCAGTCCAACTCCTGTCCCTGCACAGACAGCGCAACAATCCCACCCTGTCCCATTGTCCAAAGGCTCCTGGAGCTCTGGCAGCCTCGGGGCTGTGCCCACTGCCCTGGGCAGCCTGGGCAGTGCCCACCACCCTCTGGGGGAAGGACCTTTTGCTGAGATCCCACCTGACCCTTCCCTGGCACAGCTCCAGCCATTCCCTGGGTCCTGTCGCTGCTCACACAGAGCAGAGATGGAACTTCCCCTCTAAGTTCTTTTAACTGGGAATTAAAAATATTTTTTCCCAAGTTGTCCTGCCTGTGACAGTAACTGGCAAAGATTTTTGCTCTCTTTATCTCAGTCCAAAGCTTTGTCATCCCATTTTCTCCTCCTGCCCAGCCAAGGAGAGCTGAGTGAGCAGCTGGGTGGGTATTTGGCTGAGTCACCACAAGCACAGCAATGGGGCAAAGGAAACAGCACAGTGTCTGCCCTGGGATTCCCAACACTTCTTATTCACAACAGGATCATCCTATTATTTCAAAGCCTACATTGGGATATTCCCATGTCTTTCCAAGCAGGTTCTCCACTCTGTGTATAAAAAATGTTCCAAATAATATCCATACATCCTCCTTATCGCTTTTCTCTTTTGATTAAAATATTCAAACGTTACAATGCAAAACATCAGAGCGAGAAGGCTTATGAATACCTATCCCATCTGGCACTGGTCTGAGGTTCCTAGCTGCAGTACATGAGTGAATCTGAAATTATAATCCCTTCAAAGATTGTCAGGATGACATAAATTTGCTAAAATCTGTAAGACTGTGTGAAATGCACTAGAAACATCGCAGGCCTCAAGATGGAGCCTATATATACTCCATAAAAGAAGTTCAAACATAGGAAAACAAGTTAAGTCTATGATAATTTTTGCACTGAGGGATATAAATAAAATATAATGCTGTAAACACAGAGACTGACTTTTGGAGAGTTAGTTTCTAATTCCTCTGTTGAATTGAAATGAAATTGAAATATTGTGATTCACAACTGTAGAACACAAATGTACGAGGAAAACACAGACCTCAGGTCAGAATTCTGTTGAAGAAGAAATAGTTCACTGCATTTGCAAATACCAGAGATTTCTGCAGGTTCTGAGTTCAGGGGAGATTGTTTCTTTCTCCCTAAGGTGAACTTATACTATGTAATAGGAGAAACTATAAAAAACACTGTCAAAGTTTTCCTGACCTGGAGTGCCAACATTCATATTCTCTTGCTATTTGTAGTTGCATTTCTTGTGTCTAATGGGGCTTTCTGGAGGCGTCTCATTTACACTCAGACCTCCCCAGCTGGCCCCAGGTCTACCCACATCCACAGAGGTCCATAAGCTCCTCCAGCCAAGGAGTTCATTGTCTGTTCCACTCCAGGCTCTTCTCTCTGTCCTCATCAGGGTGATGCCTAAATTTGTGCTAAAGACTCTCCAACCAACTTTAGTGGAGATGGACAGATAAGGTGGCCCTTTATTGAAAGCTTTCAAGGTGCACCCCGATAGTAAGTGCTTTTAGTGTGCACCTGGAAGTTTCTAATAAAGGAACCACTCTGTCTATCTGTCTGTCTGTTTTTCTCCACTGTTGTCTTGAAAGTCTTTTGCAGGATTTTTAGGCATCAAGGGCAAGAACAGCACTGGAATGGGGAGAGCAAGAAGGCAAGGTTTGGATGGAGTCTTTGACATGAAAGGCTGAAAAAACTCTTCCACCCGGTGTCTGTGGAGCTCAGCCCTGGCAGCCACTGTCACCAACAGGACTTTCTGCACCGACAGGGTGGCCAGTAGGGGCCAAAGCTGATCACCCTCCATGACCCCAGCAATGGACTGTGCTGGGATACCACGTGATTTCTGACATAGAAACCTGATTTTGATGAATGGTTCTGCAGCACACAAAGAAATAACAGGCATTATCTTCCTTAAGAGCTAATTGGAAAGCTGATAACATACATTGCGCACCTGCAAGCAGCAGCTATTAATGAACCATTCCAGGTTTTCCTGACAACTTTTGAGGCCTGAGGAAAGAATAGGCAACACCTGAGGCTTGTCCATGTGAGTGATCACAGAGGTATTTGTCATTCACAGGCCGGCTTTCACCGTGGGTTGGCTGTGGATTCACCTCCGTGTGTTGGCAGGTGGCACAAACCCAGAAAACCAGCAGAACTTCAGCCCTCAGTTCTACAGAGGACAGTGAGATGCAGTGAAAAACCTGACCCAGGCAAACGGTTAAGCAGCTTAGACATTCCTTTTCCACGGGATTTCTTTGTAGCAAAGAAACAGCTCAATAAATAATAAAGCAGATTTTAGAGAAAGGCTTGAAAAATTAATGGAAATCTGAGTGATCAAGCCTGGAAAATCCTGAAGTGAGGCTGGCTGCGCAGCTCTGATCAAATCAGAATAGTCAGGGAAGGGTTTCACATCAATGCAGGCATCTCTGGGAATACTTTTATAGTGACACCACTTCAGCACAGTTTATAAGACTTGTTAAGATACATTATAATAATATCTGACAAATAAGTAAGTTTGGATCTTTTCCAAAGTGAATCTACATACACTAGAGTTAATTTACATCCTGGCTTAAAAATATGAAATCATAAACATAATTGGCTCCTGACAGGTAAAGGAGCAAAATAAATCAAGCAATAAAATAAATTGATTTTCAGATGATATAACTCTTAAACCTCCTCTGAGCCCTGGCAATAGAAAACAGCTCATGATGAAGAAAAAGAGCTGAGTAATTTCCACTTCACTTGCCCTATTGCTGGGTTCCAAAACCTGGAGGAAATTAAGGGATGTGAACGGATAGCAGAGAGCTTTATTTGTTTAAATATGCCAACACAAGAAGGAACGTTTGGTGCTGATATTGGGGAACTACAGGTAGCACTGAACACTGACACTGCATTGCTGCTCTTTCTTCAGTATCCTGCTTTTTCTGGCTCCAGCTTTACTGGCACTTCATTCACTGGGTCTCTTTCTCTCTCTGGTTGAGTTTTTCATTTTTGCTGCTTTCATCCTGCTCAGCCATTTCTGAGACCGGCAGTGGGAGAGGAGAATTTTGCACATGTAAAATAGCTCCCCGACTTTTTGTTTTGAAGCCTGCTTGAATTTCCACACTTCCCACACATGTAAGCAGGCACTCAAAGAATAACAAGCAAAAGAATCTGTTCTCAGACAGAGACTGAAACGAAGCCTCTCCCAACTCAAACTGTTGGGTTTTGCTGACCAAACTTTACAAGCGCTGTATATCTCTGGAGGAAAATGGATATTAAATTCCATTTGTGACTACACAGTGCCTGGTCCAATGCCTTGGAATGAATAAGCACGTCCTGCTTTTTGGTAGTGGAGAAGGGTTTCAACGCTAATTGTTGTTACAAGGTGCAATAAGCCAAGATCTTTGTTTCCTTGCACTCTGCTGGCATTCTGGCACTGCTGAATCATAAACTAAAGAAAGAAAGGAGCAGTCTGAAGGTGCAAAGAAAGTGCCAAAAAGCTGAGTTGTCAAAAGAAGAGGAAGCAGAGGGCCAGGAAGAAACACAAGATTAGTCAGGATTTATAAAGGATAAAGAGCTGGGAGGGCAGAACCAACGAGGAGCTGATTAAGGCAGCTCAGGTCTTATAGTCAGGAAATTCTTAGTGGGGAACAGCAGGTAATCACCACGTATGTGCAAGAAGAGATAGGCATCATTTCGCTTCACTTTTACCTTCTGTAAGTTTGGTGGAACATACATGCTGAGAGCAGGTGCAGAAATGAAATTTCCATTTCTGGGAAATTTTTATTTCCAAGAAAAATAAGGCTGAATCAGGACAACGAGCCAAAACTTGAAAGTGTGTGTACTTATTGCCAAAATATTATATTTCTGGAATGAAATATCTGCTCCAAGGTACCAAGTTACACTAAGGCAGGACGTCCAAGCAACTTTGGCAGTTCTAGATGGATATGGATAGAATATCTGTCATTTCCATGGCTATTCACTTCTGACTAGCACAATAGATTTTTATTCTGGCTATGGAATTTAATTTCAGTCTGCACCTGCCACAACTCCTATCCCAGCTCATTAGGGATCCCCCACAGTCAGGAAATCTGGAGACCAGATGCCAAGCAAGTTGGCCTGCCTAGAGAACTGGTCTAGAAGCCATGGATTATGAAAGCACATGGCAAGAGATTCCAAATACATGACCTCAAGAAGTGTTGGGTGCTTGGCAAGCCATCTGCATTCATCTAGAGCCAGATGAGCAATTTAAGGGAAAATGAAGTTTCATTATGAGCTCATAAAAATGGAAACCACTTATGTGAAATGCTTCCAATCAGATAATTGGAAAAATTGAACAAGGGGGAAAAGTCACTAAATACAAGATCTATTGCTAGTATAACATTAGGGTAAATAAACGTGAGAAAGCCTTCATTTTCTTGTTCTCCTCCATCTGTAGGTCATATCCTCATAAATTTCTGAAAACTCTTATCAAAGGAATACAAGCATTAGTTCCTTCCTACACTCTGTATTGTAAAGGCAGCACTTAACTACAATTTATGGTTTACGTCCATGTTACACAATGCACACAGAGAACACTCCTGCAATGCATATGGCATCAGTACTACAGTTTGCAAAATCATAAAAAAGGGGATATTTGAGAAGAAAACCTGACCTTCTAACAGTGCACAGTTGTTGGGGATGATAAGAGGGAAGCGTACAATATATTTCACGCTAGGACCAAGAAATAGATGCTTCAAATCCAATGTGCTTTCTGGACGAAGAAGAACACACAGAGCAAAGCCACAGAGAGAACTTGTGACACCAAGATGCAATTACAACTGATCCAAAGACTGCTCTCCAAAAGCAAACATTTTTTAGAACTGCTTTAGGATCTCTGAGGCAACTTAGGGTGGCTTCTTTAATGATGGAATTCTTGCAACAATGGGAAAAGCTCTGTGCCATAGACTTGAAAAACCACTTACTTCTCCTTTCCCATATAACACACAAGCATTTTGATTACCACTCCACACTGAAAGGATGTTTCAATTTAAAGCTCTTCAACAGGCTGCCACGAATGCTCTGCTCAATGATAAGTCTATTGTACAAGACAAGTAAGGAGAACATTACCTTCCTAAGCCGCCAGGAAAGTGTGTTATTTACAGCCAAGTGACAAAACAAAAAGAAATGTGGAAAACGTCAAAGAGAACCCAAGACCTGAAGCATTAACAAACAGTGTGAAAAAAAACCACAATGGCTTTTATTCTTTCCTCCACCCCCATCACTCTTCATATATTCTAAAGTTTTAAAGTGATAGAAAATCTTCCAGTGGAAGACCCAAAGCCAAAACGCCTCCCAGATGATGTTTAATCAAACAGTGACGATCACCAAATGAACTGCTTCAGGAGAAGGCAGGGGAGGGTGGATAAAGATTATCTCAGCAAATCTGACACCCATCAATGATAAAGGCACGTCGTGATGTGGACTGAGGGGGCTTTGTGACTGTCACATCCATTGATAGGTACAGGGACTCTCACGTCTGGCTCCACAAGGAGTTCAGCTCACAGGACAAGGAATGTGGGATCTCCAGGAAGGACAGGAGGGGAAGGGAAGGAAGAGGGCCCAGGAGTAGCTCAGAGATGCACAGCTTTGCTGCAGAGCCGGTGACAAGCCGGTGACAACATCGATGGCATCATGGTGGGTGACTGTTACATGTTCCATTGTTAAGAATACAAGGTAGGTTAACCCTCAGAGAACCACCTCAAGATCACAGGCCCCCCTTCTCACGGCGAGCATTAATGACTGAACTGTGGCTGGAAGGGCAGCCTGGCAGGACCATGCAGGAGCCCCTCTGCCAGTGCCATCCCCACCACCTGAGCTGGGACTGAAGCCCCTCTGCAGGTGCTCTCTCCCCAGGTTTCCTCACTGACTCAGCCCCTGGTTTCCCAGAGCAGCCTCAGACATCTCAGCCCTTAAAATAATTTAATCTTGGTGCAATAACTAAATAACAGCTCGAGCTGGTGCCTTCGAGGAGGGGCCCCGAACAAACTGCAATAAACACAAAATACAGAGCTGTTGCATCTGAGAGAGGGTATAAACAGATACATTGCATCTGGTAATAAAAAAATTCATGGTAAAAAAATTTAAATGAAAATGCACTTTATTAAGACCTATTTTCTTTCCTTTGTTAAATATCCTGTGCAGTGCTTGCTATTGCATTTATAACAATCCACCACTGGCTGATTACAGGCCTAATACTCACCACACACACAAACACCCTTCTTTCACTACATTTGGTGAAATAATTGCTTCCTATCCCAGGAGGTATTGAAGGGCTGCATAGATGTGACACCTGGGGACATGGTTTAGCAGCACTAGGTTAATTACAGGACTTGATCTTCAAGGTCTTTTCCAACCTGAGAGATTCTATGATGCTGTGATTCTGTGATTATGGTTCTCCCATTCAAAAATGCACCCAATATTACTCCAATGTCTTCGTTATAAATTGGATCAGACTCAAAGGTCAGGAGTGGTAACAGAAGACTTACTAATCCCCCAACACAAGTAATGAAACAAAAATCTTTATGAATTAGTCATTATAAGAATGCCTTGCCCCCCCCGTTTCTCCAGGTTTTTGGGGTGGATAAACTCCTTGAAAGGCTGAGGAGAGGTGAAATTATATCCATGAGATGAACAAAAAAATTATCTAAGTTGTTCGGTGAGTATTTACAAATGGGCAATCTGTGTCAGTCCATCAGGAACCTCACTAAGTTTGTTCGAGTTTGTCCTTCCTGTGTGTTTGTCCAACCTCTGAGTGTCAAGCTCTGCCTTGATGAGCCACTGTTGCTGTGTTCATGTTCCATTAGTCCTCACCAGGAAGACACCAGATAACAAACACTACTTCTCAGGTGGCCCTGACTTTAGAACGAAGACACACAACTGACAAGTGCCAATTATTTCATCTTTTGTGCACGTTTCCCCCTGGGACACAAACACTGTCCACTGCTGAACATCAGTAAGCTAGAAACATCTCCATTCTTGTGATACACATGGTGCCCAAGGAATTTAATTACAGGGAGGTGTCTTTTGAATGGTTTTCTTTTGTAAGCAGCCAGTAGACAAGAGAGATGAGAAATGAAAGACAAATTACTGTTGGTAACAAGAAGACAGACATGACGCAATAACCTCTATAAGAAGAAATAGATATCACCCATTTTGTTTAAAGACTGCAGTACTGTGCCATGGCAAATAACCATCTACCTTTGTAAAGGGACCAGGAGAGTTCTGGAAGTTTGCTATTGTCTCAGTCAAACATGGCAAGTAGGCAGGAGTTACATTTTAAGGATCTGTACAATCCCAGTGACATCAAAAATACATAAAGGTGGACAACGGGCGTATTTTAGCCGACCACAGTGACATTACTCACTTGTTTAGCATCTCTTTGGATACAGAAATGTGTAAGCAAAGCACACTTCTCAGACCTTGTAAGGGGGGTACTTTTAATTTAGATGATCAGTGGAGCATAGAGGGATGAGAAAGCAATCATATTGGGATGTGGTCGTGAGAAAGTGATTATATGAGGATGTGAAACCAGTCAGAGCATTGTACAATGTAACTGTAAGGTCCATTGTGCCTTCAGCAAAAGTTAACTAGATGTTCCTTACTAGCATAGCCAAGTTGCTCCTTGGCTTGGCTACATAGCGCAAGATAGACACAAATACCCTTGAAACATAATAGTAGAGGTCGGACATAGGGGTGAAAAAGATGATGGTGAGAGGAAGATTACATGGGCAGGGGTCGTTCGCCCCCTGCCCTACAGCAGAGCATGCACAGACTGTTGCTATTGGGTAATGAACAGGCAGTGTTTGGCTGCCCCTTGAGCATCACCTTATACTACGTACCAGCCCTACACAGTGTAATGTAGAGCTGATCAAACGGGCTCTCAGGACTGCTGGGTTGAGCCATACTCGTCCTTGCATGGAGACCATGTCACCCACGGGGACGCCCACCAAGCATGGGGGCCACCCAGCTGCTGCAGGTCCTGGTAGCCCTGGCCTGTCCTGTGCAGGTAAGCACAGTTTGCATAGGAAGCAACATTTTATATCCTTTTCATGTCCCTTTGATTCCCTTTTACTAGCTAACAGTGCAAGTAAAGCTGTTCATAGTATTTAATTAAAGGCCAACTGATAGTGTTTAGTTACATATCTATATCTTTTTTCAGTTCTTTATTCTATTTGCTAGTAGTTTTTATTATTATTCTTACTGCAAAAAAAGATTATTTTGTAGTGTTTGAATGACTGTTGTACTTGTCTTTATTCTGGACGTGTATCTAAACAAACAAATACAGACCTGCTCTAAAGAAGACTGTTTTGAAGTACAAATTGGTATTTTGGAAAGCCCAAAAATTACATCACTGTTATTCAAGATCTGCTTGTTTTTTTCATGGTAACTTGTGACACTAATATTCAAAAAAAAAAAAAATTATAATAAAGGGAGCAACTGATATGTCCTATCAAAATGGTCCCAAACTGTATTTCACATCACAGCACACCTGTTTTCCAAGCACTTGACACAGCTCCCAAGACAGGATTGGGGGGCACAAAGCACAGATTTCTGATGACAAGTTCCATTTTAACCATCAGGAAAGAGTTCAATTACTAGTATCAAAGAAATAAAGGTAGAGTTGGGTTTTAAATTAAAAGCCCTTTAGTTCAAGTTTAGTATTTACTCTGGCATTTTGCTACAAGTACCAACATACTTGGTTTGTTACACAACTAACTCCTCTCCAGGAAAAAATAAATTCTAAATAAAATAACACCACATATTTTTTACTTCTTCACAAGACTTGTCTATTGAAGTAAGAAGTTCCAAAAATATTGAGTAAAGATCAAGAAAAACAAACAGGACTAAACAAAACTCTGTTAGATTAACTGTTAACAAAATGTTTGACTTTGGTAATCTAACATCTCAAGGAACAAAGTTCTAATCTGGCTTTGTTCATAGACTTGTGGAATTGTTTGGGTTGGAAGGGACCTTAGAGATCATCTTGTTTCCCCTCCCTGCCATGGGCAGGGACACCTCCCACCAGCCCAGGTTGCTCCAAGCCCAGTCCAACGTGGCCCTGGACATTTCCAGGGCTCCAGGGGCAGCCACAGCTTCTCTGGGCACCCTGTGCCAGGGCCTGCCCACCCTCCCAGCCAGCAACTCCATCCCAGTGTCCCATCTAACCCTGCCCTCTGGCAGTGTCAATCCATCCCCTCTTGTCCTGTCCCTCCAGCCCCTTGTCAATGGTCTCTCTCCATCTTTCCTGCAGCTCCTTCAGGCACTGCAAGGCCACAATGCGGTCCCCCCAAAGCTTCTCCTCTCCAGGTTGGACAATCCCAGCTCTCCCAGCCTTTCCTCCCAGAGAGCTGCTCCAGCCGTCTGCCCATCCTGGTGCCTCCCCTGGACTCATTCAGATGTTACCCATTTTAAACAGACACAACAGTAATAGAACATCCCCCTTAATCCATCAAACAAAAGCTCCTCTACAGCCTTTTGAAAGAGTCCTGCATGTGAAGTGCCAAACGTACAGTGGTGCTGATAAGTGTTGGCACAGCAGGCACTCCATAATAAGCCACGGAGACAGTAAAACTATTGCAGCAATTCAGCACAGAGACAAAGAATTGTAGCCATGAAGTCATCTGTCTACACAAATCTAGGAAAAGCAGGGAAAATGACATCTTCACTGAGGCAAATAATGCTCCAAACATACCAAACCATGTAAATCACTGCAGGAGAGCACATGTTCATCTTCATGAGCAGACTACGCACTGACAGGTAGATCATTCACTGCACTGGCAGGCATGTTAGAACTTCTATTTGCTTTTGCTTCAGTTTTTCAACACTACAGTTACTTCATATATATGAGTTGGAGGGAACGAAATAATCCAGCAGCAATAACTGCTGCCACAGAGATTGTTATTGCATTACATACTCAACATGCATTTTTTTAATATTAACTAGACTAAGATTTGGAGAAAGTTTTTGACACTAATCAAGTTGGGGATAAATGTCAGTTAAGTCCAAAGCAACTCACTCTAAAGAAAAAGAGGCAGTCAGAGATGGTCATGGAACCAAACTATCAGTGTTCAGAAAAGAGATCTTGAGCTCATTGTGGCCAACTCTCTGAAAAAAAAAATATTAAATATAACCCATATAGTTATTACATTATATTCAGGAATACTCCTTGATTTATGTCCATGGAAGAGTGAGATCTCATACTGCAGCTATTCTGGGCACAGAGCACAGAGAAAGGGAATAAGAAGATTAGGGAAGACAACCCCATAAAAGGACTGACTTTGACTATTCACTGTAGGCATTAGAATACCACAAAGTTGTATAAAATCATGGGCAGTGAGGAGAATAAATGTGGAATAATACTCACTGTTTCTCACAGTAGAGGAACTGAGAAACCATCAATGTAATTCTTAGGTAGCATATTAAAAGGCACAAAGAAAAGTAATATTTAGAGTAATTTTTTAACACAATACATAATTACATTGTGAAAGTCATTGCCATAAGATGTGGTGGAATACAAGAATATTTCAGAAAAAAAATCTGAGCTATAATTCATGGAAGATTCTTCACTAGTCACAATCAAATGCAATGAATACTTTTTGAGGCATTTCCAACTCAATTACTCCCCACGATTGTCTGCCAGAAGCTCAAAGAATAAACAGAGGAAGGATCATCCTGTGCCTCTAATATTTTTTTTATTGCAAACATGTAGTGAAAAATCTGCAGCTCCAGGTGTTACGACCAAGATCCAGGGTATGACAAATCTCAAATTCATGTTACCTTCCTAAGAACTCAGAAGGAAATACTGATCAGAGTGCACTACATGAAGGGGGTTTTCATTACATTGGTGAATTTAGGCTGAGATATTTGGGGCTGCTCAGCCTCCAGAGCAGAGCCTGAGAGGGCACCTGCCCAGGGCTGGCAGTGCCCGCAGGGAGGGGGCAGAGCAGGGACCAGGCTCTGCTCGGGGGGCCCAGCCATGGCACAAGAGGGACCAGGGGCAGCAACTGATGCCCAGCAAGGGCCACCTGCACAGGAGGGAGAACTTCTGTGCTGGGCACTGACCCAGCACTGCCCAGGCTGCCCAGAGACGGGCTGGAGTCTCCCCATGGGGACATTGCAGACCCCTCTGGCCACAACGCTGTGCCTTGTGCTCTGGGATGGCCCTGCTGGAGCAGAGGTGGCACCAGATGAGCCACTGTGGGGCTTCCAACCTGAACCATTCCGGGATTCTGTGAATTAATTAATCAATTCAAGTTTAAAAACTCAAGTGCTGAAGACTGAAAGATGAACAGAATTTACCCATTTTGATGATTGCTTCATTTCAGCGTCATATATAGCAATATTAATTTCTAACAAGGGCAGAAAAATATGAGTAATTGATAAGACACAGGCATTTTTACTAAGACATTTCTCAAAGCAGCACTGAAGTTGCCAACCCACTAAACTCACAGATGAACCAAACTTCTGAAAATCCTGCTTAAGCAACAAAGTATCTACCTTGTATCCTGGACAATGTATGTTTGTGCCATACATTTCTAGTCTTTTAATACTGCAGTAAATGACAGCTCAGACACCATAAAATACCATCTGAAACTATAAAATACCAAACCCCAAAAGTACTAAATTAGATGTAAGTACATTGGTTTTTTCTCTCCCCTGTCCTGTTAGTAAGCTTGGTGAGTACCATTCTGACTGCAGTTAGCAGGAACTGATATATTAAACCTTTGCTTTTTTATTTTTTTTCCTGAGGAATTGGAACAACAAAGCAACGCTTCACTTCCATTTAACATCGTGTAACAGCTGTTGGAAAGAGAGCCTGCATAGTTCATGATAAAGAAGTACAAAAACCCATGCAAAAAGTGCACCCTTTCTGCATGCCACGTGCAAGCTGGCAGGTGATAGAGCAGAACTCTCTAGAACATGATGTTTTACGCTGTATTCTCCAAATAGTCACGCAATCCTGTGCTAATTAACCACGTATGCAGTCACCTCCTGAGCAAGGACCACAATGCACAGGAGAACACTATCCCTGAGTACGACTGACCTCGAGAGTGAACGACCACAGAGCTCCACAGCTCCTGATGCTCCAACCCGACCAGTTAGACTGTTCTGGAAACTCAAGGGTTGGAAACAGCTAAGATTCTAATACCAGTTCAGTGTTCAAAAGGCATTGGGCTGTGGAGATCCAAACGTAGCTCTCTGCCATGAATTATTACTTGCTGACAACACTTGAAATAAAATATAATCTTTAGAGCCGTATTTAAATTACAAGAGCGCCAAGAAAGAGAGTCCTGAATGGCTAAAGAGCTGAAGCACTGATGTAGTCCTTTTGATCCCAGGATCACAAGCTCCTTGAAAACACTTTCACACACTTCACAAGTTGCAAACGCCTCTGTCACTGCAATGTTGCTGCAGAGCGAACAGACAACCCCAAACTAATTCAATCTGTGACAGCAGCACCTCTGAGCTACCACAGTCAGGCCATTTCCATGTGGAGTTCTGGTCTGGAACCATCTCACACTGCTCCAGAATGAGGAGGTGTCATAGCAGAAGAGGAGTTTGGAGCTCTGATGTGCTCCTTTGGGCAGACAGTAAGACTTTGCACCCACCCTGAAATGCAAAATGCGGTTGTGACCAGAAGTTCACCCACTGAAGTAAATGGAAAGGCCATCACTAAGTATAACGAGTTTTAAGATTTAGTACGGTCTTAAAAGCATGTATTATGGTCTTATTAAAAGTCTTGAGATCTCAGTTTGAGGTTGAGAACAGCTGAATAAAACACTGTCAGGAGAGTTAACCAGGTGGGTCTTTATGAACCTGTTTAACAAATTCCTTTCTCTCAATTCATACTATACAGTACTTTTTTTGTGTTTAGGATGCACCATTAACTGTAAAAATCTCCTGGTTTCTAAACATACTTTGGGAAAATGCTCTTAATAATTGCTATTTCAATTTCTAAATTATATCATAAGCATTCAATGTTTTGGATCTAGTCTCACATCTTTTTACATATTTTATCAATTTAAAAACACAAATGTGTTTCTGAGGAGATGAATGCCATTTTTGGTTTTAGTTGCTGTACAAAAATGTGGCCTTGCTACTAATCAGTCTTATGTTCATGGTGATTTTTACCAAAAATCATAAATGCATAGTCCGATTTTAAACTTTTATCAAATACTACTAATACCACATGTCCTGAGTATTTTTTAACCTGAACAGCTATTATTTATTTAATTAAATTGTATTTTCAATAAATTTGTATCTACTCTCACAGAGGAGCTCCACACTAGTGCTTTAATGGACACTTACTTTAAAAACAAAGGCTTGTCATCCTGCAGATATGCACTCATTACTTGTCAACCTTTTCAGTGTCTCTGTTCTCGCTCATAAATCACTTTCCATAGGAATCCCCAAGAAATGCCTCTTTCCCCTAGGGAACGCCTCCTCCCTGTCAATAGATATATTTGGGAAATGTTCTCACCTAAAAAAAAAACCCTAACAAGAGCCCCCAAAAAACAGCAAAAGAAACCCACCCCAAATTATCAACACAGAGACACACTATCTTTTGGAGAATCATAATAAAATGGTGCAGATTATTCGGTGTTAGGGGTGGAACTGGGTGATCTTTAAGGTCCCTTCCAACCCAAACCATTCTGTGATTCTATGATTCTATGTCCACAGTTACTAAAAGCAGAGACCAGACCTCCAAAAAACCTCTCCAAAACATACAAGAACACCAAGTTCTTTAAGTTTCAAGTAGGAAACTTGTTGCTCCTCTGGAGCACTTCAGAAAAAATTCATGAAAGGTCTTGCTCTACTTTTTCTGTTAGAAGAAGGCAACTTTAAATTTTTCAGGATTGTACTGAAAAGCACAGTGAAGAAAATGCAGATCCTGCAAACACGTAAGAGACTAAAATGTGCTGATAAAAAAAAAATACTTCAGTCACCATAAAAATTATGAATGAACTTTTCTACTGACTGACAACAAAAATTCACAGTCCTCTCAGAGCCACACACTTCACAAGGAAATGTGATAGCTCAACTTCCCGGGAGCAACAGCAAAATTTCAATTCAAAATTATGTTGAAGATTTTGCTTTCTAATCAAATGCTTGCTAAATTCTGCATTTGAACAGATGCAGCCAGTCACAAATAACACTTGCCCTGTATGTTATTTGTCAACGGTTGGTCATTTATTGCTCCAAAATGAAATATTCAAGCCATTGAAAAGGTTGCAAAAGAAAAAAAATCAAGAAGAGCAACAACAACAAAAATCAGCAAGAAGCTTCTTAATTCTCTTGTCTCTAAGATTTTAAGTGAAAAACTAAAGAATTTTAAGTACATTCTTGTGCTTGAGTGGTATGCCAAACTTCTCCTCAGTGGATGCAAACTCCCCAAAAGATCTGCAGTGTAGATACGAGAGCTGCAGTGGGGACAGGAGAAGAGAGTCTTGCCCGGAGGACAGCACAGCAAAGAGAAGAAATGTCAGGTTCAGAACAGATGTTCGAAAGCTTCTCAGGAGATGAGGTTGGTGAAATGGCCTGAAACACAACACGCCCCTACGTCTTGGAAGATGCTTAGCAAGGCACGTCAGCACCACCAGCACCGCAAGGACAAAGGGGACATTTTCTTGGCTCGTTTCTGACATACTCCTTAACCTCTCCAGAATCTGCCCTGCTGCTCTTCAGGGAGAAGCTGCCTCTCCAAGGGACCAGCCAGCTCGGTATCTCCCTCCCTTGTGTAATTCTCTCGTTAGCCCCAAATTTTCCTTCTGTTGCCTTTACAACTCCTTGGCCTTTATGTCGCTCGTCCTCTCATGCCCTCCCTTCTCCTCTTCATCCTACTCCTGTTTCTCACAAGTTAAGTTATCCTTCACGCAGCAGTTGTCATTTCTCTTCCCTGAAAAACTAAGTAGTTCTAGAGAAAAAAAAAAAAAAAACAACTGTATCTTATTTTTTTATATTACTAACTCCTAGGAACATTATTCCTTTCCCTGCGTTATCAATTGTCATTGCACTCTTTGATTAAAGAGTTGTTGCTCTCTGTACCATGCCATCTGTGCTGGGTATGCACTAAGAGCTGTTTCCTTGGCATTGTCACTTGCAGGGTACAATAAGTTCCATGGGCTTTCAGTCTGACCCACAACTCCAGAATTAGAGCCTCACTCGTGATCCACCCTATGAAATCTAATCATTTTCCCCATCTGCCAAAATTGTAGAGTTTAGTTTTAATAGCTTGTCAGAAACACAACTGTCCTGTCTCACCTACCTGATTTTAATGGGCGTTGTTTGTAAGAACACATTACACTCACGCACCTCACAAAAAGTAAAATTTATACTTTGCTCAGGCATGTAAAAAAGAAAAATTTATCTGAAAATGTTTAACTGCCTTCAGGGAATCTTACAGCATTTTTATTCCAGAATAAAACAGTTTTTATATAAGCCAGAAGGGCAATCTACATTCTAAGATTTGAATTATGCCTAATAATTGACATTTTCTGTAAAGCTGATCATTGAAAACTCAAGTTTTGGATACTAAAGAACTGAGTTTCGAATGAAAACAGGATCCCTGGAGAAATTAATAGCACCCTTCCCATAGTTTAGAGTTTCTGAACAAATCAGCTTTTATCACCAATAATTGAAGTTGCCAAATTCAAGAACAGAACTGATGTGGCTCCACACTGTGAAAGCATTTAGTGACAGCACAAACCCAGTACACTGTAATTAGTTACCTAACGGTTGTTGCAGAAAAGACTGTGCAGTGCACTGCCACCTCTACATAAACACCAAAGACGGGCCCGTGTTGGGCAGTATTTCTAGAGCCATCAACGTGAAGTGCTTTGGTTTGCCCATCTCTCCTTGCAATTAATTGATTCGTAGCTTTATGTAACTCAACAAAGATACCCAAAACGTACTGAAGCAAAACAGCGCGTTGTCGAAAGATCATTATTCAAAATATTCAGCGGCACCATCGTTTGAAATGTCAGACTTTCAGTTACTTTGGCTCGTTTATAAACACCGTGGAGGACTATCCGATGGATGCTTTAAAAGTGATTTTAGTTTCCACTAAGAACACGCTGTTGTTTGCCTTGGAGCTGTTCTGGAGCCATTCTCACGCAGAGAACATTTTTTTACTTCAAAGGACTACTGAGCTTTACATGAGGGCTCCCCCTCGGTGCAACTTCACAGCTGCAAAGGGGGAGAAAAACGAGCCAGCACCAAAGTGACGAGAAACAAAACATGTTTTCCTACAAAACTCCCAGAAAAGGAGGCTACAAATGCACTTTTTGACTTACATTTTGAATACACTGCTTGACTTAAACTGCCTTTCTCCTGCCCGTGAAGCTCGAAATAGGCACAGAGAACAGTCACCAAAGAAAAAAAAATTAAAAAAAAAAATAAATCAAGATATATACACCCTTTCTTTGTTGCTTCAGAAATTTACCCACCACTACAAAGCAGCTTTTTGCTTTCCACGTGGCAGGTCTGCTCAAATCTTTGACTTTCCCAGTCAAATCCAGAAGACACAAAGGACGTTACATCATCCGACCAACTTTCCTCTGTCCAAATCCTTCCAAGGCAGCCAAGCACTGTGTGTGTGTACCAAGGAAACTCAGGAGGAGAAAAAAAGTGATGAGGGACTTCTTGCCATGGTTTTTAACGGAGAAAGATGAAGTTCCATATTTATGCAAATTATTTCATATTTCCCTTGGATTATTTTACAAAATTAGACGCCCTGATTCTCCAAGGAAGGTAACCAGTTTATAATATGTATATTCAGAGACTCTTTAGTCTCTTCTTTGCCTGGTTCTTTTTATGTCTCACTTGCAGAGGCACCAAACCATGACTCAGTCCCTCAGCCACTTTGAACGCTGCCAGTTGTTCCTCTTACAAGAGCAACTTGAAGGAGTTTGTTACTCTCGGACACGCTCACTTTAACTTTTAAAACTAGTTTCCCCTCTCAGAGCAGGAAACCAATGATGAGACGTGACAACTTTGTGCCTCTCTCCAACCTTCTCCTCCATCAGCTCCTGATGCTGAAATTCTCTTTCTGAGCTTTACTTTGTTCAGCCCCTCAGGAGGTTGTTGAGGTGGGGCTGAGGTTGCACACCAGCCCCTTTCACTAAGAATTCCAGGTCTCTTGTGCCTTCCCTTCGCAAGCTCGGAAAGCTTCAAAAGAGACAATTTCTCAAGGTACTGACATTCTGGTGCCTTTTCTTGACCTAAAGACTCCTGCAGTTTCAACTCTTTGCTTCTGTGATGCATCTAAAATACTTCTCGGGTTCTGCAGCGAGTGGCAGGAATTAAACTCAGCCCCCAGCAGACCCTGGATGTTAATTACGGCACAGAAGGCAGCTCTGAAAATCACCTTCAAGGACGCCTCGAGACACTGTATTTGTATAGGTGTGTGCACAACAGCTATTTATCCCAGGTTCCTGGACATCAGGAAGCCGAGCAGAGCCCCAGAACAGCTCCCTGGCACACAGAATTCCTGAACAAAAGCCCAGACACTGCACACAAGGAAAGAGAAGAAAAGAAGAATTTAACAAGTAAATTTGACTTGAAACGGATAGAGAGGTGATTGATCTTTGTGCTCCCCGCTATGGCAACTGGGCCTGGGTATCAGCAGAGCTTCCACCAGCACCTTCTGTCAGTGAAAATCCAGATTTTCAAAGTAGTTGTGCAGACTGAGGAATTCTGGAGGTAAGAAACGTCCACCTTTACTTTGTGCAGTACCAACACAGAGAAGAATTGATGTTCAGGTCACACTAGAGATGTACACTTTCAAAAAAAATTGGTTTCTCTAGAACACTTCTGGGTAATTTCAGGGGCACTTGTTCACACTGCAATCTTTCCACACAAACAGAAGACAAGTCCCATCTATTTGGAAGAAACTTTCCATAATAACATTTCAGAACAGCACCATATTTACTCAAATTTCTGGGGACAGGTTGACATGGAGTCGAAATACAGAAAATATTCACTACAGCTTGGAAAAGTGACTGCGGGACACGCCCCCTGTGCACTTGCTTTGATTTAATTATCTCAGTGGTAAAAATTCAGCTACTATAAACCTCTCCTATAACAAACAACAATGAGAAATGCAAACATGGTGCAGAAAAGCAGAATAATTCCTACTGGTTAGTTATGACCACAGTTAAAAAGTTTTGCTGTCAAACCAGAGAAAAATTTCACCTTCACTTCCAGTCGTTTCCAGCTCCAAAGACCAAAAGACTATTTTGTAAAGAGATAAAATACCTATAAGACAATTCTTGACCATTCAACAACAGTCTATATAAAATAATGCTGTTCAGAACATGCCATTGGAAATGTCTTTGAAATGGGCAGATCCTCAAAGAAGCCTCTTCTTTGTACAGGTTTTGTAGCCCAAGATGATTTGTTTAAAAAAAAATAAAATAAAGGCAGAAATTATTTATACTTATACAGAATTTATTTGTACTGAAGAATAACCAAGTTAAACTCTTCACACTTCCATGCAGCATTTCTCATGAGCATATATACATGCTTTTCCACATAAATAATCTGAAATGTTTTTAATAAATTGTAGGAGGATGGCATTACAGTGTCCTACCTAAATGGAGCCAGTTAGCTACATATGATTGCCTGTATTTATTACCAGGGTTTAGCTTATAGAGGAACAGATGGTTTCCATGTGCTCCCAATCAAATACTCTCAACTGCTTATTTGATCATCCACACTAGGGTTTGTGATTTAAATAATTGAGCTTTAGCATTCTGTACTTTTTAAATGTGACCTGCTGCTTGCAGCTCTTTTGACTTGTGGCAATTGCTGTTGGCTCATGGCCAGCAGCCTTTTCCTCGCTCTCCACTACGGTTAATTCAGCAATGAATTAAAAACAGACACTCTGCATTCCTTAGGATAACAGAGTCTAAATTCTGTTCTCTGAATAATCCCTATAGAGGCATACAAGCACAATTAATAATTCAACTATTAACCAAAAATGAAAGACTCATTTAATCTCATTTAACACTGAACAGTCTTATAACACATAAATGAGTGGCTTTAACCTACTGTTTATTTAATTATTAAAAGAACAAAGTCATTTAAAATACAAATGCATAATTTACAGAGAGACAAATAACATTTAAAATCTACCTTCCATTTCTCTTGTCCATTTGTTTCAGAGCCAAGACTTGTTTGGAAAATCATTCTATTGTGCTCTGCATCTGAGGTTATTTACTTGAAGAAAAAAATACGTACATTGCTGAGTTCTTTAGCTACTGATCATTGCAAAGAAGCAGCACACTGTGTTCTTCTGAGGTTAGTTTGCTACTGCCACTGAAGTGGGATGCTATGATAAGATGATGTAAAAGTTCTCTTGCCTGGCAAGTGCAAGGAAATAAGCACTATTTCTGGTTATGGAATGATGGAAATGCATGTTTTTAATTACCAAAACACAATTTGACTTATGCTCCCTTTTGGGAGGGTTCTCCTTCTAATAAAAGCTCTAAACATCAGGGTGATTGTTAGCATAAAGTATTCAACGTTATAGTCAACCCCAAAAAACAAAAGTGAGAGGGTGAGAAAATGCCCACGACAGAGCACAAGCACACAAAGGTACTGGCAGAAATCTTAGCTCCGTATAAATATGCATTGAAGGGTCTCCTGAAAGTGAAAACTCACACAACTGCACTAAGGCCTGTTGCCTAACTGTGGAATCACCCATGTAAGTTGGAATATTAGATTTTAAAACTAAGTTTGAGGATTTTCTAGTTTGGTCTGTAAAGGTGAGGCCAAAGGAAATTTTCATTATATCAGATTGCTATATAAAATTCTAATATCTAAAACCGCTGATGCCTAAGTGTGATCAATTAATTTCTTAGAATAGAATGAAAACGATTGTTTTTCTTTTCTCTTTATATGTGTGCAGGGAAATAATCAAACAAACAAAATAAGCACAGGTATGGATAGCGAGAACCATTGATTTAATTCTTTTCTCCCATCCTTGCAGAGTTGCCAGTACAAAATATCACCAGAGACAAGCAAGGAAAGTAAAATTTTAGACTATTTAAGCGCTTCCAAACGTAAAAACGGGCCCTGATGGGCACACTGGAAAACAGAAATAGGGCAGAGGAGGCTGAAAAAGTGACAGTGAGAATCAGTGGGTCCAGACAAGAGCTGGATGGCTCTGGGGTCTGCTGCTCAGAGAGCAGGAGGTCACAGCACATAAACCAGCCTTTTCTGATCAGGGGAGGAGGAATAATAGTAAAAAAGGGCAGTACTGCCAGTGCTGCCAAAAGCAACAGCACAGCCGAGGAGGAGGAGGAGGATTCCATATGCCAGAAGGATGGAGAGCCAGATTTGCAGAGATACTTCAGCACCGAACAAATGCTACCCAGCATTTAACTGCAAGACATGTTAACAGCTGATCGCTCTCATTGATTACAGAGCTCTACAATAGTTAAGTCTCGAAATTCCTCAGGGACCTAAGAGGATATTTTGAGTGCCACATGTTTTTCAGCTATTTTCCACCTAAATTCATCTAGCATCTACAGGTTTTGGTAATATTCATCCAGTCCTGACAAGACTCAAATTCTCCTAAGTGCTGCAATATTTAAATTTAGGAATGTCTGCTCAAAAAAGTGTCCTAACAGTTTGTAAATCATTAAAAACTTCATCGGGCATTGACTGAAAAAAATCTGGCAGCCCTTCTGGGGTCATGCACCCAAAGTCTCCACGTTTAAGTGTACTATTTGTTTTTATTTTCTGTTAATTAAAGAAAGAAAATGAAAGGATTAAATACTTGGAATTATTGAAGCAAAGCGCTTGGATGAGTTAAGGTAGGATGGGAAAGCAAGTCCTTGCTCCAACTCATTTAGAGCAGGATATTGCATATGTTATTCCAAGCCCGAACTCCCAGGCTATGAAACATTTTAGGGCTATTCTCACTCTTTTTATTTTTTTCCCTACTTCAGTTATTTCAGACTGTAAAATAATAAACCAGTTGTTAGGGAAAAAAAAAACTAAAAAACAAACACACAAAACAAACAAACACACAAAAAAAACCAAACAAAAAAACCCCAGAATCATAGAATGGTTTTGGTTGGAAGAGACATTAAAGGTCGTCTCATTCCACCTTCAAGAGAAGGTAAATTATAGTAAGAACACTGGAAAAAAACCAGAGGGTGAGGAGTTCAGCTGCTCACTGGAGGAAAAAAAAATGGGGCTTGGAGGTCTTTTGGGGTTTCTTTTTCAAGGTAATTAAAATATGTTGGTTATGTAAGAAGCTTGTCCAAACTTCAGAAGTCTGCATATCCTGCAAGTGCTCTGCAAAAGCAACTCCTACCAATATGGAGAAAATAAACACCTTGATCATTACCAGCAGGAATTTGTGTATTTGGTGTTACTTAATTTCATAAATACCTAATCATAATTAAAGTCACTAGATGGCTTTTTAAAAGTAGTTAGTTGCTAAGATGATTGGCAGTTTCCCTTGCTGTTGATGACACCTAATGATGCATCGCAAAATGGAAAGCTACATTAAGAAATCCAAAAATATCTTCTCTGTACTCACCATGTCAGATAATTTTAAGTTTTTCTTTCAACGGGCACTTATTGTCACTTACAGAGGGCTGACGGATGGCAAAGGCTCTCTAAGGATGCTTTTCAGATCATTTAGTCAAAAGTTTCTTCAAAAGTTTTTTTTGGTTTTTGGTTGTTTTTCCCCCCTATTCTGTAGGCTCAACAAAAAGAGTCAGGAAGGGTCACAGAGGCAGCCAAATTACTTTGGAAGTTCATTGATTTTTAGCTCGAAGAAAGAAACAGAATTATTATGCTCAGCATTTAAACGCAAGCCTTGATTGCAATAAACTGTTAGCACATGGAAAAGTATCGTTACTTGGTTGTGTCACAGAGAAAACCCCAAAACCAGGACCCAAAACCAGGGTCAACCTCATGTGAGAGAATTCAGGAGTCCTGCCTTACCTTCAGTCTCTGCTTTGAAAGGCCACCACTCCCCCCTCTGGGAGCCACTCTGCAGACCTGCAGCCAGCCCAAAATTGGGATCCAAACTCCAGCTCCCAAACCTTCTCCTTTTTGCTTCCCTTACCAGTGTTTATATACTTTGCTCCTACAACACTGAGCATATTTACTTAACTTCATGCAAACAAGAAAAGCTCCTTAGTGATGTGCTCTACGTATCTGTTTTCTTAATTACTTTTACATACCGAGGCCTTCATTGCATTTATTTGTATTTTGTGTGACAGACTAATCACAAACATTGTAATTAATTTTGAACAGAAAAAAAAGAGAATGACATGTTTTGCCCAAGTTTCTCCTCTTTTCCTTTGCAGCGTCAGTGGTCAGTTCCCCCTCCTCAGGAAGGAAAGGGCAAAAATAAAACATTTGCAAAGCTGTCTCTACCAACTTAGATATTTCTCTGGGAATGTTATTGATAATTCCAATGAGAACTTGACTTTGAGTGTTGCATAATTAAGGACTTTTATTCTGTACAAACACAGCATAGCAATAGAACAAACCCCTTGCTAGCTAAAAGTTTTAAGCCTTAATTTTCCCTGGACTTGTAAAGAAATGCTTGATTTCTATGAAAGTTGAGTTGCCATTTGCTCACAGTAGTACCTTCAATAAATACCAACAGGACTAAGATCTTAAAATTCAGGCTACTTTTAGTTCTCAAGAACCCACATGAAGCAGCCAAAGCTTGAACACTTTTCTGTAGAAAAAAGTGCTCCAGAAGTGCATTTCTTTGTGCAATAAGACTACAATAACAAGAATAAACATGAAAGTTCTGCACGAAAGGCACTTCAGATACTCCTCCACGGATGGTGACAATGAAGAGGGTGACTGGCCCGCAGTTCCCTGGCTCCTCCTTCCTGTCCTTTACAAAATGACATTTGCTTTCCTCTCCTGACCTCCAGGCTCGTTCCAAGGTTACAGAGGGTGGCTTCACAAAGGCATCAGCCAGCAGCCTCCCTGAGCACAGGTCCATGGTCTCCATGAGAGCCCAGGGCCTTTTGTATGTCCAGGGGTTCAAGTGTTCCCAAACTTGGTCCCATTCCACTGCAGGAAAGAATTCCTTCGTTTTCTGGGCCAGTCTTGCTGGTAAACACTGGGATGAGGAAGGCATGTGGTTCCTCAGCCTCCTCCCCACCCTGTGCCACCTGGGCTCCTGCTCGGCACCAGGACCACGTTTTCCCTGGTTTGCTTGTTCATGTATTTATGGAAGCCCCTCTTGTTGCCTTGTGGACAACCCTCACCAGATTTGACTTCCAGTCTTTCCCAAGCCCAGCTCTGCAAGCTCACGCAGCTTCTCTGTATTCCAGGGCTACCTGCCTTTGCTTCTGCCTTCCTTGGCATGTCTGAATTTTGCCAGGAGCAACCTGTTCATCCCTGGAGGCCTCCTGGCTGGATGTCCTCTCCATTGGGGCAGACTGGTTTTTTAGCTTGAATATCAACCAGCTTTCTTGCAACCCTCTTGGCCACTAAGGCCCTTATCCCCTTGTTCTGTAGGAATCCCATGTTCCCTAGGAGAAGAATCGTAAAAATGCCAAAGTCTGGTTTGGGGTTACTTTTCTTCAGGAAGGAGGTGACGCTGTGAGTGTGGGATTGCCCTCCCCACCATGGGACAGCATCCTGCATCTCTGCTCCCCCACCCTAAGCCCAGGGTGGTGCCTTAAGAACAGAAAGAGTCCTCTTCCAGAGCTGGACTTGGGTCTATCAGCCCTCAGAGGGGTCAGTGGAACCACAACCCATCCTTGGAGCTCCCCAGGCCAAACACAGCCCTACCCGAGGTTATAATAATGTACTGATGGCTTTTGTGAGCCCTAAATAAGCTGAGCCTACTTGAGCAGAAGAGAGTTGAGAAGCCTAAAATACTTCTGTGCCTAAACAGATTCCCAGACAGGATCTCAGGCACGCAGTTGGAAAACACCCCAGGGTTTAAGCAACGCCATACTCTGCAAAGAGCCCAAACCCCCAACAGAGCAGCAGTGCACTCACTCGATGCCACCGATGCACTCAACGCCACCTGACTCGTGCTATGCAGCATTAAAAATACCCCAGCCGGCCTAGAAGATGACACCATTTTCCTACTGCAATTTCCTAAGTGATGCTGAAAAGAGGAGTCGCACCTTGTTCTTAAAATAAACCAAGTATTTTGCTTTTTCTGTAACCTCTGACAGCACAAAGTAAAATGATTCATTAAGTGACTACTTTATGGTTATTTATGAGATGCTAACTAGGTGTATGATGTGCTAATTATTAGGAAAGCACACATTTGGAACACAGCCAGGTGTCTTTCCAAATCTTTTTCCCCAGGTGCAGCTGTTTTGCAATTCCTTTCTGTTTGAACGCACATTACAGCGTACGCAGTGTCTTCTTCCCCGAGTTTCATTGTTTCACAGACATCAACATCAGAGCAAACTCAGAGCACCTGAACACCAACTGTTCTACCTCACCTGGACACTCCTGATACCAAATCCACAAAACCACTAAAACAAGGGAAAAAAACCCACTGTATTTTTGAAATTAAACCAGTCAAGACGCGAGACGAAGAAGCTGATAACATCTGAAGCCTCTGCGAGGGTAGCGAAGCAAAGACTTTAAAAGCTTCCAGGAGAACAAAAAGGTCGAAAAGTTCCCCAGATTCATCCCAGCCTACCTTAGGAAAACATTCCTTTCCTAATGTCAATCACACAAGTCAGGACAGGCTTTGCAAGCGTCCAGAAAAAGAAGTGCCAGAGGAGCAACCCCCCCCCTGCTCTGTGCTGTCTCTGGGCTCATGGGACAGTCCTGCTCCGAAGGACCAGGTTGTGTGGATTCTTAGGGTGGGAAAAGCCTCACCTGCGCCAGGTGAGGCAGAGCAGGGACCACATCCTGCTCCTCAGGTGAGACCCCACCTGCAGAGCTGCCCCAGCCCTGGGGCCAGCACAGCAAGGACATGGAGCTGCTGGAGAGAGTCCAGAGGGGGCACCAGGATGGGCAGAGGATGGAGCAGCTCTGCTGGAGGAAAGGCTGGGAGAGCTGGGATTGACCAGCCTGGAGAGGAGAAGCTTTGGGGGGACCTCATTGTGGCCTTGCAGTGCCTGAAGGAGCTGCAGGAAAGATGGAGAGAGACCATTGACAAAGGCCTGGAGGGACAGGACAAGGGGAATGGATTTGCACTGACAGAGGGCAAGGTTGGATGGGATATTGGGAAGGAATTCCTGGCTGGGAGGGTGGGCAGGCCCTGGCACAAGTTGTCCCATCCCTGGAAGTGTCCCAGGCCAGGTTGGACGGGGCTTGGAGCAACCTGGGCTGGTGGAAGGTGTCCTTGCCCATGGCAGGGGGGGGAACAGGATGATCTTTAAGGTCCCTTCCAACCCAAACCAATCCATGATTTCTGTGACTACAGGAAGCAAGAAGATCCCAGAGGAGGGAATCTTAGGCTGAAGTTCAATGACTTGACAATTCCTCCACTGGAACACAATTTGAGGAGCTCAAAGCACACACACCACTTCATGGACGTTACACACTGTTCAACAGTCTGATGGTATGATTGGATCAAGGTTAAATGAAAATGTACTTCAAAGGGATTCAGTTACATAGACATCACTGTCACTGGTGTGGTCATGCCTGGAGAGGTGTTTGCATAGCAGTAGAACTCAGAATTAGTCAATTTTGACATATAAGTGCAAAATACATGGATCTGTAGCACAGGAGTGAGAAAATAAAGAGAAGGGAAAGTACCACCAGGCAGTGATATTATTTAAGTCTGCGGACAAAAGTCTGTATCTCATCCTTAGCATTTTCCATATATATTTGTAATAGTATTTCCACATTAAATTGGATGTTAACACACAGCACAATCATATCCCTGTGCTTCAAGCAAGCACTAAGAATTGAGTTTCAGGTTGCGGCAAACTGAAGGATGGAAAAGGAAGATATTTTCCTGACAACAAATTCGAAATGAAGACAATAATAAATAACAGAAGGTAGCACATGTGTTCTGAGCCATGGTATTACAGATAAGGCACCAAGCTTTCTGTGCACACCACATAATTACTTCAAAATGACTACTTTCATTTCCTAATATAAAAAAATATTTTAAAATTTTAGATTGTAAATAAAAAGTTCATTCACCTTGCAGTAGTGGGAGAAACTAAAAGGTTTTACTTAACATTCTGCTAAGTCTAAATCCCTGATCTTGCCATAGAATTGTCTTTTTAAATTGTTTTTAATTTCTTAAGAACACCTGCCTAATTTGGGAAAGTTTTTAGATCTCTGCTTACAGCCTGCATTTTTGTGTTTAATTAACTAATTTAAGTTCTGCTCCATATTCTAATGAAGTTATTTACGTGCAACAAAGTACTTGGACTATGTTACAGGTGTCATATAGTGAGATAAAAGGTAATTTCATTGTACTTACTCTTTAAATTCAGCAAAGCTTGGGAACAGAAAGGTTAAAATTCAAACCAAAAGTAGAAGTTTTATGAAAACCTGAGCTTGTGAATTGCAGAAAAAAAAATACTCCTAATGTATTTACAAACTTAGAACACATTTTTCCTTTTCTAAGCAGGATACATTTTGCTTGGTTTACAGAAAGCACTAAAACAACGTTAAAGGCAAATCAATATTCTAACACAGAAAACAAAAGAGCACCAGCTAGTTGCTGGGACAGATAATTGTAGCCTCAAGTTACAGCTTTATTCAAGTGGCCATCATTTCCCCCTCTCTCTCCTGTCCTACCCTGAAGATGTCAGCATGACCATGGCATTCCCATTTTAAAAAAGTCTGGTCAGCAGCTGCTTGATGAATATAAACTTGATCTATAATTACCCACAAAGTGTGGAAAACAAAACCAGGAAAGTCCTAAGAGAAGAAGGGCAATGAGAAACTTCTGGATTTTTTTTTTTTCCCCCCTAGAAAATATAGTATATTTGGATTTATTTTCATCCATACTTTGGTAAACCTCAATAATATTCAGGGAAGATCCACTGGTGGGGTTTTTTTTCACTTTGTATAATTCAGTCCAAATTCAAGATCAAGCTAAACAAGAAACTAACTTTGAGGCTTCATAATCTCAGTATTGTTTTGAAAACTGAACAGAGAGCAGCAATTGAAACTGGCCCAAAATTCAAGAGTATCCCTTTACCTTCATACCCGATCCAGCAAACAGTGATTGGGGCTCATCATTTAACACCAATGGGAAATGCCCTAAGGGTCCAATAAGACCAAGGTCCAGCACCCTCATTTAAATGCTAGGAGACTATCAAAGTACAATTAGCAATCAAGATGATAAAAAATTCTTAACAAATCTCTGCACAGTTTTAAAAGTCTAAGTATTTTATAGCCAGTGTGATTGAAAGTATTATAATAANCAACAACAGAGACAGTTCTGACACTAAATGTTATATACAAAATAAATATGAACATATTTACTTGGAGTGCCCATATCCACTTGTAATTTTGATGAAGCTAAAATTTATATGAAGATGCCACATTGGTTGTTTTTGGTTTTTTTTTTGGGGGGGGGGGTTAAAAAATATTAATTTTCAGCTGAAATAAAAATTTTTAATAAGCAGCATATGTTGTCTGAAAGATTTAAGTCTTAAAAATAAATTCATAGAGAAATCTGTCTTAAGCCAGCACAGATTTAAATGACTGTTTAGTATAACATATAGATATGTTTTTAAAGAGGGTACTACATTCCTCATGTATGAAATGATTCTGGATCAAGGCTGCAGTGAAATTCTAAACAAACACAGGAATAAGACTTTAAAAAAGAGCTTTACAAGTGTAAAGAAACTGAATATTACAAAGTAAATTGGTAGTTGAGTTAGTTAAGCTGAAACAAGAGCTCTAAACCACTTATTTTAGAAAGAAAGTATTAAAATGGGCTAAGGTGGGCAAGAATAGCCATCTACAATCGACCAGGATCTAGATATTGTATCACTTCACTGCCATACAGCAGAAAAGGCTTATAGGAGACATTAAATCTTATTACGATTTTCCTCATTCTACTGGTAATTTTCATTAATATGAAAAATAAAAAGGCACATTACTATGACAGTGACATGATGTGAGCAATTTCATTGAAGTAGAAAGCTAAGAATGATAATATGCAATAATTATTTTATTGATGCACAGGAAATGAATAATTCATAGTTACAAAGTATCTGTGGATAATTCTAATTACTTGCTTTTAGAGTATATGAGACCCACAGAAAATACATTAACAACTTTGATTGAACACCTGCTATCCTGTGCAAGATAACGAGCACCAGATTCCAAACTTTCCTGACATTGACGTCAGTGGCATTAGGGCTTCCAAGAGCGTAGTGCTGAGAGATCAGGGAGAACTTGGTTCTCTTCTGGGTTTCAGTGGCCGGTGATAACTTCTGATACAACCAGGAGCAGCTGAAGTTCTCGTTTCACACTTTCCAGTTCATGGTTCGCTTTGTATCTTTATTTTAGCTCATGCAAGGTTAGTAATGAAATCAAAGTCTGTGGCTGTGAAAGGTGTCCTATATGATAAACTTATGGTCTAAATTCTGTGATCTATATAACTCTAAGTGCTGTCATGTAATAATCTTTATTGTTATTCCATATATTAAGTTGACTCGCTAATTGATGGGTATGACCTTTGAAAGTACAGTTTTTGGTATATGGAAAAATAAACTTAAAATGTTGAATTCCTGAAGTTCAAATTCTATCCCTTCGCTCTGAGCATCACCTTTAGACTAACAAACCCCCAGCATTTCTACTCTCAGCTGCACAAGAAAGTGGAACAGGTCAGCGAGTGAACTTAATCACAAACTTCAGGCAGATAACATAAGGTAGAATTCAGCACATCACTTGCCATAAAGCGCTTCCCAATAGTGCTGTGCACCACAAACCTCATTGTTATTTGCCTTGGTTTTAAGATAGGAAGAAAGTTCACAGATTATTTCACTACCCTTTAAAAAAAAAAAAAAAAAAGGAATCAGATGCAGGAGAACAAATTCGAATGGAATCCCGACTTTTTCAACGCAGTGGCAATATTTCTTTGGAAAAAAAACAACCAACCAACCAACCAAAACCTGTCCTATTTTGCAGGACAAAATATGGACCTTGCAATGTATTTCTGAAAAGTACTTAAGAGTATTTTATTAGTTATCTGGACGTTGGCAGATCTGACTCACAGGGTAGGTAATTATTGCTTTGGAGTCAATCGAGTTAATGACAGAGATATGAAACGTACCACTATATGATACTTTAATTTGTAAAGATTCCTTCTCTGTAGATTCTGCTGAACTACAATACATATTCCAGAAGACATCACAATCTTTCTCCCCACCACCTCCCTATAAAACTAATTTTTTTCCTGTGTATTCTGTACAGTCCACACTAAATAAAATACCTACTCATAAGTTTTCATAAAAGATGAAATACAGTGGCCATGTGGTAAGTTAAGCTCTGCCACACTTACTGTTCATACAATGTGTTTGGTCTCTTCTAACCCAAAGAATTTTCAATTCACAAGCAGCCATTCCATTGTTAGCTTTATTTTGTCTGACTAAATGTTGAATAGCTTGTGAAATGACTTATAAATGTGTTTGCCAGGGCAGATGTAACAGCTCAGAATAAAGGAAATGTCAAGAGAAACTGAAGTGTTGGAACTGCAGGTCAGCTGATTTTTCCTGTGTACATTTGTTAGGCTCAATAATTATTTACCCTTTTTCATTTACTTAAATGTTTAATCAAGCAGATGTAACGGAATTATGAAACAAGAGTAAATACATCACAGTCATTTTGCTGCAGACTTAATAAAATCTGAATGGCAGGTTTTGTTGGTTTGAATTATTCCAAATCAATCTGGTGTTTGCAACTGCCAATTAGATTCTTAAAGAATTTCTGTAGGTCTTCAGCTATTTGCTGGCAGCTCAAGTTTCCCCCGAGCTGTAAGGACTGAAGACCCACAGAAGCAGTTCAAGTAGAAAGATGGTTTCAACTTTCCAACCTGGTTCTGTTTTCCAACTGCCACAGAAAGTGTGATGGAGGGGATTTTGTACAGTAATTATTCCTCCATAAGAAACACAGCAAGGACTTTACATGTCTCTAAAACCATCAAAGGGCCATCCAGATGTGATTTTATCACTGTTGGATTTCAGTTGATATCACGTGGTTGGGTCATTACTCACTTGTCTTATTATCAACCTATGAATGTGCCATCTTTTACTGTTTTCTGACAACACTGGTTTTTAGGAGGATATTGATTAGCAAAAACAACACAAAAAAAAAAAAAAAACAACCCCCAAACAACCTACAGAAAAGTTGTTTCTTTGCATTTTACTGTGTATAAAAGTTAAAAGGGATTTCCAGTTCTACTCAGTGCAGACAGTTAAGATACACTTCCCCATAACATCCACTCCAAAAAGCCAATACCACTCTTCAGTGAGTTCCTAAATTATCGACCCTATTTGTGCTGAGAAGGGGCAAGACAGTAGAGGGTTTGTGAACTTGAAAAATACACAAGGGTAAATAAAGGTAGAGCATCAAAGCATGTGAGAGCAACAACCGTGCAAAGCCATGAGATCTGTCAGTCCAGGTGTTGCAGGGAGATGAGGATTTCGGGTGCTGGTGCTGCTGCTGTTTGTTGCTGGTGTGTGACACACACCTGGAGAACATCACCGGCTGTTTGGAAGGACTGAACAGCTGCCCCCACCAGAGCTCATGAATTAACAACTCCATAACTCCACGGCCTCGGGTGACACGCTGCATTTTGGAATAGGAGAGGATGTGCTGCCTCACAGCAGGGAAATTCTTACTCAGGACACCCAAAAATAAACTTACACATGCACGGATCAAAGTGTTTAAAGGGAGAAGTAAATAAATGGCGCTGCTGCAAGAATTACAGCTCTCTTTTGGTCGTAATCTAACAGGTACACCCCACAAAGTGAGAGGGATACAGGACACTGGGGGCTGTAATAGGGAAAAAGATGTGATTATTGGTTTGCTTTATGGGAACAAAAGGAAAATAAATAACAGAAAGTACAGAGCTTAGATATGACAATTAATCTCTAACAATTATTTGCTTTGGATAAGCCTGAGTGTAACTGACTGATAACACCTCCTTGTGACTCACTGAGATTTGGATTTGAAGGGCCCAAAATGTGAGAGAAAGATGCTAGAGCTGCCTACTCCAAAACTCCTTTTAGTTGGCTCTTGGCTCTGAACTGCGTTTCCAAATCCACTGTTCTCTTCCATGAAATTCTCTCACAGCTCAGTTAATCTAAAAATATAAACATTTACTCATTTACAGGCTTCAGAATCGAACAAGTTTCCAAATGTAATCTATGAAGGCGACAGAGGAAGCGGCACACGTAGAAACGACAGATCAAAGCAACAGGGAGAGCACAGCCTGCCCTTGAATTCACATTCAAATGCTTTGCTTGATGTCTAAAGGATTCACAAGCAAGATGGGAGGGACAGTGAATGCACATTGGGCACCTTCCATCTAACTCGTCCACATTTTGAATCGCACAAATCTGCTTATTTCTTGGTAAAAAAAAAAAAAAA